>JAQFVV010012413.1:0-342500 GCA_028023455.1 Epiperipatus broadwayi
TCGAGTATTATAATTTTAAAAAACAATATTTAAAACTATAATGCTATAAATCAAACTATTGAGTTGTAGGCGCTACATTGAATAGCACAAAGCTTATACTATGGAAAAATAGGGCGTGGAAAAGAAAAAAGAGATGAAAATTAAAAAATACTTTAAAATAAATCCAAAAACGCTAATTTATATATATAGTCATAATCAAAGACAGTTGCAATATTTACAAAAATCCGCTAAAGATATAGCCACCTACTTAGAAAAATCAAACATTACTTTGAAATAAATCCAAAATCGTCCAATTTATATATATAATCATAATTCAAAGCATTACTTTAAAATAAACCAGAAAAGCGTTCTAACATATATAGTCATGATAATCGAATAATTGCAATCAGAAATCTCAAAAAGATTAACCCCTTATGCCAAAGCATTTTTTAAAAAAAATCGCGAAATGGTTATTTACATAAAAACACGCTAAAATATATGATCATTAGAAAAATAATAAATGCTATTTTAAAAATATCAGTCCGCCCATCAACGCTATAGGGGGAAGAGGGGGGGGGTAGATACTAAATCAGGATTGTAATTTTAAAACAATATTTTAAAAAACTCATAATGCTATAAATCAAACATTGAGCTGTAGCATTTTCCACATTGAATAAGCCAAAGCTTCATACTATGGAAAAAAAAGGGCGGGAAAAGAAAGAGAGATGAAAATTAAAAAATACTTTAAAATAAGTTCAAAAAACGCTAATTTATATATATATATATAGCTTCCATAATCAAACATTGCAATAGCATTTATTTAAATAATTTTTTACTAATATTTTAATAACCTAAAAAAAATTACCAGCTCGATCGGATGGATGTGTCGCTCCCTTCACCAGGCTAAATTCTGGTTCTTTCTAGATCTCTTCATTACTGCACACACTACAAACATCAAACTATACTTTAAGATTTTAGGTTTATTATTTTTAAAGAAGACACCAGTAAAATTAATTTATTCAGTGAAATATCGGCAGTTTGATATGGCCTCTTTCAAATTTATTTTTAAAACTGTGTACTTGGGTCTGACACAAGGTATCTGTGACGCAAGATAACTTCCAAGAATTATAGCCTGGATGGGGGTCCCTTGTCTTATTAAGATAAAGAAAGTGTTAAGTTAAACTTTCAAATTCTAAAAAAAAAAAAAACTGTAAACCAGCTAATGGACTTTTATGCTTCAAGCCTAACACCTTATGCGTATAGCATCTTGTATCATGTATTTTGATGTATACTATGTGCGCACATCTAATATATAAATATATTTATTTATATATTGGATGTGCTTACATACACGTAAACATATGTTATTATACATCAAAGTACATTATTATAGGATTATACACGTGGTCTGGGATGGGTTTGAATTCGATTTTCAAACAGGCCTACTATGATACATAGAAGGTGAAACGGAATGATAGACAGAATTAGTGAAATAATAAGAAGTGTTAAAACTAAATCTTACAAGTAATACATGTATCGGCACATATATATATATATGAGATGCAAGTTGGATTTATAATATGTTACAGTGCTGATTATATTTTGAAATCATTAATTTATTATAACTAAAAACTCCAATTTTTTTATAATAAATTTTAACCTCTTTTGCATTTCATGACTAGTTGGGCTTGAGGCTATAAGTCCATTAGAACTGTTTTACAGTTGTTGTTTTTTTAAATTTGGAAAGTCTAACTTAACACTTTTTTTATCTTAGAAGACAAAGCTCCCCCATCCCGAACTATAATTTTTGGAAATTATCTTGCATCATACATAATTGTCACTCAAGTAGTACAGCCTTTAAAAATAAATTTGAAAGAGGCCATATCAAGCTGCTGATATTTCCGAATAAAATTAATTTTAATGGTGTCTTCTTTAAAACATTAATAAACCTAAATCTTAAAAGTATAATTGATGCTTTTGTGGTATTGCAGTAATGAAGAGATCTAAAAGAACCAAATTTAGCCTGAGCGGATTGCACCATCCATCTGATCGAGCTAGTAATTTTTTTTAAACTATTAAAACATTAGTAAAAAATTATTTAAAATAAATGCTATTGCAATGTTTGATTATGACTATATATATATATAAATTAGCGCTTTGGGTTTATTTTTAAAGTATTTTTTAATTTTCATCTCTTTTTCTCTTTTCTCCCCCGCCCTCTTTTTTCCATAGTATAAGCTTTGGCTATTCAATGTGATGCCCACAACTCATCGTTTGATTTATAGCATTATAGTTTTTAAATATTGTTTTTTAAAATTATAATACTGATTTAGTATATAGCGTTGATAGACCGGACCGATATTTTTTAAAATAGCATTTATTATTTTTCTAATGATCATATATTTTTGAACATGTTTTTGTGAATACCATTTACGATTTTTTTTTAAAAATGCTTTAGGCATAGGGTTAACTTTTGAGATTTAATAGATTGCAATATTTGATTATCATGACTATATATATTAGCGTGCTTTTCTTGGTTTATTTTAAAGTAATGTTTGATTATGATTATATATATAAATTGGCTTTGCTGGTTTATTTCAAAGTAATGTTTGATTTTTCTAGTGGGGGCTATATTTTAACGGATTTTTGTAAATATTGTAATGTTTGATTATGACTATATATATAAATTAGCTGCTTTTGGTTTATTTTAAAGTAAGGTTTGATTTATAGCATTATATTATTTTTCTAGTGATCGCTATATTCTACCGATTTTTGTAAATATTGTACGTTTGATTATGACTATATATATATAAATTAGAATGCGTTTGGTTTATTTTAAAGATTTTTTAATTTTCACTTCTTTGTTTTCCCGCCCTTTTTTTTTGGGTAGTAGCACCTTAGTCATTTAATGTGTGACGTTTCTCCCCGCCATTTTTTATGTAGTCCCTCCCACCACCTTTTTTAATTGACTTTATTGTTAGAGAGTTCTTAAAAAGTTTAATCCCTGCAAATGACAGCTGGGTGTAATTCATGGACATTAAGTTCCAGAATCCATCATTTACCATTCTCAAACAACTTGGGGCAACTCTTCATATATCTTTTCTTGAAAGAAAATTTAGAAAGAGGACTAAGACAGGAATGTTATCTTTTCTTGAAAGAAAAAAATGTCTAAAGAGAGTTTCTCCTGTCAATCTATGCCCTTCTCTTTTTAAAATATTCCACAAAAAAATTATATTTATACTATTAAAAGTCTTTTTATGATCAATAAAGCAAATCCAATTTCCTAATAATTTTATTAGTAATAAAATTATATTATTAATATACTTTCATTAAGTGATTTATATCAAAGTTGTGAGGGCAGCACTTTTGACACTTAACAATTAAATTATTTGCCATATATATATATATATATATATGAACAATAATAAAGATGTGTGTACAAGATTGTGATCTGTGCCAACTGATAAGTGCTGGTTCAGCATGAAATATGCATCTTGGGAATAATAGATCTTTTTCATATGTCTTTGGTCATATGTTCATGATTACATACCTTTTCAAGATATTGAAAGTAGATAGAAATCATTCCCTATTTTGCGTTAAAGTGTGTAGTGATAAAATCCAACTTCCTCTTTCTATATATCTGTCAATATTTTTTTTTCTTTTCTAAATCTAAATTGTTCCTCAAATAAAGACATATCTCTGTCCAACACTATTAATAACAGTTTACAAATGCCAAGTGGCAGTCTTAAAAAAGTGGATGAACAAATATCCCACACATATTGGCATTAAGTGATTACTACTAAAAGAAGACTATTGAGAACTATATCCCACAATGCATTTCACTCTAAGTAATTTTTATAACATAAGACATTTTATATGAAAAGCAGGCACATTTTTAAAGAACCAATCCATATATAATTAGAAATTCTATAACTGCAAATGTTGCGATATCTAGGTTATTCTAAGCTAAATGAAAGTTTCTGTTTTCAACTAAAAGTTTATTTTAAATAAGAACGTTTTAAATAAAGAAAAAGTATATTAAATTTGAATATATACATGTTAATGAGAATGATGTAAAAAAGAGAGCTTGGATAATTTATTTACATGACTTAGTGGGTGTATTCATAAATGATTAAAATTCTTTAGAGAGGGGGAGGATTTTGTTTGTATTAATATCTATAAGTGTGATCTAGTTTTCATATTATAAAGGCAAAGTATCAAAATCAAGTTTCCAAAGTAATCAATAAGCGATAATTAGAACGTCTAGATAGTATAATGTTAAATGAAATATTTTTTTAATAATAATTATTTTACTTATTGATCAAAATTAGCACCTTGTAAAAATAAAAATTATTAAGACAAAATAAACTATAATATATGTAGTGAGGCCGTTGATAAGGCAACATTTTAAACTGTGTAAGGGTAACTTACAATTTTTATTAAGCTCACTTGTTTATGTGCCATATCAAACCATAAACTTAAAAATATGATTTTTGAGCAATAAACAGTAAATATATTATCATTTTATGTTAGAATACCAATATACACACGTACATAACTTAAACGTTATATTATAAAATTTTAATAACAAAAATATATTTGTATTTTAATCATTCATATGTATATGTATAAAATATTTATTAAGTTAACTAACATCACTAATCAAGGTGCAAAACATAGAGATAATCTTAGGTCAAATTGTATCTTAGCAACTAAATGCAAAGGAAATAAAATTATAACTTAATTATGGAATTATAAATTATGATGCATTCAGCAATAATCAAATACAAAATCATGAAAATGAAATAATAATTTAACACATGCTAATTACTGTAAGTTGATTCTACTATAAAAGGTAAATCAACTAATTTCCAAATTAATTCTATATTTTACAAATGAACTAGTTACTACACATAGTTAGTTTGCTGTGTTCAAATACTGAACATATTAAAAAGATAGATCAACAGTTTAAATGAATTTTCTTTATTTATAAAATATTCATTAGGAGAGAACTCTAATATCACTCAAAAAAATAAAAAATAAATTACTCTTTAATATCATTGATAATAATTACAAAAATATGAAATTATCTTTAATATAATAATTAGAGAAATTCTTAACAATATTGTTTTAAACTTGAATTTTAAAAAGGATAAATATCATCAAAAATATTTATATATCTAAACAAAATTATTTTAAGAAGACTTCAAGTTATAGAAAATGCATTGTGAGTAAAAACAATTTGCCATAGGATCAAATGCTATTGTTCTAACCTAAAACAGTATAATTACTCATTCCTACTGAAATGCCCAATATATGAGCACTTAATCTATATAATTCAATATCCAACTTGATTTACGAAAAGGGATGCCAACATAATGTGAGAATGTTTCTGAACAACAGAATATACTGATTGCCTTATCGATGATTGATGACTGGAAAATAAAAGAACTTTATTCTTAATGAACATTATTACTCAAATTATGGAAATGAATAAGATAGATACAATAAACTTTTAATATATTGTATCATCTTTGCATATCAACATCCATAAGTATCTAATTTTATTTTCTTTGCTTCTTAAATCCATTTACGTTGGTATAATCCATTTTAGAAACCATTAGATGAAAAGAAAATGGAAAGATCATTGGGTTAAATTTTTATTTATTTAATAAAATGTAGGTCTTCCTTGTAATGTGACTTGACCAGAGTAGCAAGTAAACTTAATATGAAAGTAAGATTTTGTTTTTCATATTAAATTCATTCACTTATGAGAATTTTTATTTATTGCTAATTCAATTAATTTAGTAATATTTGTTTATTTATTTTTCTGTATAAATTCCTTGGATGAAAGGTCTTTTATTTCAATGATTGGGACCATACATAGATGGGGAGTCTCATAAAAATGGAATTCCCTCAAAAGGATTCAATAGTTTAAAAGACTTCATTTATACTTATACCATTTAATTTAAATTTAGTTAGTTAGTACTATTATAATTTCTTGAAATTATAAAATTTCATTTATTGTTTTATAACCTATTAAATGTTGCTTGTATTATAATACATATCTACTATGGGGATATAGGAAGGTATTTTTTCAAATTTTATATACTAATGTAGTAGAAATGTATGTAAAACACTCATAATTATAAATTTTGATATATAAAGATAACTTTGAATTGTTGTTAGTTAATAAATATTGTTAAATTTTATTTTATTTTAAGAAAGTCTCTGATTTATTTAAATTATTTATTTTGTTTTCATAATAAAATAAGATTGAATATACATACCCATATATATCTATCATTCTAACTTAACATCATAATAACTTGGTTGAAAATAATTTTGAGAATCTATTGAGATTATATTAAGTATTATTATTAATACAGGATATTGATGGACACCTGAAGAGAAATAAGTGCAAAATTCACCGCGAATTCAAATACTGAGCATAATAGAATAATCAAGAGAGGTGAAGATTAGATGAACTGGTCTAAGTTGTATCTATATTTAATATTTAGATATTAAATTATCTTATTTGAAATGGATGCAGTCATGGATTTAATTTTTATCACATCATTCATGGCATCCTATATGAAGACCCTAAGTCTGACTATAATCAGATGCATTAATGGAATGCAGACCATTACAACTGAAATGAAAAAGATGTACATAATTTGAAATTTAATGAAATATCATAAGTCTAATTCAAAAGAAATATTTTAATTCACTAATGATATTTAGTATCGCATTTATTTCTATTTGTAAAAAAAAAAGCTGGAATATTTAGAAAAACTGTCAATCATTGGTGGTCGAGAGGTCAGCGACAGCTGCTTTACAAGCAGTCATCTCGGGTTAGCAGGTTTGCTTCCCGGCTGATGCTATGACACATGAGAAAAAAACTATCATATTGATACCAGCAGTAAACAACATTTTGTAAAAAATAGTGTATTAAGTTTGAACTCATGCAAACTGTCTAATTGATTGATAATAAATGTATGAGTCCTTAAGCAATTCACAATCATAACAAATAATATAATTATAAAGCAATTTGGGGATTAAACTACTTCTGATGTTTGGCACTATTTTAATGTGAAAAATCAACTAATTTAATTATATGATAATATAAATAAACATTATTTACACACTCATTTAGGTATTTAACACAATGCATGTACAATATATTATTATTCCAAACTTCAACAGCAGCAAACTCCATGCAATAGTATCACTAAGTGGAGGCCATAGTAATCAATGGATGCAAGAAAGTTTATTTATTGCCTACTCTTCCAACATTCCCAGACGAGTTTCTAGCTTCTGGCTTGAGTAGACACTTGATAGAGATTTTATGCACAAACCTTTTTTCATCTGTAAGACTTGCACTGGGTGAAACTTCTGTATGGAAAGTTTGCCACTGTTTTAACAGCTTGTATAAGCATAAGAAATTGTGATCATGTGATATTTTAGTAGTTTTGTATCAATCCTACCCATAGGTTGATGATGACTGTTGTTTTTAAAAAACCAAAGATACCAAAATGTATGACTGTACAAATGAATGAGCTAAACCAGCACTCATTAGTTGGTCCAGATTACCATCTACCATATATATATAACCAGTGCTCAGTTTAGATTAAGATAAAAAATTCTTATACTTTAATGGACAGGCTTCAACCTACTCCAACCTCAAACTCTTCAGCCATCCATATCATTGAGAATCTGATGATAGAATTCCCAAATCACATGCAGATGCCAATATTGTTGTCATACCCATGTTGTTCTCAAGTCACTCTGATACCTCACATAAGGTGACAAGAATCTCGGCCTCGGGGTGGCCTTCGAGTATTCCATCATCAGATTTTCAATTGGATGAACAGTTGAAGAGTTGGCATGTGTAGTAGATTGGAGCATGTCCTTTAAAGTATATCTGAGCACTTATAGCATATCTGAGCACTTATAGTATATATGTGTGGGAGATGATAATCTGGACCAACTGCTGATTGCTGGTTTAGCATGAAATACTTATATTGGTGATTATTTATATTTTCAGCATATATATGCTTGAGGGTATTAGTGTTATTAGATAGAGTGGAGAGTGGTGGGTCATATGAAAGTCTGTGCTCATATACCCTATATATTACTTAATATAAACTGAGCATTGATTATATATATGTATGGGAGATGGTAATCTGGACCAACTGATGAATGCTGTTTTAGCACGAAATACCTATATTGATGATTATTTATTTTTTCTACATGTGTGTGGTAATGTGTATCAATAGTATGTGATAGTGTGGATAGTGAAGGGGCTTGAAAAGTCTTTGTTCAAACCCCTATATTTACAATTAGGCTCCAGGTATAAGAGTGCCTGGTATTTCAAATCTTAGTAGTTTTATTCCAAATTTCCAAAAATAGCTGATAGTTTTGATTGTCCAACAGACTTCTTCAATCTCTTTCATTTTAATTTATATAATTAATGGGTTAACAATGATGAAAAGGGAAAAGATGTGTATACATGATTTTTTCAAAATTATTGAAAATTTATTTCCTAATTAAATCTAAAAGTTTTTACATAAAAAAATTTAAGTCAAAAAATCTTATAAATTAGCCTATGAAAATATGAATTGCCTCTAATTTTTGATCCTCCCCCAATCTTAAATGCAAACTCAGTGAGGAAGTATCGAAAAGTCTGACTGATAATATGTAATATATATGTATGCACACGCGCAACTTTTTTTTACTTTTGAACTTTCACCTTTTAGACATTTTAAATATTTCAACATTAACATTTTCCAAATTTATTAAACTAGTTGAAATGTTTATATATCCGATGATTAATTAGAATAAATATAGAAGCATATAGATAAATCTCAAATTTTAATTTCGATGCAGAATTATGATCAAATAAGGCAATTCAAATTAAATAAGTTCAATAAAAAATTGGGTTAGTAATAGAGATATCTATATGCATACTTTATAAAGTTGAGAAAAAAATAATTAATGGTAATATATATATATTGTAGAATAATAATAATATATATATTGCAGACTTTTAGTGTAACGTATCAAGAAATGGTTAACACACTTGTAAATAGCAACTATTCCTTTTTTTTCTCGCTTCTCAACATTGAAATGTTAAATCAAATGGCACTCATCAAAAAAATTCTCTTAAGGATTTTGACACGCCTAATTAAAAGCAAATTAAAAAAAAATAGACTCCTTTATGTTAACATATTAAAATATTTCAAAAATGTTATCAATTAAACAAGGATTCACGGTTTTTCTAACTTTAAAAAAAATATTTCATAAACGCTTTTACTTCAAAATTTTTGACGAATTTATAAAAATTCAAAACATTCCTGAGTCGAATGACAGACAAACTTAAAAAAATTAATTAATTCACACATTGCATATAACAGACCAGTTTCTCTCTCCCTTTTTTTTTTTTCCAAGATCAGAAGTCATATTTTCTTAGACTCCCAGAATTACCTATTCTTGTAACTATAGTAACATGCAACTAATTCAGAAATGAAAAGTTTTAATTTAAATAAGAAAATTTACTATAGATGGCACCACTTACAAGAGCTATTTGTTCATCGCATAGCATTTATAATGGGAAAACTTTAATTGCAAAAAAATATATAAATCAAATTTTATCATTCAATATTAATTCAGTAATTGTTCGTTTTTAAATAAAAATGTTTTGATAATATTTTTTTTTTTTTACAATTAATAATTATAAACTATTAGCAATAAATTTTAACCATTTATAAATTATATTCTTTGGTGAAGTCAGCGCTGCCCTTTGGATTTTGAGGCTCCAGACACAACTATAGAGTGGGGCCCCCATAAATAAAAAAGTGAATAAATAAATAAAATCTTGTAATTTTTAATACAAGAAAAGAACATACACAACATTTATTCTTATCAAAATACTAATACTTAACTTATAACACATTAATGTTAATATAAAAGAAAAACAAAATTAATATAACTTTATTTTCATTACTTTCATTTCAGAAATTTATCTATTATCTCACTTAAATTTAAGTCTTCGCATAATTTATTTACAATGGAAAGGAATGTTAGGTTGGATAATCTTTCTTGTGCCATTGTGGATCTTAAATGGTTTTATATTATTTTAAGCTTTGAGAAACTACGTTCAGACTCAGCAGTAGTTATCGGAATTGTTAATAAAATTTTTAAGATTTATTTATGTGTGTGCAAGATATAATTGAAGACGATTTTTAAGCTTCTTCAGTCATCCACTCTATCTTATACATGACCATCTACATGTGAAAAAGATAAATGATCTCCAATATATTTTTTTCGTGCTGAACCAACAATCATCAGTTGGTCCGGATCATCATCTTCCACACATGTATATTACAATGTGCTCGGTTTGTATTAAGATAACAAATCTACAAACTTTAATGGACAGGCTTCAATCATCTCTATTCGCCAACTCTTCAGTCATCCATATCATTGAAAATCTGATGATGAAATGCTCAAAGACCTTGTTGATGCCCATATTATTGTCATACCCATGTTGACCTTATCTCACTCTGACCCCTCATATATAGATCCTTAATATACTCAGAAAAAGGATGAGCAATGAGCAGAATACAGGCTTAGTATGAAATATTTAAATACAAGACTATGATTATGGAGTAACTGTCAGTAACAAAATTCTGAAAGCACTTAGTCTGCAGAAATTATGATATAGAAAGCCTACAAAAATTATTATTTAGAAAAGTTTCACCGCAACGTATTATTAAATACTTAAACTAGATATAATTAAAGGGGATTTGAACACATACTTTCAAGCTTCTTCACTCATCCCTCTATCTTAAAGAAGCTTGAAAGTCTGTGTTCAAATACCTTTAATTACATTTAGCTTAATTATATATGCTACATTTGTATTCAAATATTTCATATTCAGTCAGTATTCTGCCCATCCTTGTTCTGTACTTTTAAATGAACATATTAACGTCATACATATGAGAGGTCAGAGTGATTTAAGGTTCAACATGGGTATATTGGCATCAACTAGGGTTTTCAGCATTCCACCATTAGCTTTTCAATGGTATGGATGGCTGAAGAGTTGGCAAGTGGAGAGGATTAAAGCTTGTCCAATAAAGTTAGTAGATTTGCTATCATAATATAAACCAAGCACCAATTGTAATGTATGTGTGGGAGATGATGATCCATACCAACTGATGACTGCTGGTTCAGCACGAAATATGGATATTGGAGATCATTTATCTTTTTCACATGTACATGGTCATGAGTGTCAGTTATATAAGATAGAACGGATGACTGAAAAATCTTGAAAGTCTGTGTTCAAATCCTCTTCAATTACATCTAAACTTAAGTATATAACTATAACTGTATTCAAATATGAGTAAGATATATATGTATAAGATATATATTGTGTTGTTGATTAAAATAAGGTAGCTCAGTGCAGGGCCCCAATTAGTTCCCAAGGTCTTAGGCATAGGCCGATTGACCGACCTTAGGGGACACTACTGGATTCAGTTAGTAACATGTCCAGCAGATGATATAACCGTATCAAAGGATGCAAGAAAACAAATATGGATCTAATATTTAATTAATTTATGTAAATAAATAAAATTACATAATTGATTGCTTGGATAGTCAATGAATATTCGAGTATCCAAATAGCAAATTGAACACGAAAATACGCGAACTTTTAAAGTCATGATACCTACTTTGCTGTTGTGTTAAACTATACAGGTATTTAACTAATTTACATATTTAAATAATCACACAATACAGTTAAAATGCCTAGTTAGATATATTCACTAGTTATAAAATTTCTTTCCTTAAGATCAGAATCACAGTTTTAAAGAGAAAAAGGGACTTCCAACCTCTCTTTTTAATTGATAGTGTTAGTTTTCATTTTTAAAATACTAATAATAGTCAGAATGTACAGATGAATAAATGTAAAAATAGACTAATGTTCGGATATTTTCGCCATTGGATATTTTTTTGTACTAGATGCGATCTGTTTATAATTTATGAACATTCTGTTTATTTTAATACATGATCAATGCTAAGTCGCAAGCAGAACTGGCCCTAATATTTGTACAACCCATGCATTTGCATAGGGAATTACATTTTTGTAGCTAGCAAAATTGGCCTAAACTAGGTAAAAATAAATCATAAAAAGTCATTTATTTTTTCTCTATTAAAAACAGACTTTAGGTTATCATTAGTTAATTTTTTATATTATAAAAATAAATTAGAGTAAATAATTAAGCAAAAATAACTTTTAGACAGTAAATTTTAACTTATTTATTTAATGTTGTAATTATAAATTTATTAAACGCACATTGATTACGTAAGTAATATTTACTGAGACTATAACCTCGATAATATGCGTATAAAATGCGATAGTAGGGACATCTACAGGTGTTTAACCACAAGCTGGTTAAACACCTGTAGAGTTCCCTACTATCGCATTTTAAACTCATATTATCGAGGTTATAGCCTCAGTAAATATTACTTATTTATTTAATGTAAATAATTAGTATTCTAACTAAATTAGAATTTCTTGGGAGTTTAAAATAAGAAATAATAACTTGATAATGGAAAAAAATATATAATGAAAATGATAATTAATTAGTATGTTGTATTTATATATTGGACTATTTCCATGATCTAATATTAAGTATTGAATGTCTTTAGAAAAATGTAACCCTATTTAAATTTTCCAATTACATTTAACTGTAATAGCATGCATATTAGTATATGTACGTTTCGAGTGATATGATTTATCTCACTTCTTCAGATGTTGCTAACCTGACCAGTAACAGTACTAGCATAGCAATCGAATTTGGAGCAATTATTGAACCTGCACCCTTAATGGGTCCAGGTTCAATTCCCATGCTAGTACTGTCACTGGTTAGACCAGCAAAGCCTGAAAAAGAGAGGAGAATAGTACAACTGGAAATGGATAATAACCGAAGAAGAGAGGAGAATAATACCAACTCAAAACAACGGGTCCAGGTTCGATTCCCATGATAGTATTGTCAGCAACACCTCAGAAATAGATGAGAATATCACTCAAAACATTATGCATATACCAACCGGTGTGCTAATACTGACAGATGACTGCAAATAGAAAATTTAAATACAGTTAAATTTTTCTAAAGACATTCAATATTTAATATTAGATGATGGAAATAGTCCAATATTTATACAACTAAACTATTATCATTATCACCCTTCAGAAAAATTGATTAGCATGTTTTGATTAAATCAAGATAACATGATAATCCTCAATTTGTCTTACTTCTCTTTTTTCCTTTCCTCTATCTTGAAATGATTTTTATTATTATTATTATTCTAAAAAACTAAAGATAAGCAATAGACTTTTCAAAACACAAGAAGCAGCAGGACTATCATGTTGGAAGACCTCACCCAGGGATTCTTCTTCTGAAGGTACACATATGACATCCTAGGAACTTATGAAGATTGACCTAGCCTTTATTATACATCTAAATATATCTTGTGGCAACATCAAACTGTAAGTTAGCTATACTTATTTTTTATATGAGCTTTTGATTTGTTTAAAACAAATTTTTTTTTATCTTTTTTAACTAATTGTGCACATTTGTATATTTTTCTAAATTAATTATTAAACAACATTTGAAATCATCAAGTCTCTTATTAATCTGTCGATATAATTATATTTCTTCACAAATTTGTCATTCATTTATTATTTTAACCAGTGTAAACTCAACTTGCAGACTTATATAGAAACTATGTTTAAGACCACACTTCAGTATTACTATCAGATGACATGATAATTGAGTACTTTCTATCTTAGCATTGATTTTCTGATTCCATTATTGGCTGTGAATTGACATGTGACCTGAGTTTAAAATATGACTGAAATAATTTTGAATGATACTTCTAATTTAGACATTTTTTCCATTGAATTTCTATTATATAAAATATTTCTTTATGAATTTTTATTGAAAAATATTTTTTATTGATGAATATATTTATAAAAATTTGCCTTTTGTATTTTTGTTTCAAAGATCGATATAATGAGATCAAACAAACAAAAGATAAAATCAATTAATTAAAGATATATAATCAAAATATGGTTAGTTGTTTAATCATTGTTATTAACAATATTTTATATATAAATATAGCTATTACAATTTAACTTTTAAAATAATTTTAATATTCCAATATGTATGCTGAAAATAAAAAAATATCAGGTGCAGAATATCACAATCGAAAAATGAATGCAAAATTAAAAAACAAAATGGGATTTTAAATATATTAATTTATTAAGCACAAGCAGATGAAATAATAATATGAAAGGCTGAAACCCAAAATCTTAAAATTTTTTTTTATAAACTTCAACAACTTTTAAAAAAAAAAAATCCCCTCTCCCCTCCTTAAATTTATTTTAAAAATAATTACCTCCTTAATTTATAAATTATATAAATAAAAAAAAAAATTTTTTTTTATAATTAAATTAAAAAAAAAAAAAAAAAAAAAATATAACAGATGCACCTTATGATCATTTCATTAGATCTGAAAATTACTTTGTAATAAATGAAAGATTTCATGTTGTTTATTTATATATAAAATTTGGTGAATTAAATGTGGTGTTTAAAGCTTCACACTCTTAGTTCAAAATGCTTGAGTATGGCTTATTTATATATAAATTTAAGTAGAGAGGAAGGTGGGAACCATCTTTTTCTTGTAAAATATCTGCCTTGTATTTAGAATTGAGAGTTCCTTGTGCAGTCATTATTACATCTGATTGACTGTCATATAAACATTTTTAAGGTGCATCTGTCAGGGGTTTCAGCCTTTCATGTTAAAATGGGATTTTGCAAAATTGATTGCTTACATTTAATGCATTTTTTTTAAAAAAAATTTCTCTGCAAAAAATATACTTTATGATCATTTTTCTTTTATGAATTTTCATTAGCAAATGCTACTATTTAGGTACTTATGGATAATCCCGAACACCAAGGTTAATTATGGATATTAAAAAATATAAAGATATTACATATTTACCATGATCTTCCAATCATAGAAGCTAAACTCTTCCAACAGTAGTGTCACACAGTGCAAGCCAGAGTAATCAATGGATGCACAGAGTGGTGCTACTGTATGGAGAGTTTTAGCCTCTGCGTAAACAGCCTGTGTAAGCATAAAGAATGGTGATAATGTGATTGATGTTTATCTGCCAATCATCTTATTTAAATATTGTAATCTGTGGCCTTAATGAATGAAAGATTAATACTAATCCAAATTTATTGCTATTTTTTAAAGTTAACAGGAATTTATAATCGATTTATTGATTTTTTTTTTTAAAAATATCAATAATCAATCTTAGTGTCCATTATCTGTAAGTGCCCTATTTAGGGTTTATAATAAGATATGTTAAAGCTTAAATTAGCATTATATCTTAAGATGTTATTCAAAGTTTGTTTAGGAGGAGGATCAGCAAAATATGCTATCACCCAGGGCAGCAAAATTCCTAGGCCAGAATTGGTTCTAAATGTAAATATATATGAAATGTTGGTAACTGCAAATAGATTTTTATTTTAAAATATTTATTTTTAAAAAGGCAAGTCCTAAAAAATTGTCACAGCAAAACAGAAGCAGTTTCTCATAAATATTACCAAAATCACACTTTTCTTTATTTTGTTGTAATATCTTATAAATACAATTTATCCAAACCACTTCGAACATTTTTTAGCAAAACACTCAAATAAAGAGTTTTGCTAAAAAGTATTCTAAGTGGTTGGGATAAATTATATTTATAGAAGCAGTTCCTATTATTAACAAGCATGACTTTTCATTTACACAGGTAAATGAGTTTCTTTTAACATTTTAATAATAAATTTCATTGATCATTACATAAATAATATCTTCTAATATTAGCATGAAGTAAATTATAATATTTTGTAAATATTAATAAGATTATTAAAAGAAATGGATGTAAAGTGAGCAAATTAATATAGTCATCCTCTCATTTCAAGACATTTAAAATTGTCATATATGTGTGCATTTGGGTTTGAAAATAAGAAGTTGTTTTTATTTTTTCAAAGTCGTTACCTTGTGGCTGAAATGAGAGTATCTTCACATTTAACATCACTGATTTAATATAATGTAAGGTTTATTACTTTTCTAAATAGAATTAATACTTTTAAGTTTTATTATTTTTCTTTAATGATATCTAATACTAAATTAATTTTTAATTTGAAAATGGAATTCAAATAAGAAATATTTCATTCTACTAACTTTTTAAAGAGACAAAAAAATATTCGAATATGGATCAAGTTCTCACAAGAATCTTTTCATAAAGAATGAAGCGATTGTCATCTGAATGAATTAAAAATGTGTATTAAACAAAACAAAGTGAGAGATAATGTATACACAAAATGTATGCAAAATGCAAATAAGCAAAAGGTTGATATTTAATCAATTTTTCTTGTCATAAATTTAACAAAAAACACAGATATTTTATTTATCAAATCTAATTTTATAATGTCATATTCTAATTTTAGTTATTATTATTTCTTTTCCTTGCTGAAATATAATTCAATTGAATGCTTTTATTTTGTTATCTTCCGTAAATAGTTTTATTTTTGGATTCACAATTGCTTGTCATTTGCTACCTACTGCTTTTACTTAACTCTTCAATATTCATTTTTTCACCACTAGAAGAAAGCTAATATTTTTTTTTCTGTTTTCTTTTCAAATAATATGAAATTTATTTTGCATTATTTTTTTTTTTTACATTTTATCAAAACATAAGTTTAAAAAAACAAATATAATCTATTCTAAGCTATCAACTTTTCAAATAAATAAAACAAAAACTAATAGGTAAAAGACAACAGACCAAAAGACAGTCTTCTGCTAGGGACAAAGAAAGAAAGTGTTTGACAGGAGGCAGGTTTGATTTCATGTCATGTAAATATTTATTTCAATAATTTCTGTATTGCTGTTATATTGAAATAAACTATAATTCTCCCAAAAAAAAAAAAAAAAAAAATTAAAAAATTAGATTATAAATTCATTTACATCCCAATAAATGGTAATCTGAACATATTTAGTAATGACTTTGGCTTTGATTAAAAGGACTGGTTTTATTTACTCTTCAATTTGTCATAGAAAAATTATGTTATCTATGAAATAGAATTAAAACTAAAATCTGAAATTTTAATAAACCATAAAAATAACTTCTAGCAACTTTTTATTTTTATTTTTTGTCATTAATAAATGCCATAGGAAGAATAGCAACAACAACAATCAGGGGAAACATGATGTCACATTTAATTTGGCTGAAAAATTAGACTAGTGCCATGGACATAGATTTTTTGCTTCCTTTTATTTAATACACATTTTGGCTATTGATTACCTTTCACTTATTTTTATTTCATACAAGCCTATCAAATCAGTAAGCAATGATGGTGGTAGTGGGCAGTAGTGGCAGGTGATGGGCGATGGTGGGAGGTGGTGGTGGGTGGTGAGCAGTGGTGTGTGGTGCTAAGCAGTGGTGGTGATGGTGATGGCAGTGGTGGTAGTGTGATGGGAATAGTAGTAGGAATAGGGGAAAGGGTAGCAGTAGCAATAGTCATCATAGCAATTAGTAGTCATAGTAGTAGTAGTAATCATCACAATTGTAGTCATGATAGTCATAGTTGTCATAGTTAGTAGCAGTAGCAGCAGAAATAGCAGCAGCAGTAACAGAAGTAGCAGTAGTAGTAATAGTAATAATTACTGAACTTGGAACTTACATGATAAGATTGGAGCTGATAAAAAATTTAAATTTCCACATTGAATTGAATTTACAACTAGAAAAATTTATTAAATATTATTTACTTTTTATCAATTTTTTTTCAGACAATGCTATGACAATATAAACCAATTAAGCAGTTAGATCGTATACTATTGGAATGCCATGATTTCATTATTAATCTAATCTCACATTTTCTACCGTTCTTTAATTTCACCTAAATTTTGCTCAAAATGAGCTTGGAACCTGTTTTTTTTTGTTTGTTTTTTTGGTTATGTTTATGAAGGAACCTGCACCATTTTTTTTTTATCTAAAAAAAAAAGTTTTTGAAATTTTTATTTCATCTTAATTGAATCTCATTTTTTGGAAATTAAAAAAATTTTTTTTTATTAATTTACATTCAAATATATCTTGGAATGTAACAAAAAATAATTTCTATTATTTATGAATTCAATTATAACTATATAAAAGATAAACAAACTTCCACAGCACATTTTAAACAAGATAATAAAACTATAAGGATACTCTTGCCCCAGTCACAAGATAAAGTCTTTAAGGATGGTCACTCTTATTTCCTTAAAGACTTTATTTCGTGACTGGGGTGGGAGTATCCTTACATCTTGTATATAGTCACAATTTAATCACTGTGCTTGTAAAGAGTATTGCATTCAATTATAATAAAACTAAACTTATGTTTTATTTATACCAAATATATATAAGGACTATCATAATCAATATTTATCATGATAAGATTTTTTGCAGTATTCAAAAAAAATCGATTCTGCTTTTTTATATTTATTAGATTCTATTTTTGCAGGAATATTTATTTATAAAAGGAATGTGACGAATGTTGACATTATTATTTTAATTGTAATCAAATATTTTGACGATTGTTAAGGATTTTATTCAGCTATACTTCTGTAAGCTAAAATATTACAAACATTTTATAATTATTTTTTAAACACATTTTGATGTAAGTCTTTTTTAATAACATTGAAAATATAATTTCATTTTTGTGTTTATATTATTGTAAGAATTTTTTACTTTTATATTAAAATTGCAAAAATTAACTTTACGGTATTTCATATTTCTGTTCTTTTTTCTAAATGTAAAATTTTTAAACAGATATGAAAATTCTATTTTTTTTCACCATCTCTAAGCCACCTATTGTAAGATTTAGTAACTAATAGATTCCAGATGATACTGCTTAATAAATCCCTACAATGTGTTGTCTTATCCAATAACTTCAGATTAGTTTCAAGCTCTCAACTCTATTTTGTTTTAAAGCACTAAATATCACATGATCACTGTATGGAGAGTTTTGTCTATTTTCTTTTGCTAAAAAAGCTTTGATGAAATTTTTTTGATAATGTTTGTATTATTATTAGATACTATCAAGTTGTTACTCTTCATAATCAAAAAAATAGCATTCTTCAGAATGACTTAAGGATTATTTAGTTTCAAGCTTTTTTACATGATAAAATCTATCCATCTCTTTGCTGGTCAGTCTCTTCTCCATTCATCGTCAATTTAGGAATCTAAGCCCATTATTTTACCTCTGCATTAAACTGCAGATTGCTAGTAAGAACATTAAAAATAATACATGGAACATACCACATGGTGACACAGAATGCATCATGTAAAAGCAGTATAAATTTGTATTTATTTGATATAAGAATATTAGGAAAAAGTTAAATTATATGTGTGTCATAATTTACGTATAGATAAGAACATTAACGACTATAATATAATCTAAATTATGACAAATCAAAAAATCTGAATTGTAAGATGTCTTATCATCAAATTTATGTTGTAATATTAAATGTTATGGATATATAGTGAAGTTAATTTTAGGCAAGGTAGAAGAAATAAAAAAAAAAGGCATAGGGCTTTATTACCTAGAAGTTCGTAAGAACTTCAGGCTCAAGACCTATGTGCACTAGAATCACCCTGAGACTGACCTTCCAATCCCAAATCAGACTCTATACCAATTAGGCCAAATCTTGCATGGCATAGAAGAGATTAAAATATATTATTAAACCAACAAAAGAGAAAATATTCATTTTATCAAAATTAAAAGGATTATTGTATTGATAACCAGATGAAGTATAAATCAAGCACTAAGTATTAATTCATACATTAGCCATTTAACTTTAGTACATCATTTAAAATGTTATTAAACAGTCAAACCAAGGTATCTATTGTGGGTATACCCTTTTTCTGTTTAGGCTGTTAATTTGCACTACTAAGGTGTGCAACTCCATAAGTCTATATTTTAGCTCATGTACTAACCATATTTGGAATGTACGTTTATATATAAATTTAATTCATAACAACGTATGAATTAATGAGTGCAATTTACAATGAAGATATTTTCTTGCAGTTATCCATATTTTTGCAAAAGATATATGAATATTATATACCTAACTAAAAATCAATTTGAATTATCAAAGATTTCAATTCAAAAATGCAGTGCTAACATCGCATACATTCTCATTATTTAACCTAATTCAGTTTATATACACATAATGCTAAATAGATAGTCTAAATAGTAATGCTGTTATAGTGAATGAGAGACACTCCCTATAATCATCCCGTAATACTGTAATAAGAAGCTGGATAACTAAAGAAAGTATGTCTCATTGACTATATATAATAGCATTACTGTTTAGACTACCTATTTAACGTTATATACTTTCACTGATTGTTTTCCTTATATATATATATTAATTTATGTTACTTTTATTTTTAAAATAATTAAGGCATTAAATGTTTCAGGCGTTTTAAAATAACTTATACAACTATTTAATTAGTTTGTTTGTTTGTTTTTAATGTATTTCAATATTAATTTAATTCTAGTTTTAATTAATGATTATTTATGTTCTGTTTGCAATTTTTTATTATTCATTTGAATATGAATTATTAGCTAATAATACGTCTGTAACTAAAGATAACTTTGAAGATATGTTATCACTACTATATATAAACTACTGTTCACACTTTTATATTTCCAAAACTAAATATAAGACTGGAATAGAAATTAACTTACATGTATTTATATATACTGGTGAAGAGCGATCCATTGAGAATATATAAATCATAAAGTGAAAGAGCGTTGAATGTTTCCAGAGAGGGAATATATATAAATCTTTTATTCATATTAAAAATAAGAACACTTCATGCACTTTAAATTTTTGAAAATCATTTCTTAATATATCTATATATCAATGCAATAGATAGTGATATGCCAGAAAGATTATTAGCATTCTTTAAAATAGAATTTATATATAAGTTTATAAATTTAAATATACTATTTGTGTGACAATGCAATGCACGAGTCTTTCTTGTTTATTATGTGGATGTTATTTGCAATAAACTGCGCCTTTTTATCTTTCTTTTTCGATCATTACGCTCAGTATAAAGGACTTTAATTGGACTGAAATTGTGGTTCGATTCTAACTCGCGTTCCAAAAATATAGACTTGATGTTGGGGTCTATTTTAGCTCATTTGTACATATTTGGGCTGCACTGTACATTAGTTCATTGCATTTTATTTTATAAATTATTTGGAAAGCTTGATCTGGAGGTAATTGGTCTTTGGTGTTGTTCAACATTTGGTTGAAATTAGGGGAGGTTCTAAAACCAATATGAATTTGTTTGAGCAGATTGTTTTCATCTTTTTTAGATGTACCTGGTATAAAAGGAAGACTGGTCCATGCACTATATCTATCTATCTATCTATCTATCTATCTATCTATCTATCTATCTATCTATCTATCTATCTATCTATCTATCTATCTATCTATCTATCTATCTATCTATCTATCTATCTATCTATCTATCTATCTATCTATCTATCTATCTATCTATCTATCTATCTATCTATCTATCTATCTATCTATCTATCTATCTATCTATCTATCTATCTATCTATCTATCTATCTATCTATCTATCTATCTATCTATCTATCTATCTATCTATCTATCTATCTATCTATCTATCTATCTATCTATCTATCTATCTATCTATCTATCTATCTATCTATCTATCTATCTATCTATCTATCTATCTATCTATCTATCTATCTATCTATCTATCTATCTATCTATCTATCTATCTATCTATCTATCTATCTATCTATCTATCTATCTATCTATCTATCTATCTATCTATCTATCTATCTATCTATCTATCTATCTATCTATCTATCTCTCTCTCTCTCTATCTATCTATCTATCTATCTATCTATCTATCTATCTATCTATCTATCTATCTATCTATCTATCTATCTATCTATCTATCTATCTATCTATCTATCTATCTATCTATCTATCTATCTATCTATCTATCTATCTATCTATCTATCTATCTATCTATCTATCTATCTATCTATCTATCTATCTATCTATCTATCTATCTATCTATCTATCTATCTATCTATCTATCTATCTACCTATCTATCTATCTATCTATCTATCTATCTATCTATCTATCTATCTATCTATCTATCTATCTATCTATCTATCTATCTATCTATCTATCTATCAATCAATCAAAATAAAAGTCATTTCCATCAGTTGCTTTATTAGGTACCCTTCATCAATACATACATAAGCACTTGGGAATAGCTGCATGATAGAAACTGAATCACTATAACTAACTAAATTAATGCCATTTTCATTCACAAATGCATATAATATCAAAACATTAAAGTATTACTACTACATATTAAAGCAGTATTAGCTCTAAATCTATAAAACAATGATCTAATGGCCATATAAATTACAGTGTTTACTTTTAAGATAAATATTTCTTTACTTATAATGATAGGTATCATACAAATTTTAAAAATAGGAGTATAATTCAAAGCATTCATGTGGTTAGTAATTAAACTAAGATTCTATTAAACATTATGGTAATTGCCAATTCTTGAAAATTAGCAAAAATAATTTCATTGATTATTTTTTAATGGAGGAATTCAAATAACATCTAAGAACATCTGCTTATTTTCTGAATATCACAGATTAGTACTAGGTAAATAGAAAATATGTTATTTTCTAAACTACACACAGGCTAAACTCTCCATACAGTAGTGCCACCCAGTGCAAGCCAGAGTAATCAATGAACACAGGAAGGTTTGTGCATAAAATCTCTATCTAGTGCTTATTCATCCAAGATTCCCAGACTAGTTTCTACGAGTGAGAAACTTTGGATAAAAGCCACAAGCTAGAAACTAGTCTGGAGATATTGGATGAGTAGGCACTTGATAGGGATTTTATGCATGAATCTTCCTGCGTACATTGATTTCTCTGGCTTGCACTGAGTGGCACTGCTGTATAGAGAGTTTAGCCTCTGTGTAAAAAGCTTGTGTATGCATAAAGAACTCTATATATTATTTTCTAAATTCTATACACATACATTTAAAAGCTAGTCATTGTGTAAATGTATTTAGCTATGTTTTTTGATGATTCTGATTATTGGTCAATTTTCTCAATATGTTCTAAAGATGGAGGAAGGTTGTGAAAGGTTTTGGATAAAAACCATCTTCAATAATTATTTAATTTAAGAAATATTTTAGCATTAGGTTTCTTATGGTATTGATTACCTGTGAGCATTAGATTTTACATTTGAATGTCTATGCCTATTTACCGATTAAGTTAGGTTACAAAGACAATACATTTTTGAAAAAGAAACATCTGTTTATAAATTCTATCAATACCCAAGACTATCTATCCATTAGAAACGAGCAAAGTAATAAAAGAAGTCAAACAATCAATCTTTTAATAAAGAAGATTTAGAAACAAAAGTACAGCTTCCTGGTATGCAACAGTGACTTAGATTTAAAAAATTAATTACAAGCATTTGTGTGGGTTGTATTGGGCTTGTTGCTTGAATTCTCAATTGAAAATGATTGGATAAAATAAAACATGATTTTTAATAAAAAAAATTTCTTAATAAATGTTTTTAGTCATATCACTTTGAGATTATCTTTTGATGAGCTAATAAATTAATTTTTCATACCTTCCCATGGTAAATTAATCTTTTCAATCTTTAAATTACTTTGCTTAGAGATTTCACTTTTTTCTTCTTTAATATTTAAGTTCATGAAATATTATGAGAGATGTAAAATAAAGGAATTTAACTTTCAACAGAGTTAACCACGTTTACATTTATTGGTAATGTATTTTCCAAATGAATTAATTTACTAGATTTCATCATCCACATTTTAATTTCTGGTTTCAACAGTGGCATGTTTAACTTATTTACTTTAAGGGAGGGGGGGTAAATCTTTAATTCTCTTACTAATACTTTCTTCACATTGAAGTTCTTAAAGCTAATATTTTTTAGTAGTTGGGTCTTCTACAATATTAGACAAAAGTCAACATATCATTACTTGTTAGCAAAGTATTATTGCTTTTTTCAAATCCATAGCATTTTGAAATATTAATAGCAAACACAAATTAGATTCTATTACTTAGCTTGTCAAAGCAGGCAGATAAATGAAAGCATCAAAAACTTCTCATAAATCTTACCAAATTCAAGTTAGCACCATATTGAAAAATCAAAGACCTAATAGTGAAAAGATTAATGAAATGTAAAAATATAAGTACAAAAAAGAAATAAACATCACTTCATAAGTATGTAAATCATAATCCATTTTCAGCTTGCTTTCAACATCTACATTAGGAGTAGTAATTCAATCTATTTACTCAACTCCAGAATCTTCTAAGTTTAAATAATAAATTAAAAACTATATGCTTTGTCAAATCCAAATTGTAGGCTACTTTCAGCATAAAGGTCTTCTTCAGTGAGAAACATTAGTAAATAAATAATTGAATGACTTTATTGTTCAGGAGCTTATAAGAAATTTGAGCACCAGAAGTGTCAGAATTGAAACAAATACGAGAATCTTATGCTTCAGAGACTGACAAACTACCACTGCGCTTTAATTACTCAAGTTCACAATAGATGTCACTGAAATAGAAATAGACAAGATTTAGAAAGAATCTTAAATAGCTATGTAATGGATATAGAAAAGATGTTAGATGTGAAGGATAGAGTGATAGAAAACATAAAATCATATAGTAAGGGGAATATTAGATTTACAAAAAATGAACTGAATGGGGTATAGAAGAAATTGAAATGTGGAAAGGCAAGAAGTTTAGATCTATGGGCAGTAGAGATGGTAATGAATTTAGGATATAGGGCAAAATTAAAGTTATTATCTTGTTTTAATAAGATGGCACAAAAAGAGTTTTTCTGAGTACTTGGAGTAATACAAGAATAAGATTATTATTTAAAGGGAAGGGTAAGGATCGTAGAAAGTTAAATAATTATAGACTGATAGCAGTAACATCAGTTTTATATAAAGTTTTCTCATATATGGAGGCTAGAAGAGTTGTAAAATGGATGGAAGGGAATAATGTAGTGGGGGAAATGCAAGGAGGTTTTAGATTAGATAGGTGCATAGAAGATAGTTTATTTGTAGTCACCCAATTTATGGATATGAATAGGAATTCAGGTAGACAGTAATATATGAGTTTTATAGATATAGAGAGGGTGTATGATAGAGTAAATAGAAATAGATTATGGATAAGTTTAGCAAATTTGGGAATGGATGAATCTTTAGTGGATATTATTAAGAAATTATATGAAAATAATTACTATATATATATATATTGTAACAAACGGGTTCGAATACATTGATATATATATATATATATATATATATATATCAATTAGGAAATATAGAATCAGTTAAAGTTAAAAATGGTGTGGGACTAAGGCAAGGATGCCATATGTCATCTATTTTGTTTTTGTTGTATTTGAGTGAAATGGAAAGAGCAATAGAAAGATTAGGAAGAGGGATAGACATAGCACTAATAGGTGGTGAAGGAGTATATATTTTGTCAGGTCTTTTTTTGCCGATGATATATTTTTATGTGCAGAAAAAAGATAAGATATGGAAGTTATGCTGAGGACATGTGCAAGGGTGTAAGAGATGGGGATTAAATTTAGTGAAGAAAAATCAAATATAATGATGGTTAATACTGGGGAAAGAGAAGATGTAGAATTTTTATTGGGAGATATTAAGTTAAGTGTGGTGAATAGATATAGTTATTTGGGAATTATTTTAAGTAATCAGAAAAATTGTTTGGATGAATGGGAGAAAAATTTGATAAATGAAGCAAAGAAAAGAAAGGGATTGATAAAGAAATTAACAGTGTTTTCATATAATAAGTATGATGAAGCTAGAATTATATGGAAGGGAATTATAGTAGCAGGGTTAACATATGATAATGATGCATTATGTGTTAGTAAAGGGGCATTAGATTACTTAGAAAACGTACAAAGGGAAGTAGGAAGACATGCATTGGATGCAGGTGTATAGACAGCAAGGGTGGCAATTCAAGAAGAAATGGGATGGTCAAGTTTTTATATGAGAGATGCAAAAAGTAAAATGAAAATTTTTGGTAGATTGCAGTTTATGGATAATAAAAGAATAGCCAAAATAGTATTTAATTGGGTTTACAAGTAAAGGGCAGGCAACAAGATGGGTGAGAAAGGTAATGCAGTTTGCAAAAGATTTGGATAAAGAATTTATATTAGTATATTTGTACAAAAGATGGGATGATTGTGATAGGAGAATTGTTGAGTGTTATAGTGGTAAGGAATGGGATAAAAGAGTAGATTTATTAATAAAGAATAGGGAGTTAGAGGGATGGAGAACTAGTATGGAGAGTAAAATGAGTTTAAATATATGAAGAATTAAACAGAATATTAGGTGCGAGTTAATATATGATAATAGTAAGGAAAGTAGTTTATTGTTTAAGGCTCGATCAGGATCTTTAGCAATAAGAGAATATACATGTAAATGGAAAATATGGGTGATTTAGTCTGTAAATTGTGTGAGGAAGGAATAGAAAATATTAGATATCTGTTAATTGAATGTAAATACTTGAAAACAGAAAAGGTACATATAATGAAGTTATGGAAGAATAAATATGAACAAAGTGATTATACAGAAAGTGGATTATTTGTTTTTATGCTGGGTTTGGGAAAAGATAAGGGGGATTTAGATATAAAGGCCATAGAGTTGACAAAGATTATGTTGTGGAAATGGGATGGAACAGAATATGGGAAAACTTAGAGTGGGGGGTGGAAAATAAAGTGGCTAACAGGTTTCTCTGGGTATAATTGCTGAGAGATTTCTGACTCCGTTTAAGGGAAAGCCACAGTACATCACATCTCATCACTAATTCTAATAATTAAATTAATGGCATCTTCACTGAAACTTCATTTTAATAACTTTAACAATGCTTCTGTGAGAAGAAAATAATTATAAATAGTTTTTCAGCCACTGATTTATGCTGAGGACATGTAAAGTAAAGTTTCATAATGGACACCAACATTATAGAATTAAAATGCTGCAGCATCAGATAATTGGTACATAAAATAATATTTGTATTTTAATATCAGTTGATAAAAATTTCATATATCATCAAATAAATAAAAACATCTTGCTATTAAATGTGGATAAAAAATTAGCGGTTCCTTATGGTAGTCTTTAGTTATCAAATATTTTTAAAACCGAAAAAGATATTCAATTTTTCTGCAAAGGTTGTGGGATGGATCAATAAAAAATTTTCAGCCAACTTCGAATTTTTTAAGACTTAAATGCTTGATTCAGTTAAATTAAACAAGAAAGAAAATGTTATGGTTTATATCATCATGAAGCAAAAATAAATACAATACCAAATGATCTAGAGAGATTTAAACTTAGGATTTTTCAGTTTATTCATCTTCCACTTCATTTCAAGAAACCAATACCCATGAATCACACACAGTCAAAAAAGATACATGATCCCCAATATATGTATTTCATGCAGAACCAGCATTCATCAGTTGGACAGATCATAATCTTCCACACATATATACAATCAGTGTTCGATTTATATTAAGATAGCAATTCCACTAACTGTAATGGACAATCTAGGGATCATGTATTTTTTTTTACATGTGTGTGGTCAGGTGTAATGGTAGCTTGAGATGAGGGGATGAATGAATAGACCAAAGAATCTTGAGTTCAAATCCCTCTAATTACATATATGAGAAGCATTTAGCATAAGCAAATTGCATACTACCTTAGAATTAATTACCATTATATGGAAAATAAAGACTTTGAGACAAACCATGCTTAAGTTTTTACATTCAATTTTTTATATATATATATATATATATATATATCATTATCCATATATATATATATATATATATATATATAAATGGATAATGAAATATATATAAGAAGAAAAAGCTAGAGGAATATTATGAAAAGAATTTCTTGGAAAGATGATTTGATAGTCACAAATCACATTCAACTAGATACTGTAAAAGATTAATCAGAAACAATAATATATCATATGAGCAACAAAATATCAAAAGAATAGGACAATAAAAGATTAGTCAGTAGCATAAAAGGTCAAATTAGCTTTGAACTCATGTGATAATCAATCAAAAACTTGAGATTTCACTTTTTTTCGTAATGATTAAAGTCTCAACCAGAAAATAGTTTTAAAATTTTTAGAATATCAATAATATGAAACATCTTTAAAAATTAAAAATATATCATCTACAAAGAGTTAGATATCCAAGATTATTTTGTCTTTATCCTATTCTAAAAAATCTAATGCAACCTCAAGTAATTACTGAATACCAGATAATATAATACTAAAAAAAATCACCACTTTCAGATCCACCATTTTCTGGCTTTTGTCATTAGGATTTAAAATTGGAATTAAGGATCTTATGCATCCAGAAGCCATATTTTACTCTTTTATATCCTACGATTTCAAAGCTAAGGAAACTCACTTGTATCATTATATAAATGCATAAATTCCAGTTTTGAGTCCCAATCTTCACTGACAAATGTAAAAGTCAAAACGTTGTCAGTGTAGACATCAAGCTTACAATATATGGCTCTGGACTAAAATTAAGATAACTGTTTTTTGAAGCATATGCATAAACATATGGAAAGGTAACATGATATTGTTGGCATTAAAGTTTTAGATATCCAAAGGGACAACTCCCAATGTCTCTTATGAGAGAATCTGCATAGATATTAAATAATAAAAGTAATAACACTAAAAAAAAAAACGGTTTAATTCAACAAATCAAAGGTTAACCACTCAACAGTTTCTTTTTTAAAATTTACTTATCAGAAATATAGTAATAAATTAGTGCAAAATTTGTCACTTATCCAGAAAGGCAATCTAATAATGGAACAAGTTTGCACATCTTAAATATAATTTTTAATGAGGCAAAATCCTTAAAATCTGAGACATGAAAAGTATCTTTGATTAAATGAATCTTTGATCTGCTAATTTGATATTTTCTAGTTTGCCACAAACAACAAAGAAAGTTCATAATCTTCTTAAATTTATCCAATATTACAGAATGATGTAGAAAGGAAATCTGGATAATAGTGATGATTAAGGGACTTCAGCTTATGGTTGCTTTTTTTTTTTTTGGGTAAGATGAGTGAAATAAAAAAGATGATTAGAATGATTGCAAAATATTATGAGTGAAGTGAAAAAAGATAATTAATAATAAGCCAATTGCATTGATATTCACTTGGAGAATGAAATAAGAGATTTGAAAGCAGAAAAGGAAACTGGTGATGTACACTATATGGAGGAAAATCACTCTCAGAATTAAAATCCATACTAAATATTGTGACATGTAGAAGTGCAGAAATTTCTCCCCATCACATAGAATATTGCAACAAGTTAAGAGACTTGAAGGCATATTATTTGAATGTTTTATGTATTAATTTTCAGGATAACGATAACTGCAATAATTTAAATGAAATGAATCTATATTTCAATTATAAGTATCTGCTTTTGTTTGCCCTATAATCATCATCTAATAACAAATTTTGCTGCCTACAATATATAACTTTTTAAACAAATATATATATAATAAAATAGTAAAAATAAGTTAGTAAAAGCAAAAAATACTCGGCAATTTAATGAGCTGAGTGTTTCGGGAGGTTCTATTGTCCCATAATCATAGCTACTAAAGTCTTGGATTTTATTTATTCGTATAAGAATATTTTTTTAGATATTTCACTTTATATTTTGCCATTAAATATTTAAAAGTATAAATTATAATGAGAAGTTTTTGTACTTTTGAGTTTTCAAATAGACTAGATGGACCTCATATTTTTGATAAATGTACAGTTTCAAGGGCCATAATCTACCAAAGAAGTGTTAGTTGTTAAATTAAAACAAAATTAATAAATCGAATGTTAAATTTAAAAAAAAGGAATAAATTCCAATAAATTGCATTAAGAAGCTTTTATTTCAATTTCTTTTACTTATATTATAATGTGGGAAGTGATGAGACATTTTTAACAGTCATACTTTGACTTAATTCAGTGTTTTTCTTTTTGGCGGCAGTAATTTTTTTGGTAAATTGTCATAATGCTAAAATTTGGGGCTTTCCTATCACAGGACATAATGTGAACTATTCCCAAAAGTATGAGATGCTGCCATTCCAAAAAGTGTGTGTTAATGGTCATGATATGACGGCATGCCACCAACATGAATAAAATGTAAATAATTTTTTTTTCTTTTTTTCTTTTAATAAGTTAAGCCAAAAAAGAAAATAATTTGTAAATATTGTAATTAATTTTTCCACAATAATTTCTTTTTTAAAGTAACAGTAATAAAAAATAAAATGTAATTATTAAATAAAGATGTTACCTAACTGGCATTTTTTGTGGCCTCTGAAACTGTTTGTCAAAAATACAGGCTGCCATCTTGGTTTACTTGAAAATTCACAAGTACTAATTTTTTTTTTTTACTATCAAATATGATAAGAAAATTTTGGAATCTTATAAAGAATATCATGAAATATAAAGTTTTTTTTAAAAATATTAAGAATATATTTTTCACAGTCATAATAATTAATGTTAAATCACTAAAGATCACATTACTACTATTTCCTATGTTTACACAAGTTATTAAAACAAAGACAATACTCTCCATACAGTAGTTCTAGAAAGCTGCATTAGATCCTAAGATCCAGGTGCAGTGCTCTCAGATCCAAGACTTCTCACTGATGACTTCTCACTGATGAAAGCCACAAGTTAGAAACTAGTTTGGGGATATCAGATGAGTAGACACTAGATAGGGATTTTATGCACAAGCCTTCTGGCATCCATTGATTACTCTGGTTTGCACTGAGTTGCACTACTGCATGGACAATTTTGCCTCTGAAGTAATTAATGTTAACTGTGATTATCAAATAATATTTGTCATTATCCACAATGTAAAATTGATAAATTTAATGTGAAAAAATATTTAAAAATACTGAGTGATGATGGCCTGTGTATTCATCAATACAACTACAATATTTATATTTAGAAGGGGTTTGAACTCAGACTTTCAAGTTCCCTATATTTATCCACTTTATCTTACACAACCAATATGCATTTGAAAAAGATGATATCTAATATATGTATTTTATATTGAACCAGCACTCATCAGTTGGTCCAAATCATCATCTCTCACACATATATAATAAGTACCCAGTTTATATTAAGATAGAAAATCTTCAAACTTTAATTGATAGACTTCAATACTCTCCACCCTCTAACTCTTCAGCCATCCATATCATTGAGAATCTGATGATGGAATGTTTAAAGCCCTTGTTAATGCCAATATTATTGTCATACCTATGTGATTATTAAAATTGTCATTACCTTTTGTTAGCTTCATTTCTTCTTTTGGTGGCACTGCTACGCACACCTTTGTTTATTCAATATTGGAAGATAAGATTTAATCTTGACTGCATTTTAAAAATGTTCATGTCATTATAAAAAGATGGAAATTCAGTAGTAAATTAATTATCCTTTATTAGCGATCACCAAATACTAATTGTAATACTTGGCTGCCTAGAAATCTTAGACTGATTTCAGTTAAAATATATAAGTATAATACCCTGAATACAGTCTTGTTTAATATTTTAAACATAATATTATAATCTTCAATTTATTTATCATAACATCCTGTATACACAATTCTGTTGTAAGCTTAAATATCACTTGTTTCATTTAATGAAATATCTTTAAATATATTCAATGTCTAATGCTATACTTTAAAATATATTTATGTCAAGCGTTGTTAGCCGAGAGGTCATCGCACCCACCTTGCAAGCAAGTAGTTGGTTGCAGACGGGTGTGGGTTCGCGGCCCGGCCGATGCTATGACATATGAAAAAAAAAAAATATTTATTCCTATTATTATTTGAATGTACACATGGATATGTTCGTAATAAATTGTACACGAGATGTATCTGCATTGGTAATGTAAAAGTTAATTAGGTATTAAATGTAGACATTATTTTAGCCAAAAAAATTTGTGATGAGTTCACTATTATCAAAATTATTTAGAAAAATTTATTTATTTGTAGAAGCTGTCTTAGTAATATTCATGTTCAAATATTCCAGTGAATACTTATGAGGAATACTTATCAGGATGTTATTTGATCTTTTTTGATAACATTTTTATTGTTAGCAATGAAGCATGATTCTTATATCTTTCCTTTTTTGGGTTGCCATATTCTATACAAAGTACTATGGATTGGATAAATCTCTATGTATATGTATATATAAAGAATTTCTTAATGAGATTTATTTTTAACTACTATATTATTACTTGAAAATACATGTATACGTTTTATTGATTGTTAATGATATTGGTATTGTTTATGTGTTGATTGCTTTAACACAAAATAGCAGAAATGACTTTTTTTTTAAAAAAAAAAAAAGAATTAAGTATGACATAGACTTTATTTCCCCCTCCATTTGGAGAGCATGTTTGTTCCATAACTTGTTATGAATTATATTAAAGATTTTACTGAATAAATAATAATTCGTATCTTATCTAAAGATATATATCTAAAGATATACTTTTAAATTAAATATCATCAGTGTATTTGAACTGCATACATTTTACTGTAAATATATATGGCTGTAGCTGATTAACAAAACTTGGACAAACATAAAAACTAGGATTGAACTTAATAGTACGTTTTTAATTCTTTTCGATGATTTTCCAGCTGAGAAAATTTGATCAAATAAATGAAACTGTTGCCTCGAACTTACTATTTGTACATTCACTTGTTCTTCCAAGTAAATAACATATTTTAAAGAAATGTAGCATTACTGTCACAAATAATAATAATGTAATCATAAACTTGAAGCAAAAATTAAACCCATAATAAAAACATTAAATGAATCTCATTAGAGGGCAGCACTATATAGTATCAGTAGTTGGAGTGATACAAGAGTAAGATTATTATTTAAAGGAAAGAGTAAAGATCATAGAAAGTTAAATAATTATAGACAGTTTTATATAAAGTTTTCTCATATATGGTGGCTGAAAAAGTTGTAAAATGGACGGAAGAGAATAATATAGTGGAGGAAATGCAAGGAGGTTTTATGTCAGATTGACGTATAAGAGATAGTTTATTTGTAGTTACACAACTTACGGATATGAGTAGGAATTCAGGTAGATCATTATATATGAGTTTTATAGATATAAAGAGGGCATATGCTAGAGTAAGTAGAAATAGATTATGGGTAAGTTTAGCAAATTTGAGAATGGATGAAGCTTTAGTAAATATTATTAAGAAATTATATGAAAATAGTTACTATACTTACCAATTAGGGGATATAGAATCAGTTAAAGTTAAAAATGGGGTGGGACTAAGGCAAGGATGCCCTATGTCACCTATTTTGTTTTTGTTGTATTTGAGTGATATGGACAAAGCAATAGAAAGACTAGGAAGAGGAATAGAGATACAGTTAATAGGGGCCAAGGGAGTATATACTTTGTCGGATCTTTTTTTTTTGTGGATATCTTTTTGTGTTCAGAAAGAAGAGAAGATATGGAATATTATGTTGTGGACATGTACGAGAGTGGGTAAAGAGATGGGGATTAAATTTAATGAAGAAAAATCAAATATAATGATGGTTAATACTGGGGAAAGAGAAGACGTAGAATTTTTATTGGGGGATATAAAGTTAAGTATGGAGGATAGATATAGGTATTTGGGAATGAACTGATTGGATGAATGGGAGAAAAAATTGGTAAATGAAGCAAAGAAAAGAAAGAGTTTGGTAAAGAAACTAACAGTGTTTTCATATAATAAATATGATGTAGCTAGAATTGTATGAAAGGGAGGTGCAGTAGAAAGTACAAAGGAAAGTAGAAAGACTTGCATTAGATGCAGAGGTGTGGATAGCAAAGGAAGCAATTCAAGGAGAAAAGGGATGGTCATGTTTTTATATGAGCGATGCAAAAAGTAAAATGAAAATGTTTGGTAGGTTGCAGTTTATGGATAGTAAAAGAATAGTCAAAATAGTTTTTAAATTGGGTTATGAGTAAAGGGCAGGTAACAAGATGGGTGAAAAAGGTAATGCGGTATGCAAAAGATTTGGATAAAGAATTTATATCAGTATACTTGTATAAAAGGTGGGATGATTGTGTTAAGAGGATTGTTGAGTGTTATTAGTGGTAAGTAATGGGATAAAAGAATAGATACATTAATAAAAAATAAGGAGTTGGAGAGATGGATAACTAGTATGGAGAGTAAGAAGAGTATAAATATATATAGAAGTAAATGGAACATTGGGTGTGAGTTAATTTATGATAATAGTAAAGAAAGTAGTTTATTGTTTAAGGCTCAAACAGGATCATTAGCAACAAGGGAATATACACATAAATGGAAAAATATGGGTGATTTAGTCTGTAAATTATGTAAGGAAGGTATAGAAAATATTAAGCATTTGTACAAATAATGTTGTGGGAGAATAAATATAAATAAAGTGATTATACAGAAAGTGGGTTTTTGGTTTTTATGGTAGATTCAGGAAAAGATAAGGGGATTTAGATATAAAAGGTCATAGAGAAATGAGATGGAGCAAGATAGAGAAGAATATGGGAAAAACTTAGAGTGGGGAATGGAATGGATAGGGAAGGTGGCTAACAGGTTTCTTTTGACATAGTAGCTGAAAGATTTTTGACTCCAAGAAATGAGAAGTCATATTGCATCACATTACATCACATCAGAAAGGTTATAATTATTATTTTTGAGAGAAGATGATGTAAATAAGCCCCTTATAAATTATTGCAATAATAATAAAATAAGATCTATTTTAAAAATGCAATAAATAAAGTTTTTCAAAAAAGATATATAGTTTGTAATATTTTGTAGTAATGTTTGTTTTTTTAAATAAAATATTATTTTTTTATATATATTTTCAATGATTGTCAGGAGTTGATGTTAAATTAATGATTTCTAATAATAATAATATATATATATTTGAACAGTATGTAAATATTTCTTAATGTTTTGGGTCGCTTCATGATTCAAAGACTGGGGATGATTTGAAATGAAGCAGTGAATCAAACTCTTGCTATTCAATAACTGCACATTTGTTATACTACTGTTGACACTATTATTGTATGACAATAGATGGCATTGTTAACCATGTGGAGTTTTTCATTTTTCTTATTTGAATTGAGAGTAACAAACAAAATTAGTGACTTATAAAAGCGTAAAAATAATTTAGATCATTATTTTTTGCACACTATTATAAAGTGATCACACACAGAAAAAGAATCATTATTTAATTTTTTTTAAAATTTAAATACATCAAATCAGAAATAACAACAGATTGTCAACTAGAAAAAAATCATTGCATATCCGCAAACAAAAAAATTAATGACACGGCTTTAAAACCGAGACGTGAGAATGAATTATGTTAAGAGAACTGTAAGGAACTCCAATAATAATCAAGGTTTGTTTGTTGAGTTTGTTGCCCAATTACGCAATCTGCCTTAGCCAAGAAAGCTCACATAAAAATGTATTAATACCTTTAAAAAAATAATTCTTACTTAGATTATAAATTAAAAATAATGTTACATTAAAAAATGGTTAATAAGTCAAATTATTTAAAAGGCAGTCAAATACTTAAACATTCACACAGTCATTGATATTTTAAGACCAGTAAAAATTGGCCAAGATTTGTATATGTAATGTGTGCATTACATAACAGCGAATCATGAACTCGAAACAGTTGAAGTATGGCGAACTCTCACACCAGTAGTAGCAGTTGCATCATATTATACTTGTGTTTTTATTTTTATAATTGGCTATCATTATCCAGTTGCCTAGCAACAGTTAGATACATATTCACAATTGGCTGACTAGCTATATTGCATCAGTGTTGTGATGATGCAAAACAACAAAATTACATTATGTCAAACACAGAATTCACCTACTCCCATCTGAAGATAAAAACAGAAATTACCTTGAGTGAAAGTCAGTCTCAAGGTTCTTTTTTCTAGTCACTATACCTGCATCTTATAATAATTGTTTGGGACAAGAATCAAACATAAGCAAACTTATTTTGCATATTGTAACTCTGTTTATCAAATGAGAATGGGTCTAAATAACTATTTTTGCAGTTAAGAGAAGAATAAATAAATAAATAGCATATCTATAATGTGATCCAAAATTTTATTTTATTTATTTATTTTTGGACAATAATTATATTTCTTTTTAAACAGCTTTTCTTATGCATTTTATTACAATTTTTTTTTTTTTGGGGGGGGGATGCTAATGGCTTTTTTCTTTGGGAGTTAATAAGAAGTTCAAGAACGAGAACTGCAAGCACCAGAATCAATCCTAGAACCTCATGATCCCAAGTTGGGCACTTGTGCCAAACCACACAGGTTACAAATTTTGAAATAAAAATGATATAAAATATTAGCATTTATTGTAGGCATCAATAAATCTATAAATAATTAAAATTACCTGTGGGTGAATGGCAGGTAAATGTATGATTTGGCAGGTGTGGCTTAGGGATGATATCTCCATTAATGACGTCCAAAAAATAGTCTGGAGGGTTATTATAAATTTCACATTCATAACCTAAAAAAATAAATACAAATTATTAGTATGATAATAAATGAATTTAAAAAAATAAAAATGATGGATGGTTTATTGCTTAGGAATTCTTAGGAAGCATCAATGTTGGAAGTTACAGAGGTGGGCTACTATCCATAGAACTTAATCTCCAGAGTTTATCATTTACTATCACTGTACTGAACCATTCACAGCATAAATGAAATCATACTAATTAACTTTATAATATGAAATACTTTATAATTAAGTTATTATTCTATTAATTATTTTAAAAAGTAATGATTATTATTTCAAAGGGATGTTTGGAAATAAAATGAAAATTACTAAATAATAATAATAATAACAACACATAATTATAATAACTAATCTAGATGTAACCATTAATACAGAAGTATTGATTCAGGTTTTGAAGCACAAATAAGCAAACAAAAAAACATTTACAAAATGTATGTTCATATGAGACTTTATATAAAGGCATTGAAAAACTTAGTTTACTTGCTTCTTCAGTGATCTTTTTTTAATTTTTTTCTCTATCTCTTTTTCTTTCACTCATTCCATCTTTTCCTTTTTTTAAAAAGTTTCTATTTAACATAGAAACTCTGTTTGTTTAGGATAGATTTTGAAATTGATTTTTAATATACTTCTATCAAATGAATTTCCTTTAAATTTTGTACTACTAGAAGTTCAATCTGATGATAAAATATATCAGAGTTGGCCCTCATTTATTTAATGTAATAAAATTGGTGAACCGACTTTTAAAGACAGTGATATCAGTTTGGTAAGTTTTTGGTAAGATGAATACATCTTTTTTAAAAAAAAAGTTTACAATAAAAAGTATTTACATTCAGAATTATTTTCCTTTTCCTTATTCTACTGTAATTAATAAAGTTCCAAGGGAGTTAGGATTCTGGCTTCATCAGCTAAAAACAAATTCTCAGCTAATGTTAACAAACTAAACTGAATAAACCTTTACTTATCCAATGTTCAAAATTAAAAAGCATTTACAGTAAATTCAAATAGAAATAAAAACATAACTTAATTCTCTTGATTATAAGTTTCTTTTTAAAAAATGCTTCTTTCATAAACAAAATAGCATTGAAATCAATTTATTATTACTGCTTGTGAATTTTCTTTCAGTATTAAAAATTAAAAATAGTATATATAATATTTTATAATAAACACTTTTATTTCATCATCATCATCAACCATTATCAATCCACTGCAGGATGAAGGTCTCTCCAAGTTTAATCCATCTTCTCCGATCTTTAGCTTCTCTTCTCCACAACACCTCTGCACATTTTCTTATTTCATCCATCCATCTCACATGTGGTCTCTTTCTGGGTCTTTTACAATCTCTTGGAATCCAGTTTAAAAATTCAATTGTCCATCTATTATCATCTCTTTTAGCAATATGTCCAGCCCAACTCCACTTCAATATTTTAATTTTTTCAATGAGGTCAGTAACACCTGTTTGTTCTCTTACCCATACATTGCGTTTTCGATCTCTTCTTGTTACTCCCAACATACATCTCTCCATACTCCTTTGAGTGGTCTGAAGTCTCTGTATTGCTCTTCTATTAAGTGTCCAAGTCTCAGATCCATAAGTAAGAACTGGTAAAACACATTTGTTAAAAACCATCCTTTTCAAACACATAGGCATATTTCCTTTTAGTATCAAGTTATTTCTACCAAAAGCACTCCAACCAAGTTTAATTCTATGATTAATTTCCTCCATTATGTTTCCATCTGTATTAATAATCTGACCAAGGTATTTGTAACTGTTAACTTCTTCTAATTCTTCATAATCAATCTTTATTTTCATATTTTGAGCAAATCGATTAAACATTACTTTAGTCTTTTTAACATTTATCTTTAGTCCTACTTTTCTACTTTCATCTGCTAACTCCTGCAACATTTCCTGCAGCTCTGAAGCATTATTTGCAAAAACAACTACATCATCTGCGAAATCTAAATGACTTAAATACTCTCCATTTACTTTCACTCCTTTAGTTTCCCATTTTAATCCACAAAATACTTCTTGCAGCACTGCTGTAAAGAGTTTTGGAGATATGGAATCACCTTGTCTTACACCTTTCTCAATGTTGATTTTTCCAGTATCATTATGTAATCTAATTGTTGCTGTTGCATTTTTATAAATATTCTTTAAAATATGACAATATCCTGGATCTATACCTTGATGATCCAATGCTTTAATCACTGAAGAAATGTGTATAGAATCGAATGCCTTTTCATAATCTACAAATCCAAAACATAATGACAACTCATATTCGTTTGTCCTTTCTATGACTTCTCTCAATACCTGGATATGATCTATTGTACTAAAACCACTTTTAAATCCAGCTTGTTCTCTTGGTTGGTGGAAATCCAAAGTTCTCTGTAGACGAGTTGTAATTATCTTGGTAAAAATTTTATATAAAACTGATAAAAGGCTGATAGGTCTGTAATTTCTAATATCTTCTTTATCACCTTTTTTAAATATTAATATTATTACTGCATTCTTCCAATCTTCCAGTACATCTTTATCATTTAGACATTTGGTATATAACTTTGCTAAAATTGTTTCTATTTCTTCACCTGCTTCTTTTAATATATCAATTATAATTCCATCATTTCCTGGAGCCTTTCCTTTCTTCATACACTTAATTGCATGTCTCACTTCTTCATTTAAAATTCTGGGCAATTCGGAAGATGTAATAGATATAGGAGGTACTTGTTCTTTATTACTATATAATTCTTGATAAAAATCTTCTACCAATTTCATGATGTCATCTCTCTTTTTAGTAATAATTCCATCTTTTTTTCTTATTGCAGATATAAATTTCCTACCAATACCAAAATGTTGTTTAACATTTTTGAGACTTTTATTTTCTTCTACAGCTTTCCTTGCTATTTCACAGTTATACTTTCTTATATCATTTTCAACTCTTTTCCGTACCATTTTACAAAATTCGAGATATTCAATTCTTTTTAATACATCATTTTTGTATATCTTCATATTCCTTCTTTTCTTCATAAATTCTCTAGTCTCAGTAGAAATTTTATTAGTCAATTGCTGTGCTCTTCCGATCAGCTATGTTTGTTGCAGTTTTTAAAAGTGTATCAGTTATTTTCATATTAATTTCATTCAAATCTGTATCATGTTCAAAATCTCCTAACACTTGAAACCTATTTGTAAGTTCTAATTTAAATTCATTAGAATGTTTCTGAAGATTAGGAATATCAACTGTAAATATTGTTTTTCTTAATAATTTTTGTCTTTCTAGTTTTACATTAACACATAACTTACACCTTACTAATCGATGATCACTTCCTGTGTTAAATTTATTAAGAACATTACAATCTTGAAATATGTATTTTCTGTTAGTCAAAATATAATCCAATTCTGCTGTACCTTCATTTGGATGCTTCCATGTCCATTTCCTTTTAACATTTTTCTCAAAAAATGAATTCATAATATAAAGTTTTTCTTTTTCTGCAAACTCCACAAGTCTATGTCCTCTCTCATTTCTATTACCATAACCAAAATTACCTACAGCAATTTCATCTTTCATTTGTCTACCAATTCTAGCATTAAAGTCTCCCATAACAATTTTAAAATGTTGTTTACTCTGATCAAAAGCCTTTTGTACATCCATATAAAAATCTTCTACTACTTCATCACTATGAGAACTTGTTGGGGCATAAACCTGAATTATCTGCATTTGGTATCTGCTATTAAGTTGTATAACTAATCTTGCCACTCTGTCCGATACACCATCAATCTCCACAATATTGTTCTTCCACTTTTTATTTATAATGAATCCTACTCCACTTGTATTTCCAATATGTGTGCCTTTATAATAGAGTATATGTCCACTTTTTAAATCAATTGTTTCTTCTCCTTTTCTTCTAACTTCACAAAGTCCAATAATGTCCCATTTAATATAAGACAGTTCTTCTTCTAATTCTTGCAATCTTCCTTTACTTGAAAGTGATCTGCAGTTGTAAGTACCTAAATAAAAAGTCGTCATCAAATGGCAGCCTGGGTCCGCAATCAGGGGATTCTTAGCACCCTCCGCCTTCGGCCACCAACCGCTGCCTTGGTTGGTGACTTTACAGCATCCTGGGAATAAGCTGTAAAGTCACCAACCAAAGCACTAAAAATAGGAAAATAATATTCTTCAGCCATACTTAGAGTTTTCATATTCAATTTGAAATAAAAACCTTAATTATAGTTGAAGAAAACGATTATTTTTGGCCTTTAGTGCATAGTAAGTAAAAGCATAAAGATAGGATTAGTCATGAAGATAAAGCTCAATTACACCCTAGTTTCTGGCTTGTGGCCTTTGTCAATGAGGAGCCTTGGAGTCTTCTGGCATCCGTTGATTATTCTAGCTTGGTGTGTGTGACAATACGTATAGTGAGTTATGCCTATTTTAACAACAGTTATACACAAGCATAAGAAGTGGTGGTCATGTGATGTTTATTGGCAAACCTAAAAACTAGAATAGGCCAGCATGTTCATTTATATAATAGAGCCAATTCCAGCAACATGTATAGCTCAGTATTTAATGACCACAAAAATAACACTGGTCATTCCTTCGAGCCTGCCAATATGAAAATTATTTGCCTCAAAAATAATAATAAAAAACGAAAAATAAAAGAGACTTGGCATATTATCAATTCTCAAAACTCTATAAACATAAGAGCTTATATCATTTTTCTTAGTAAACACTAGTCATTTAATAAAACAACATAGCCTGAAGTCTTTTCCCTGAAAATATGCAAATTTATAATAATTAGCAGCCAGTTTGATTTATATTTTACACACAGATGTTGCTGATTTTATTTCTTGGTTGTGCTTTGACAAAGATACCCCATATCAAAAGCCTAGCCTAACAATAATAAAGTTTTAAACTTAAATTTATTACTAATATTTGAGTTTCAGTTTTCTTACATATATATATATATGTGGGGTGTGTGTGTATTATTTCCTTTTTTATATTTATGCTTATTGCTTTAATCAGGATCAAGGTTTAATATTTTTTTTTTCAATATAGATCTTTCAGTACTAATTTAGAGTCCACTCTCCATCATTTTGGTTTCTAAGAGGAGCCCCAAACCCACACTGATACAACCAAGCAATAAAAGAAATCAATCAATCACTGGGAATCATGATAGGTAGTGCTCCAATTACTTTGACCATTTGTTAAAAAATTGCACTTTCCATTGACAATTAAAAAATAAACCTGCACATTTTGTATGACTATGCTTGATCAAATCACATGACCAAAAGATCAAATTGTATCTATGACTTCATGTTGAAAAATTAAAAAGTAAACATGCAAATTTTGTAGAACTATAAAAAAAAATCACTCATCTAGAAATCAGGATATCAAGGATATTAGAAAATGATCAAAAAAAATCCTGCCAGCATAACCACATGATCAAAATATCAAATTATTAAAGCAATCAAATATGAAAAATGATCATAAAATGTTAGCATAAATGGCAGAGAGCATACTCTAAATTAGCACTAATCTTTCTCACTTAATATTTCAGATTATATCAATTTCCTGGATTTTGTTGTGTTATTAAGAACTATGGCATCAATATCTTAATGATAAATAAAGTTATTGTAAACTCATTTTAAACCTATCATCAATAATTGACTTATCTTACCTATAAAATTCTCTAGATTGTATTTAGTATGATCAGTGAAATAATAATAATGTTAGCAAATAGCCAAGGATGTAAACAGACCAGTATTATAACAGAATCAGTAAATGATTCTTTAATGTAAAAGAGTGAACCTGGTTATAAAGTGATCATCCATTTGAGATTCATCAGATAAGAGTTACTGTGGCATATTTAGAAAGACAATTCATGGTCTGGAATTACTATGATAGTAAATGCACATTGTCCCCTATTTTCTATGATGCATCAGACACACTGAAGAGCAAGAAGCTGCTAATAGTGTGATTAGTGTCAGATCTTTCATGAGACAAGCCAAAATGGCTGCAGTGTTTATTTTTTCTAGAAAAATATTCCAAAATTTCTGGCTGTTATTGCCAACAACTACGCATTTGTAATTCTGCCAACTATATTCAGGCAATGGAATTTTTTTAACTATTATAAATATATTATTAATGTAAACATATGCAATAAATGTTTGGCATTACTTTAGTTATATCTCATTTATTTATCAACTGTAAAACATTTTTTATCAGTAAAATATAACAATATAAGAATATGAATCAAATGTTGAAAATAATTTTAAATATATATATATTAGGTAAAAAACTAAATTAATCTAATTTTAATTCTTAAGTGAAAATTGCTAAATAAACGACCAACATGACACAATTTAGGGTCTCAAAATTGATAGGATCTTAATTTTTTTATACACACATACACAAATGTTAAGTTAAAAAAAAATCCATCCAATATATTTCATTGTGTATATTTGGTACATAATCAGAGTCAATATTCCATTTAATCGCACATTTGCATGTAGTGCCATCTTTTGTTTTCTAGTTGTATTAATCATACAACAATGCCAAAAAGATTGTTTCTTAATTATTTTTAAAATGAGGCTCTTAAAATAAGATGATTATGGCCCTGTAGAAATTTTCAAGCATATTTTATTATAATGTTTCTATAAGAGTGAAATGATAATATGTAATGTGGTACCAGGATAGCATGAACAAAAATTAAATGAGTAAAACTTCTAATACTCTGAACATGGTTAAATAAATAACTGAATTAAGTGACTGATTGGGAAAGAGTGAGTATTACTCATTCTTTGATATTTTGTTTTAGTAATTATAATTTAAGATGGGGATTGAGCTCTTTATATAAATGACTATAAAATAACCTTATTATTGAATGCAAAACTAAATTAAATTTAAAATACAGAGTATAAAATATGACATGTAGTCACTTTATTAATCCACTTCAGGATAAAGACCTTTAAAAATTAAATCTCGTTTCTCCAATCCACACGTTTTCTTCACATTGCACCAGCAAACTTTCTTATTTAATTCATCTATCTCACATGTAGTTTCTTTTGTAATCTTTTACAATCTCTTGGGATACAATTTAAAACTTCAACTGTATATCTATCAACATCTCTTTTAGTAATATACTCAGTCCAATTCCTTTTCAGCTTCTTAATTCTTTCATTAATTTCAATGATAATCATTTGTTCACTCACTCATGTATTGCATTTTTGACTTCTTATTACTATTCATGGTATATATTTTTCCATACTTCATTGATGGATCTGAAATCTCATATTACTCTTCTGTTAAGTATATAAGTCTCAGATCCATAAGTAAGAACTGATAAAACATATTTATTAAAAACCTTCCTTTTCAAACACATAGTCATATTTTTTTTAATATTAAGTTATTTCTACCAAAAGCACTACAACCAAGTTTAATTCCATAATTAATTTCATCCATTATGTTTCCATCTGTAGTAATAACCTGGTCAAATATTTGTAATTGTTAACTTCTAACTCATCATTATCAATCTTTATTTTTCTTTCTAAGGTAATCCATTGAAGATTATTTTAGTCTTTTTAGCATTTAACGTACTTAATTTTCTTCCTACTTAACTTTTACAACACTTTCTGCAGCTCTGAAGCATTATTTTCAAAAATAATCACATGATCTGCAATATCTAGATAACTTAAATAAGTTCCATATATTTTTACTTCCTTAGCTTTCCATTTTATCTTCCAAATGCTTCATAAAATTGCTATAAAAAGTTTTAGAGATATGGAATCACTCTGTCATATGCTTGTCTCAATTTAATCTTTTTAGTATTATCAAGCAATTTAATCAATACTATTGCATTTTGACAAATATTTTTTTAGAATTGACAATATTCTGGGTCTATATCTTGATAATCCAAAGCTTTGATCACCATGGAAATACTTATTGAATCAAATGCTTATCTACAAATCCAAATTATAAAGACAATTCATACTTATTGGTCTTTCTATAAATTTTCTCAAGACATAGATATGCTCAACTGTGCTAAAACCACTTTTAAATATAGCTTGTTCTTAGGTTGGTTAAAATCCAAAATATAGATTTGTAATTATCTTGTTAAAGATTTTGTATAGAAGTAATAAAGGACTAATAGATCTGTAATTTCTAATGTCTTCAGTAACATCTTTATTAAATATCAATTTCACCACTGCATTCTTCAATCATCTAATATACCTTTATCATTTAGACATTTAGTATATAGCTTTATCAACAATTTTTTTATTTCTTCACATTTTTTTTCCAAATATCAATAATAATTCCCGTTTCTTGGATTTTGTCCCTTCTTCATAGATTTATTTGCACATCTCACTTTTTCATTTAAAATATTTAGAAATTTAGAAGATACAGTAATTATAGGGACTCTTGTTTTCTGTTTTTTATTACTATAGAATTTTTTATGGAACTTTTTAGCACACTTCATGATATCATTTCTCTTTTTAGTAATAGTTCCATCTTTTCTTCTTATTACTGAAATAACTTTCTTTCCAATACCAATACTTTTGAGACTTTTATTTTTTTCTATAGCTTTTCTTATCAGTTTACAATTATATTTTCTTTTATCATTATTAATTCTTTTTCATAACAAAATTTCAGATATTTGATACTTCTTAATGAATTATTTTTTTAAAAAAATCATATTCCTTCTTTTTTTCATATACATTATCTTATCTCAGAAGAAAATTTAATGGCAATTGCTGATTTTTTGTACCAGCTATTTTTCTTGTAGTTCTTAATAGAGTAACAGTTAACTTTTTATTGATTTAAGTCAAGTCTGATTATTTTTAAATTTGTTTTAAAGTTTTAATTTAAATTCATTGAAGTGTTTCTGAATGTTAAGAATGTCAACTATTAATACTGACTTTCTTATTTAGTTTATTATTTCTCTAGTTTTGCATTAATATATAGCTTATCTTTCACTAATCAATAATTACTTTTTGTGTTAATCCTATCAAAACCATTACAATCTTGAAATATATATTTTCTGTTACTCAAAATATCCAATTCTGCAGTACTTTCATTTGGTTGCTTCTATGTCCATTTCCATTTAATATTTTTTCAAAAAGAGAATTTATAAGATATAGTTTTTCTTTTCTGAGAACTCTACAAGTCTGTGTGCTCTTTTTTCTATCACTATAATGAAATTAGATCACAGAATTTTCTCTTTTCAACCATTAACCAATTCTAGCATTAAAATCTTTTTATGCTGGTCTGATCAAAAGCATTTTGTACATCCATATAAAAACCCTCTACTTCTTCATTAAGAACTTGTTCAAATATATTTGATACCTTCCAATTGTGCTTTCACTATCTGTGCATCAGTAATTAAGTAAATAGACAGTTGTATTTATATATTGGACTATTTCCATCATCTAATATTAAGTATTGAATGTCTTTAGAAAATGTAATTTTATTTAAATTTCTAATTACATTCAACTGTTAGTAATAGCACACAGCTTAGTATATGGACAATGTTTCAAGAGGTATTATTCTCCCCTCTTCTTTAGGTGTATCTGGCCTGATCAGTGACAGTACGAGATTGAGAATCAAACTTGGATTTTTAGATTCTTGAATATTAAATTTTAAGGTAATGCTCTAACCAACTGAGCCATCTTTCCAAAAGCTCAATTGATTAGAACATTACCTTGAAATTCAATATTCAAGAATCTAAGAGTACAGGTTTGATTCCCATGCTAGTACTGTCACTGGTCAGGCCAGCAACATCTGAAGAAGAGAGGAGAATAATATCTTTTGAAGCATTATGCATATACTAACCTGTGTGCTATTACTAACAGTTGGGTGTAGTTGGACAATTTAAATAAAGTTACATCTTTTTAAAGACATTTTAGATGATGGAAATATTCCAATATATAAAAACAGCTAAAATACAATTGTTTATAAACCTTCAGATAAACACTAAGTACATATTCACTTTTTAAATCAAGAATCTCTTTCATAAAATCTAACAATATCCCATTTAGTTTTTTTCCAATTCATGCAATCTCTTTCACTTGAAAGTGATCTGCAGTTATATATACCTAAATAAAACTTTACAGTAGCCTGGTTCCACAATTGGGGGTTTCTTAATACTCTTTGCCTTTGTCTGCTAACTACTGCCTGGCTGGTGACTTTACAACCACTTTAGGAATAATGATTATAACTGAGATTTGTCCACCATGATTGTAAATATTTATATTATTAAAAAAAATCATTCATATTCTATTTTTAAATAATTCAGTTGATATTTCAATTAAAACTATCAAGCAACTGAGAAGAAAGACTATGATATTTCTTGATCTTAAACTCAGACATGAAATGCCTGTAAAATCACTATTTTGCCTACTGTGTGTTGATGAACAATCTTCCATATTTATGTGCTATATGACTAATATGAATGACTAATAGACTTAATAGTACAATTTCAGACTGTAATTATAAACAGAAGGTAATCAACTCCTTTACACATGCTCTGTACTGTTATATTAAATCAACATTATTTTGTTGAATGTGAAGAAACACTTGAAGCAAAGCACATGATAGAGATTTGAAAAGATAAAAATGGCTGTCTCATCTTTATATCTAAATTCCTCACATTCAACAACACAACATTGATTTAATGTAACAATACAACACATGGATAAAGGGTTGATTATCTTCAGTTTTAATTACAGTTTGAAACTATGCTAATAAATCTAGTCAATTGCAATAATTTTAATATTAACATGCAATAAATATTAAAATTTTAGTGAGTATTAATACATGTAATAAAGTAAATAGAAGTAAAATGAAGAATATAAAACTTTCATGCTCTCTTCCAAGATACTTAAGATTAGCCTATATTAAATTTAGATACTAAGATAAGACAGCCATATCTTATCTTTTCAAAATCTCATTATGTGCTTTGGTTTGAGAGTTTCCTCATAGTCAACAAAACAATATTGATTTAATACAGAAGTACAGAGCATGTGTAAAAGGTTGATTACCTTCTATTTTCAGAATTGTATAAATAATAATATAATCATGACAGCTTCAATCATAAGAATGTATTAAGTGGACATTAGAAACATTTTCTACTCAATTCGGCTATGATCTTAAAGTGGAATCATCAAAACATCACATGATCACCATTTCATATGCTTACACATTCTATCAATAAGAATACCAAACTCTCCATACAGTAGTGTTACTAAGTGAAAGCTTTCATAATCAGTGGATGCAGGAAGGTTTGTGCAAAAATTCCTATCTAATGCCTACTCATCCAACATCCCCAGACTAGTTTCTAACTTGCAGTGCTTTAAAATCCAAGATTCCTCACTGATGAAAGCCACAAGCTAGAAACTAGTCTGGGGATGTTAGATGAGTAGGCACTAGATACAGATTTTATATACAAACCTTCTTGCATCCACTGATTATGAAAGCTTGCATTTGGTGACACTACTGTATGAAGAGTTTAGTAATCTTAAAGTGAAGTTTAAAAAATCTTTCATTTAACTGCAAACTCCTCTCTACAGTTATAATATGCTTAAAGTGTGCATATTAATTTAGAGCTTTTATAAACTAAAATTAAGCTAATGTTATTCAGAACAGTGACTGGTGATTTATGATATATTTTTTTTATATAATATGTCTACTAATAAACTTTTTACCCTTATATGATTTTTATAATGAATATTTAATTATAGGAGATTTGAATCCCCCATAATTACATCTAGCTAAAAATATGTATATAATATGCTTATATTTAAATGAATATTTAAATAGAAATACAGGTACGTGTTTGTTTTATATGTGAGCAGAATATTTAGCTTGCTTTTGGAGTGAAGTTTTTGGACTTGCTTCACACAGCTTGTCCATTTTTTTTGTTGTTGTTGTAATAAGATTTTAGTAGATAAAATTTATTTTTGTTTGAGTGTTAGTGTTTGATTTTTGGTTTTAATGATATATCATTGAAGTGAAATGGCATTCTTTAAACATTTTGTCATTGACAGCTTCATTAATAATTGGGAATGCCATATACTGTTTGGTTTACTTGCATCCCTATCTTTCAGGATGTCATTGAGTGGATGCAAATTTTGCACGATGAAAAGCTTTAATGTTTCCTATATGAATTTGTAGATATACATTGAAACTGTGGGGTCAAGGATATGTTTTAATATAAGATATAATAATAATAAAGTTAAAATAATAATTGTATTAGATATAAATCTATCTTTCTTTAATATTTCTTATAATATATAACAGTGAATAAATGTTTATTATAAATGAAATATATATGTGTTAGCATACATTTATTGCCTATTTTATAAATAGTAATTAAAAATTAATTATTTTTAATTGTTTAGATAATAATCTCAGTAGGGGAATTAGTTAGATAAATATCATATGTAAATTTGATTGGCATAAACTTTGAATGAAACTGTTTTGTCTAAATCGTTAAAAAAATATGAGAGATTTGTCTTGAATATGTGTTAATGAATTTTATTTTTAGTCTAGAAGATAATTGTTAAAGATTGAAGTTTAAATGTCACATTATTTTACTTGTCTGTGATAAGAATAAATACAATTACTAATACAATTACAACTTTTAAAAAAAATATTCTTAATTTAAACATGTGTTATATTTTTTATTTTTGGACTACTAAATTATCAGTTATTAAGTTATAAACTTCTTAGATACCATATTATCAACAAAAGGAATTAAATACGTGAAATAAGTATATATACGATAAATGAAATAGAATATTCTTTTCCACTAAATCCAGTCAAAAAACATACACTCTTTTTTCTTTCCAAAAACTTTATGGTGATGGAGAAAATAAAGGTTTTGGAAAGACAAAAGGAGAATGTATATTTTTTGATTAGATTTAGTAAATATATATATATGGTGATAAAAAAAATAAAGTTTTTGGAAGAAAAAAAAAGAGAGTGGATTTAGTGGAAAATAACATTATATTTTATAAGTCATATACAGTATATTTGAAAGGAACATCAAGCATTGGTGGTCGAGAGGTTCAGCTGCTTTACACACAGTTGTCCCGGGTTAGCGGGATCGCTTCCCGGCTGATGTTATGACACACGAGGAAAAAAAAAGAGGTGTGGGCTCTTATTAAAAAAGGATTTAACGGCAAGGATGATAATAAATGAAATATATATTATAAAACTCCTTTATATACAACTAAACAAGGAACTTGAATAAAGTTATTTTTGCTTTATTGACTATTGCATAAGGTAAAAACTTAAGTGATTTGTTGTTACTATGTAGAAAAATTATTATTGTAATAACAATGAAAGTTACCATAAAAAAGTAATAATCAATACTCCTAGCACATATGTAATATCCTTTGGTTTAAAATAGTAATGGTATTTATTACAGTAAATAGAGGGATTTGAACTTAGGATTTTCAGTCTATATTTATTCTCAAACATGTGTGTTGTTTGTTTGAGATGGAGTACATAATAAATACAGACTTAAAATCGTAAGTTCAAATCCATCCCTCTATTTACTAAATGAATAGGTTAGTAGTATTTACCTTTATAAGAGAGTATATATATATTAAATAAAATTATCATAAAATTTATGTAAATCTGATTAATTGTTTGTTTGTTTTCATATAAATAAATATGCAAAACTCTCCACACACTAGTGCCACTCAGTGTAAGCCAGAGTAATCAATGGATGCCAGAAGGCTTGTGTATAAAATTCCTATCTAATGCCTACTCATTCAACATCCTCAGACTAGTTTCTGGCTTAATAAATATAATTAATAACAAATAAAAAAATTTTCCCAGTATTGCTTCATTATCTTTTTCAATGTAAATGTACAGGGTGATCTCAACTTTGTAATAAAAAATTGTATATTTATTTTTAGATGTTGTAAATTGATTCACTTTAAAAAGTAAAGTTTAAAAACACTTGCAAAGTGATGTGTTTTAACACTTCTGTCATCCCTCCCCTCAGTTCTTAGTCCACAAAAAAAATAAGTTGAGGCATTTTTTCATTTGAGAGATTTTTTAAAAAATCACATAAAGTGAAAAAATACAGCCGATAAATAAGCTGGATCATGCTGAATTTAATTAAAAAATATTTCACACTCAAGGTTTTGAGAGATGAGACTCTTGGGGTGGAGTTTGCACTCTTTTCTTTACACAAAACAAGATGTTTACATTTTACTGCATCACATACATGTTTCAGAACTTGCAGATAAAATGTCTGACTGTTGTGAACTAAATCTGAGAGAAAAATGTTATTTGCATAAAAAAAAAGCCAGCATTAACTAGATCATTTTAGCCATTATAAAAAAAAATTAATAAATGGGCGAAATGCACTTTAGAAAAAAACGTGTTACATAAACCTGCAATTTTACACGGCAATATCAAATGGCAAATTGATGCAGAAGGGTTCCTGCAAAAAGTATGTAATAGCAAAAGTATATACTACAACAGGCCTCATACCAGAGAATGATTCCAGTTATTTTTGGATCCCTCTTGGTATATATATGTGATTGTTATTAATAGACCATTATATATATAATGCTCTTTTTAAAAAAAATATATTTAATTAAATAATCTATTTGATTTGTTTGTATTAAATAAAGTTATTTCAAAATAAGGCATATTTCAAAAATAAAAACTGTTTATTATTGCGTTTTTTATTTATCATTTAATATAATCAATGATGTGAATTATTTGAAATAAACGTTTAACATACTGTATATTAAGAAAGATGAACTGGTTTATCATCCAGCGGAAGATAAAAAAAAAAAAAAGATAAAATATAATATTTCAAAATTTATGTTTTTTTTTTATTAAAAAAAATTTAAAATGTTGTATATGTGTGATTTAATTTATAAACCAAAAAATGTAACTTTTTATGAAAGCGAAAGTTTAAATTTATATATTTTATGAAAGTAATATTTATTAGGGCTGTAACCTCAAGAATGTGCGCCTAAAAATGCGATAGTAGGGACCACTACAGGTCTTAACTACAAGCTTATGTTTTGAAAGTTTTAATATTAATTAACATTTATTCACTGAATAAAAACAGTAATCTATATTCTGTTTAATGTAAATTATATATAATATATAAATTTGAAATATTTAACATTGAATATGAAAATGTTAGCATACTTATAATAAAACTTTACTGAAATTTAAATATTGACTGATTTCTGTAAAGCTGTGCTAAAGAGGAGCCATTATATTTGTTTTTATAAAGTCAGTCTAGTATTGTTACTATGATTGTCTAAGGAAATTGTAGTTTTATATAATATTAATATCATTTACTTTCCCTATTATTTTTATAATGCTTCATATAATTATAACCCACTATTGATATTTTCAATTGCCCCAGCAATATTTTTCCAAACTTCTACTTATATTTTCAAATCTTAATATAAATAAAAGTTCCATCCTATTTATTTTTCTTTATTCTTCTTATAAAGAAAACATTTCACTAGCTAATATTATACCAAATGTAAGTTAAAATCATCTCAAAAACAAGAACAAGAGTTTACCATATGTGTAATTACAAGATATATTTCTACTAAAATGTTCCTTTTATGTAATAATCTGAGATTACTTTTTATAAAGACCAATGATGTTTAATGTTGTTTTTATATATTATCTGATAGTGATTAAATCAGAAAATTCAAAAGCATAAACCATGATAATGACTTCAAAACTATCAGGTTTCCAATAAATTGCATGATCAATATCCAAATTAGAATAACCAGTTACAATCAAAATGGCTGCCCATGAATTATATTTATGCAATATGGATGTGATAAAATCTTAAAAGAATGTGATTACATAAATTGGGTAAAACATTACTACAAAATTATATAAAAAAGAAAATAATTGCTCAGAAATTTATAAAATGTTCAAGTACTAAAAGTGGCTCAACAGGGCCAGGATTCATATACCTTGAGATCCTGTCTATCACTTTGTCACATCAAACCATGTAGGGCATTAACACAATTTGATATGATTTGCCACTAAATGATAATTGGCATATACTTATATCACTTTTTACAAATTTGTTCTTTATATGTTGTTATGTAATATATCAAACATTATCATATTGATGTCTTTTGGGAAACTTGCGAGTACAAAAGTATTAAGATTCTGGATTGTCTACATGGATTCAAACACAACTCAACTTCTTTTTGATAAATGTAATAAAAGTTTTATAACTACTGATCTGTGGTAAATCTTACACATACAATATGTTTTGTCAAATACTGTTTGAATATTACTGATTAAATTTTTTAATCAGACTTTTTTGAAAATTTTAAAGGTATTGGTGCTAAGGTTTAGGTGTTATAAATGGTCTACTTCTAATATACATTGGATGTTTGGTTCTAATTTGATGCTTGGTGTATTTAATTTTATCTCCAACTTTCCGTAATTTGCATATTAGTATATAAAATATTTTAATGATAAATAAATTTAAAAAAAAACTATATTCTTTTCTTCTGCTTTCCATTATTTCTGTTCAATTTTTTACAAATAAAATATATTTGGTAAATATTTTTAAGAATTTAATATAAACTAGAAGAAGAGACTGCACAAGATAATTTAGTTTAAAGGTTCATTAACTGAAGATAGATTTATACATATGGATAGGTGACATATGGAGGTATTGTTTAATTTCTGTTATGCAATATATATTTAGATAAGCTATTAAATACTGTTTAGATATATTGTAACATAATTACTCATTGTTAAGAAAATGTTATGGAATAATTTTAACCTAGAAAAAAAATAAAAAAATAAAAAAATTTAAGAAGTTAAAATAAAACGAAATACAACTAAAACTAAAACAATAAATATAGGTAAAGAGAATTAGGAAACTATATAGCTGGTAGCATTATGAAATATTTTTTAAAAATGTTTTGTGATGATACAATAAATGATCAGGAAATCAGATATTGCAATAAACATGTTTTTTTTTTTTTTTTAAAGAAATAAGTTGCTCTGGAATTCAGTAAAGTTGGATCCAAGAGAAATTTCTTAAATATTTTGTTTTGAATATCTTAAGATCATAAGAGTTTTACATGTAGTTTTAAAATGAATGCAAAAAGACAAACTGAAAACATAAGAAATAATTGAAATTATTTATTGAGAAATCTATATTTGTTTAGAAAGAATACAAAAGAAATGTTGAAAGTTACTACAGAGACAAATAGAAAAAAGGTTAGAAGAAAATTGTTAGATGGTTTTAAGTAATGTGATAATTACTTTCTCATGAAGTCCAAAGCAATTAACCATTCAATTGCTTTATTATACAAATAATCACATACACTATATGTATCTAGTTATTTATTATATATTGCTGGTAATGTAAAATATAAAGACTTACTAATAGATTTAAAAAATTCTAAGGCCTGAGTAGCAAATCCATGATATATCACTTGTCCTTGTGATAGTAAAAGAAGGCGATCAATCTTTTGAAAAATATTATAACGAGGTTGATGTAAAGTAAGAACAATAGTCTGCCCTTTACTGGCTAATCTAGAAGAAGAAAAAACATATATAAAAATTATTTACATATATGTGAATGTGTATAATAAATAAAAAAGAGGGGGAAATCAAATAAATTAGGTAAGTGGTAATTGATTGTTTAATTTACTTCTTTTAATTCTTAAACACTCTTTAACTTCGAGTTCTGATGAAAAGGTATAATTAACATAAACTAGTTAATTGCACTAAGCCAGGTTTTGACAAAACACTGTCAGAATCACAGTACAGTACACAACTCAAAGTCATCAAGTGTTTAAAAACTACATAGTTTTATGAAAAGAGTTAATATTTTGATATTTACTTCTTTTAAGAAATACCAACAAAAATTATTTTAGCATTACAAATTGGAACATTTCTGATAGAAATAAAAAGTTTATGAAGAAACAATTACCAATTATATATATAATTTCATAATTGCCTTTTATCATAATATAAGTATTTCAGTAACACTTAGACAAATCTTGTATGTTAAAAATATTTCTTCTCTGATTTTACTATGTTTTTTCATACCTTAAAATAAATAATGAAGGATTTTCTTTATGCACATATATGATTATTACTAAGTAGTTACAATAAAATGTAAAGCTTTTTATTTAGTGCAGCTGATGAGACTAAGTTCCCTAAAACTATGATTTTATGTGCCTACAATTCATTTTTCATTTTTTTCAGTAATCATCTAAACTAGGTCCCCCCCCAATTAGATTTTTATATTTATTTAGTTTTATGAATGACATTTTATCATTAACTTGTACATTCTACTATGGTTATTTTTATATATTTAATACTCCTTACTAAAAATCTGGTGTGAATTTTTTTCAGATTTCAATCAGGGTTAAGATTTTTCTTTCAGATAATTAACTCAAAAGATAAAATAACTAAACCCCAATATTGTTTGATAAATGCATAGCTGGATACTCTTAACTAGAGGGCAAAACAAGAATGAAAAGCTGCCTATATGAAATTTGGAAATTGGGAAATGTAATATTTTTTGCTTTCTATCCTCAATGGATATTGTGGATAGTATTGGGGCTCTTTTCTTTGAAGTTGACTATTTAAAGATAGTTTTACCTGTGTAATTAATATAAATATGCAAGTGAATAAAAAATACTGGTACTTAAAAAATAATAGGTGTTACAACTGAAAAAGGAAAAAAAATTCATCTATATAAAAAATAAATTAGCAAAAAAGACAACAATATTTTGTCCCATGATTGGTGAATATATGCAGAAACAATCTAATGGAAACATCTAAGATATTAGCATTATATTAATAGCACATCCTTAACAATGGTCAAACATAAATTTGTCCATAATGTTGTTTTCAAAAAATTAATAATGATTCCAACACAACTAAAATAAAACAACTATATAAAAATAAATATTTTCTTTTTAATCGAACTTTTTTTTACTCTATATTAGAGCCTTTTCAAAATACACTTTTTTGTGTGTATTTTGAAAAGGCTCTAATATAGGGTAAAAACCAATTCACTAAAAAAGAAAATATTTATTTTTATATAGTTGTTTTATTTCAATTGTGGTGGAATCATTATTAATACCACATAAATATTTTTATAGACAAAATTCTAGGAGGATGATAAAAAAATTTTGACAAGAACTTGCCAATTAATTTGGGCAAAGAAATTTTAACCTCTTTGAATTTAAAATGGCATATATTGAAACTGAATTAGATAATGCATCAGTGTGTTAAATTTTAAGATCAATTTTTAAGAATCATAAATGCAGAATATGTCATTTATAGTAAAAATAAGTCAATAGACAAAGTTTAATAAAATTTTCTGAAGTGAAGTTATTAAACCCATATATATTAATTTTTGGAATGTCAAAAAATCATAATCTCTTGGATTTTTAGGTAAAATCAAATTAAATCATAATTAGATTAAGTGTTGTGAATTCTTTTAAAAACTCTGTTTACAACAGGTGAATCTAAAAATCTTTACATCATAGCTTCAATGAATCAATTACAATGTTAAGGTTATTTTTGTTGTTGTTTATAATAAGAATAGTATTGTTATCAGTAAGAAATCATGAATAATAGTATTATTATTCCTAGTAGGAGGCAATGCATCTATTCTAGTTCTAAATTGTTTAATTAGATTTAAAAAATATTTCATATTTGGCTTTCAAAAAAAGTTTATAACTTTGGCTGTAGATGAATTTTAATATTATTATATTCATTTTTTTTTTAAATTTTAATTTTATATTTGTATATGTTTAATTATTTTAACATATGTACTTTAATCCTGTATTTTCTATTGATATTGTTATTACTATTATTTACTTATTTTTTAATTTATATTTTAAATTCTTAATTGTTATGTTATACATTTATTATTCTTTTTGGAGCTTTTATGTGCTTTTATAAATTATTATTACAGTTACTTTACTGAATAAATTAAATTATTATTGTTGTTATTATTAATATTAATTTATTTGTTTAACTTATTTTCCTTTCCATAAAAGCTTGCTTAATCTTTGGTAAGATGAGATTGTTAACTTATAGAAAAGTTTAATTTAATATTTTAAGTCATTTGATTATAGTAGAATAATAATATATTTGGTCAGCTCTATTTCCGAAACCCTTTGCTTACCATGAAAGTGGAAGGACATAGAAAAAATGATCTACTAATTTTCTTTCTCTCGCACAATCTGGACAAGTTATCATGCCTCATTAACTACTCATTAACGTGATAGAAATACAATAAAATCAGTATTGGAAATGTTGAATAATCAGGAAATAGAGTCAATAATAAAGGCAAATACAATCAAAATATAACATGACTTTCTCTCTTATATTTAACATGTATTTTAGAAAGCAATTCCTTTTATTTTACTTATTTTCATTTTAATATTGAAAATTTATCAAACTTGCGATGCATCATTTAGAAAGTATGACTTTTATCTATCTTTAAATTTGTCTTCCCTATTTTATGAACTTATTGCTTGACACATACTTAATTTCAATAAACTCATTTTAAATACAATAAAATGACCGAATAATTTACAAGTAATAATAATTTAATACTATATAGTTGATATAAAATGTTTCTGTGCCTCTTAATAATAGAAATAATATTTACTCCTCATAGCTATATTGTTGGAGAATATACAATGATAATTTTAAACAATATATCAAATCACAATTGTTACAAAATAATACAGTACTTTAATAATTTTTTTAGTCATTCATTGAATTATAGATTATCACATAGTGTAATTTTCACTATGTCACTTTCATGCAAGGTAGGTAGGGACTGGTTTCGATCTTCTTTTAACACCTTGTATGTAATCATAAACATATCACCAAAGATGTGTGAAAAAGATCTATGATCCCCAAGATGCACATTTGATGCTAAAGCAGCAGTCATCAGGTGGTCCTGACCCCAATCTCTTACACATATCTTTATCATAGTTCAGTATATACATAGAAGCTTATCCCTACCTTGTGTTAGAGTGGTGTAATAAAAATTACACTACAGAAGTATTATTCATTATTTGACATAGTCTAATGAATAACAAATAAAAAATTATTAATATACTTTCTTTAATTGATTTATGTCAAAGTTGTGAGGGCAGCACATGTGATACTTTACTTGATATCTATCTACCTATCTATCTATCTATCTATCTATCTATCTATCTATCTGTCTGTCTGTCTGTCCGTCCGTCCGTCCGTCCGTCCGTCCGTCCATCCATCCATCCATCCATCCATCCATCCATCCATCTATCTATCTATCTATCTATCTATCTATCCATCCATCCATCTATCTATCTATCTATCTATCTATCTATCTATCTATCTATCTATCTATCTATCTATCTATCTATCTATCTATCTATCTATGATAAAGATATGTGTAAGAGATTGGGGTCTGGGTCAATTGATGATTACTGGTTCAGCATGAAATGTGCATCTTGAGATCATAGATCTTTTTCACACATCTTTGGTTATATGTTTATGATTACATCCTTCTATAAGGTGTTAAAAGTGGATAGAAATCAGTCCCTACCTTGCGTGAGAATGGTGTAGTGCAAATTACACTTCACAAGTATTAATACTTTTTTTACTAATTTATATACCACACAGTTTCTGTTATCTAGGATTTAAAAAAATAGTAAATCAAATATATATTTAAAAAAAATAGAAAGAAATAAAAAAAAATATTTTTATTTTATTTTAATTTTTTGTTCACTATATATGTGCAAATATAGGTGTGTTACACAGTTTCTAACATGTTTGTCTGTAAGTTTGTAATATTGGCATTTTATTTGTAGCTATATAATGAACGATTTCATCATCTGGTTGAATTGTTATATATTTTTAGAAAAATTCAAACTTTATTTATACTTTTCCAATTACTTCTAACTGCTAATAATATTAATAGTTAAATATAATTGAAAAAGTACAAATAAAATTTTGAATTTTTTTAAAAACATACAATATTTTAACTGGATGATGGAAATATTTCACCACATTATCATCATCTTTATCAACTATTATCAATCAATTGCAGGGTGAAGGTCTGTCAAGTTCAATCCATCTTTTCTGATCTTTAGCCTCTTTTCTCTACATCACCCCTGCACACTTTCTTATTTCATCCATCTATCTCACTTGTGGACTCTTTTTGGGTGTTTTTTACAATCTCTAGAAATCCAATTTAAGATTTTTCAGTTGTCCATCTATTATCATCTATTTTAGCCCAGATCCACTTCAATCTTTTAATTCTTTAAATGATGTCAGTACACGTGTTTGTTCTCTTATTCATATATTATGTTTTTGATCTCTTCTTGTTACTCCTAATATGCATCTCTCCATACTTTTTTGAGTGATCTAAAGTCTTTGTATAAGTGTTCAAGTCTCAGATCCATAAGTAAGAACTAGCAAAATATATTTATTAAAATTTTTCCTTTTCAAATACATAGGCATATTTTCTTTTACTATCAAGTTATTTCTATCAAAAGCACTCCAACCAAGTTTCATTCTATGATCAATTTCCTCTATTATGTTTCCATCTGCAGTAATAATCTGCCCAAGGTATTTGCACTTGTTAACTTTTTCTAACTCATCATAATCAATCTTTATTTTCATCTTTTAAGAAAATCCATTGAACTAATCTTTAGTCTTTTTAACGTTTATCTTTAGACTTTCATCTGATAATTCTTGCAAAATTTTCTAAAGCTCTGAAGCATTGTTGCAAAAATAACTTCATCATCTAAATAACTAAAACAATCTCCATTTACTTTTACTCCATTAGCATCTTATTTTAATCCAAAAAAATACTTATTGCAGCCTGTAAAAAGTTTTGGAGAAATGGAGTCACCCTGTATTATACCCTTCTCAATGTTAATCTTCCTAGTATCATTATACCCTTCTCAATGTTAATCTTCCTAGTATCATTATGTAATCTAATTGTCACTGTTGCATTTTTATAAATATTTTTCAGAATATGACAATATCCTGTGTCTATACCTTGATGATCAAATGCTATAATTACTGAAGAAATGCTTATAGAATCAAATACTTTTTCATAATCTACAAATCCAAAGCATAATGGCAACTCATATTCATTGGTCTTTGCTATAACTTTTCTCAATACTTGAATATTATCTACTGTACTAAAACCACTTTTAAACCCAGACTGTTGTCTTTGTTGATTAAAATCCAATGTTCTCTGTAAGCAAACTGCAATTATCTTGGTAAAATTTTTGTATAAAACTGATAAAAGACTGATAGGTCTTTAATATCTAATATCTTCTTTATCACCTTTTCTAAATATTAATATTAATACTGCATTCATTATACTTGAACATATAATTACAAGTATATATGTATGTGCATGTTTAAAATGCATATTTAAATATGAATATCTATTATCTATCGATTTCAGTACTATTACAAAGTTTGGAACCCATTAAAGTAGGTATGATGAGAGTGAGGGAGGATTAGTGCACAATTAAACAATAACTAACAAAGAAATCCACAGTTTTTTTAAAAAGCATCAAAATCTGATTAAGTTTTTTTTCCTTGATAGAAATTTTGAAAAATCACCCCTATTTTTTTATTTTTATAATTGTTCACATAATTCTTTCACAAATTACTTAAACACAACACTTAATAACATAATAATAAAAAAAGTTACTCTAAAATTTTTTGTTGCAAAGCATGGTAAACATAAATTGTAAAAAAAATTTTTTTACCAATATAATGTAAATATTTGTTTTAATCAAAGTTTCCCATGAATATATTGTGATAGGCACATCCATCAGAATTATCTATCTGTAGTCTACATATAAATAAATAAAAAAAAGCACATAAAAATCATTTACATTTAATAAATTCAAATTGGAGTGAATGCAGAGAGAATGAATGATTTATTTAAGTAAAAATAAAAATAAAATATTTACTTTGTCATATGGAATAATAATAATAGACTTTGTTAAGATTAAAAGAAAAAAAATCATGCTTCAGGAGCCAGCTTAAAGAATGTATTATTGCAAAGTAACAGAAAAACCTCAGCAAAAAAAGAATATATATTCTCCTTTTCTTCACAAAGATTTTATTTTATCTACTTTTCTTCAATATTCTGTAGATTTTGATATAAGCTATAATGCAGTTTGAGTAGAGATTATGAAAGAGCATGAATGCCCCTTTGTTAATATCTGCAAGAATAAATGAAATGGGCAATAACAAATCCTATGCAGAACCATTTGAAGTCATTAAACCTTTGAATTTAATATGAGCTGTAAAGTTTAATAAAAAAAGGAATAGTTGAACACCATCTAGTAATAACGTTCACAGAATCCTACATCATCATGTTAAAAAACCATCATGGAAGAATGGAATTGCAATATATTCTTTCATTGAAAAATGTTTAAGGAATAATATAAGATGGAAAATAGCAGATTATATATATATATATTACTTTTAACTTTACATAAATAATCCAGCTCAGGAGAAAAATCTTTTTTTTTTTATACTTATTAAATGTTTTTTTTAAAAATAGATAAAATAGATACAATTATTATCAGATGTAATGTAAAATAGTTTCTGCTTAAATGAAGTCAGAAGTTTCTATGAATAGGCTATATTAGTGGTCACCAATTGGTGGTCTGCAAGAAAATTTTAATGATCTGAAGAAAAATCTGGACATTATTTGTAATTTTAATGTTTTATTAATGATAAAACAAAAATAGTATTCTAAGAAATTCTTATATTCTGAATGACAATTTTCGCTTTTACATTGCCTTAAATTCATGAGATGTACTAGAGAGGGCAACAAGAAAGGTGCAATAATACTGAAGTGGCATTTATAATTTTGTTATACTAAATAAATCCTTTTCATATTGATAAAATGGAAGTTCTCTGATCATTGTTTTATAAATGTATTTATCTTTTAAAAAAATTCATATTAGTGATCCGTGGGGTTTAAAATTATAAATTTAATGGTACGTGAGGTCTGAAAGGTTGGTGATCACTGGGATATATGATCAGAAATCTCATTATCCAGGTTAAACATGTCCTTCTTTCAAAACACTTACATACCCAATAACTTTTTCTATATTTATTTCTTATTACTAAATTATTTTTACAGCCCTGATTTATTTCTTTTCTTTTTCTTTTTTTTGCTTTTAATATATTTTATTTTATAAATCTATTATTCTGCTCTATTTTTCCATATTCATTATGAATATCTGGAAAAAAGAGATCAAATCTGTCTTCCAAATTCTTTATCTTTCAATTTCTCATCCTTTCCATGTAATTTGTCCCGACACTCTTTCAACAACTTATACTAAAAAGTATGTGTTAAATACCATCTCAACTATTTCTATATAAATTACATTTACATCCAAATCCTTATTCGACATTTGTCTTCTTTCTCTTGCTAAAGTTTCTGTCTTTGCACCATTTAAATATCAATAAAGTCATTAGTGTTATTATACAGCCTTTTATATATTTGTATAATTTTTATTATTATATAATTCTACATTTTTTTTATTCATGTTTTATAATTTTGTATCTGTAATACATTCTTCACACATTTATCTCATTTCTTATATAAATATATGAAAATCAATTGTCTCTTAAATTTGCATACTATAAAATTTTTCTTGCCCTATAGATTTGTTGCGCTCTCCATATAATCCAATTAAACATTAATACTTTATTTTTATTCATAAAGTGAAATGTTCCAAACATTTTAAAATTTACTTTTGATTTCCTTTGTTAAAAGATAAATTCACTTTATCTAATCTTGAATACTCTTCTCTCCATAATTTACCACTTAATGTGTATGTAATATACATATATATTTTTATCTCCTATTTAAAAGTGTTTGTGTTTTTTTGGTCAATATGCAATATGCATCATTTCCTAGAGTTAAAGGTAGGTCCCATCAATTTTTTTTGTAAATAATTGTACATAACATATGACAAACATACCAGATTTCTAATCAATCCCATTAACTTTTTTGCTTTTTTCTTAACTCTAAATCACAACTATTTGTACAATTCTTTTTCTTTTTAACAATCCTCTACTTCTTCAAGACAAATATTTCCAATTTTTCATCTTTAAATTTTACCATCTCCATTAAATACCAGAATCTTAGCTTTTTCTCCACCAAATTTAATTGTCACGTTTTTTCTGCTCTCGAATAGAAATTCCATAACTACATTATTTTTAAAAACTTCCATATCATCCCCATTAAAAAGATCATGCCATATCATGATTTTTCCTAGTTCTGATTATGAGAATTCCCATTCTTATCCCTAATATTTCTTTATCAACCACTATAAAGGTGCTAATGAAACCCCTGTTTTAATCCAATTCTCATCTGACTTCTGTGATATATACCCCTTCCTCTAATTTGGATTTATAAAAATTACTTTTGAAAAGATTGTTAATTATTCTTAACAATTCTAAATCTATTCCTATATTTTTAAGACTTCTTCATGTTACTATTTCTGCTCACTCCATCCATCATTTTTATATTCTTAATTTTAAATAAATAATGCAATATTTTTTATCAAACATTTCAAGTGAGTTATAATAAAAAAATTACCTCTTATTCTTCTCCCTAAAAAGAATCCTTTCTGAATTTTTTACACTCTCTTCTATTCAAGTTCTAAACTTACCTATTAAGCTATATGTAAATAATTCATAAACTATGGAACTTATAGCTGCTGATCTACAATGATCATACTTAGTACTATTTCAGATGCCATACCACCTGCGGTACTAGCTTAAATGAAACATCCAATTAGAATAAATTTATCCAGTTTAAATTACCAGTGCTGAGGATAGGGTGTTAGATATGAGATCTTAGAGATATAAATATTTGATCTAAGATTGAGCAGGGAATATAGTTATGTCTACTGTTTTATTTTGATGTTTAGGCAATGATATGGTAACTATTGTCGTAAATTTAAAGCTAGCATCTGTTTAACTATATGTTAATTACATTTAAAGTGCAGTAATGTTAAGTAAATATCATGTACATTCCTTAAAGTTTTTAGAAAAAAAAAAGTTATCTCTGGATTGTGGCTCAAATACAACCTTTTGATGTGTTTGTTCCAAATTGCCTAGGAATCTATCTGGCATACCTAGAGACTCATTTCTTCAGGACTCTAAACAATTAAAGTTAGCTATACTGGTAAGAACACATGGTCAGGGTAAGTTACCAGATTTTATAGCCACAAATATTGCCAGCACGTGACTCCAAACTAAAATTTGAGAAGGTAATAGAACTACTAAATACATATTTTTGTCTTAAATCTCTGATTACAATACAAAGGTATAAGTTCAACCTATGAAATCAAGAGAAGTTTAAAGAATGACTTTGGCATTCGATTTTAAAGTGTTTAATTGATGAAATGGTTAGAAATCGTTTTGTATGTGATTTGAGGATCCACAAACTGAAAGTAATGTTACTTTGAACACCGGTACAATATTTCATTTAGCTATTTCACATATAGGTAAACATTCAGTATTTTTGAAATAAATATGATGCAACACAAGCTAAGTCAAAGTGGGTCTAATCACACAAAAAACAGCTATTAAATAAACGTTTAAAAATTGCTATTACTACAACAAAACTCACACAACCATTCATTGTCCACATATAAAGATGATTTATCATTTTTGCCATCATATTGGACATATTGAAACTGCTTGTCTGTTAAAATGGAAGCAGATAAATAATAACTTGTGTATTAAAAAGCAAAGCTGATATTTGCCTGATTAAAAATGTAATGTAGAAACTCTTGAAGATTTATAATGAGGTTATTTATTTAGCACTGTTTTTTTAATTTGTAACAGTCATTAGGGATTCACCTCTTTATACTTGCCCTGTATGCAGTGCATGGGTGATTCCCTAATTATTGTTACAAACTCTGAAAGAATGAGTTGAAGTGGCAACATTTAAGATGCAAATTATCATAATGACAATTCTATAACAATGAAGATTAACTTTCTGCTGTCTTCTTTATTTTAAAAATTAAACAAGGTGTCACCAATTAGCTAATATATGGCTACAAGAGCAAATTAAGTTCTTGAACAAAATTAAAGTGAAAGCTCAAAGAGGTTCTAAATGCATACAATTGTTATTGATAACATCTTATAAGAAACACAGTGACTTAATGGCCATATATGGGATCAATCCCCTGTGATATTTATTTATCAAAGCAAATCAAGTGTCTATTAATGTAGTAAATATTAAAAAAAGAATATACAAAATTATTTGAATCAATGTTGGGTTGTTACCAATGAAGTTGAGTAGCTATTATGTTACTTGTCAAAGTGGTTATTGAACCACTATAGCCCTCCAAATGTGCATATATTGCCCATTATTAAATAAAATTTGAGATTTTCATATCTGCAGGAATTATAATCACACATTAAATAATAACTCCGTAATTCAACAATTATTTCTATTCTTCAATAGAACAGATATTTTCTTATTTAGCTGACAGTAAAGTGTTTTCAAAATAGATCAATTGATAATGAAGCCTCAAAATTGGGCAGCTTCAAGACCATTCGCTATTATTGTACACAAGAAGTTTTACAAAGTCAATATATTTTAATTTGGAATGTTACTAGCTCAAGTCTTATTCCAGTGAATACTTGCCACAGGAATATGTAGTCAATTCTCAATTTTGATAACTTCCTTCTAGTATCCAATAATAAGGAGAAACTCTTAGAGATCACCAGGAAAGATATTTAACAAATTTATCAGAAGCAGAAATTGAACAAGCACTGATTAATATGTATCCAAACACAATGAAATATAATTTTTATTATAAAGTAACTGCACAGAGAATATTTCCATAAAAATTTAAATAAGCTTGATTTTGAGATGAAAACCCCATAAACAAAAAAGAACTTTAGATTTGTCTAGAACTTTGTTAATTATTTCTAAAGTTTTACTTGGCATAGAACTAACCTATTGAAATATTACATCAGTTACTAGATAAAAAGGTAAATGGAAATGGATCAAGCGATAAAATCAAACTGCTAATAAATAGGAAAAACTTACAAATATTTAAAATAGAATAATCCATTATTTAGAAATGATACAATCCATTAGATAAAATTGGAGCTTACATGTGATACCTCACCTGTAGGTGTTAGAACAGTTTTGGTACACCATAACAACAAAGATAGGAATGATTGACCCATCATGTTTCTGTCTTGAATATGATTCACAATTGAAACAAAATATATTCCCAAATAGGCAGAGAGACTCTCACAAAAATTGCATTTAAAAATTATATCAAGAGATGACCTTTTATATTGCAAATATATCATAAACCATTACTAGGAATACTTGCTGAAAAGGGCACTTTAGTATATCTTTCCCTGCATACTGGAATGGCTTAATTTTTTGGAATACATTTAAATTTTAAAATACAACATGTAGAGGCAAAAAAGTTTTCCCATGTTGATTCACTCATTCTACCAACTAATAATATTGAATATTAAAAAAGAAAAAAATAATTTGTCAATAGTAAAGTATTGGAGTAGGGATATTAGCTTTTGAGCAAATTGGTCAAAAATACATTAAATCTTTTTGGCAAAGTCATAAGCTATCTATTGTGTAATAAAATGTGTATCATAAGGCCTAAGAATTGTTACTCTATGCAGAGATTGCAAACAAATTCTAAACTTGCTGCAGTCTAGTCACCCAATGTAAAAATGAATCAAAATGTATCAGTTCAAACAAAGGTCAACCATTAGTCTTAAGCATCATGGCTTGGGAAAGAGTCCACACACACCATGCAGGCTATGGAAAATCATATTGCTTATTGTTATTGGTGCCTTTTTCAAGTAGTTAATGAGAAGTATATCAATAACTATAGGAGATTTTCTATGGAAAGTCTCCTTATAGCTATTGTTAATAACGGAACAGGTTTTACATCTAATGATTTAGAGATTTCTGTGCAAATAATTAACATTAAATATATTTTGGCATCATCTTCCAACAAAAAAGCAATGGGCTATGAACAGAAAGTGCAAGATACAAAGAAAATTCTATAGAAACAAAGAACAGATGATTGGGGTGTGCTCTTATCCAAAATACTGCTGATATAGTGTACATCATCAACTGTTCACAACAAATAATCCCATCTGAAACATTAATGAAATTCACACTAAAAACTAAATTATCTAATTTTATATTTACTGTATATTTTAAAGAGAAATGAAGCAGCAAATTAAAGCTACTCAATATGGAACAAAAGGTATTATGCTGAATGTGTGCAGCAAAAGGTGGATACAACTAGTGCTGAATATCAGCCACTTACCAGAAGCCAGTACTTTCATGAAATACAAAACCATAAATGGTATATACATCAATTATATTTCAATTATTGCCAATCATAAACATTCAAAGGTAAATAAATCCAGCCAGAAATAAGTATCCAGTGCAGACACATGATACACCATTAGTAGAAGAAAAAAGCATTGATCAATCCAGAGATCAGGAAGGAAGACACATTAACAGCAGAAGATATTGAACTCTAATGAAGCATTTATTAGACTATAAGTTATTGAAATATATAAAATTTGTTCAGGTGTTGTTTGTTTGCCTCTCTTGCTTTTGCCAAGCAGGGAGAAAATGGGGGAAATGATCAAGTTTACCTTAATTTGATTAGTTTATATTTAATGAGACAACACTAGGTTATTGGTTTATTATTTATTATGATAATCAATAATAAAAGTTATTAATTAGATAACTAATAATAAAATATAGTAATTGACATAAATGTTACTTAGAGTCTGTAAAAGTAAAATAAAAAACAAAATACAAAGGAATTTATAGTTTGTAAGATAGAAGAGCAATATATCACAGTAGTGATAACATTCAATGTGTTAAATCCATATTCAATGTCACAAAGTTGTGACTTAAGATACATAGTGGTAACTTAATATTATGAACAAATGATAAGTGGCACCAGTATGCATACTAAATAGCAAGGGTATCTGATGGGCAAGGAACTCTGCATATCAAGAATTTATTATAGCTTTTATCCTCACTTTGGTCTAGATTTGAACTTATAAATGTTGTGAAAGGTTTATGTTATTGTAAATATTATTGAAATGAATAAAACCTAAAATGTAATAAAGGCTTTAATTGGAATGCATTACTTGATCCTCTTACTTTTCTATTTTTGCTCTATTTAATTCTGCATTTGTCTGTTCATTTTCTCATAAATTAAGAATCATATTAACTTATCATCAATCCTTCATTCAATGTTTTTATTACTTAAAAATATTTTTTTCAAATTCTTCACTATTCTCATAATTTCATCTCTCTGCATTTAAGAACCTACTTTTCTTTCTTATTTGTTTTCTGCATGTATCTCCAAAAATTTTTCTTATCTCTATCCTGCCATCTATTAATTTATTTTCTTATTAAGTTTACCCATTTATGATTTCTAATCATTTCCTTTAAGTTGTGTGACTACAAATAAACTATCTCCTATATGTCTATCCTATCAAAAACCTTCTTGCATTTCTCCCACTATATTATTTCCTTCCATCCATTTCGCCATCCTTCCAGCCACCATATATGCAAAAACTTTATATAACACTGACATTACCACTATTGGTCTATAATTGTTTAACTTTCTATAGTCCTTACTCTTACTTTCCTTACTTTTGTATTATCCCAGCTACCTGGAAATTCTGTCTTCCATGTCATTTTATTAAAACATAATAATAAATTTAATTTTGCCCTATTTCCCAAATTCATCACCATCTCTGCTGACCATCCATCTAAACCTCTCACCTTTCCACTTTTCAATTTCTTACCTGCCTCATTCAATTCATTTTCTGTGAAACTAATATTTCCATTACTATGTGCTTTTATGCTTTTATGTTTGTTATCACTCTGTCCTTCACATCTAACATCTTTTTTATATCCGTTACATACTTATTTAAGATTGTCTCTAATTCTTTTCTAGAACTGCATTCTTTTTCCTCATCGTTTAGTAAGACTATTTCGATCCCCCTTATATTCCTTCTTTTAATATATTTCCAAAAATTTTTACTCCCATCTTTTCCACTTTTATTAATATCCGCCAATAATTTACTATTTAATTTCATTTTCTTTTTATAATTATCTCTTTTAGCCAATTTTTGAAAAAAATAGTTTTCCCATTTAATATTAACATATTTTCCACTTTCTTTGTTTTTAATAGCAATTTCTTATAATACACATTACTGACATCTGGTGTCTATTTTTAATATTAGTAATTGCATAGTTTATCTTTTTTTTTTTTTTAATCAAACAAATTGTTAGAATAAATTTGTTTGAAGAATTTAATAATTTATGTTTACAAACAATCCACAAAAAAAAAAAAAAATGTTAATGAAAAACGAATACTAAATCATAAAGATTTATTGCAAAATAAAAATAATTAGAAAAGATATAACTTCACTATATCCAAAAGTGCTCCCCCCCCCCCCAATTTAACACGCAGTATGTTTTTTCCGTATATTCATACTCTCATGCTATCAACGGTCTATTCTTTTAGATGTTAGTATAGATATATTGATATTAGTATTTAAAAGAATTAATTATAATATATAGGGTATATGAGCACAGACTTTCAGACGACCCATCACTCTCCACTCTATCTAATAACACTGGTACACTCAAGCACATATATGCTGAAAAGATAAATAATCACCAATATACATATTCCACACATATATACTATAAGTGCTCAGATATATATTAAGATAGACAATCTTCATACTTCAATGGACAGGCTCCAATCTACTACACACTCCAACTCTTCAACCATCCATCCAATTGAAAATCTGATGATGAAATGCTCAAAGGCCACCCTGAGGCCGAGATTCTCGTCACACCCATGTTGACCCAAGGTCAATCAGAACCCCACATGTACAGGACATAATCCATTTAATACATATGCAAAGGATGGGCAGACATCTCTACAATGTAATAACTGAAACACAGGCTTATTATATACCTGTGTCTATATATATAGGGTATATGAGAACAGACAAGAATCTTGGCCTCAGAGTGGCCTTTGAGCATTTCATCATCAGATTTTCAATTGAATGGACGGTTGAAGAGTTGGAGTGCATAGTAGATTGAAGCCTGTCCATTAAAGTATGAAGATTGTCTATCTTAATATATATCTGAGCACTTATAGTATATATGTGTGAGAGATGATAATCTGGACCAACTGATGATTGCTGGTTTAGTATGAAATATGTATATTGGTGATTATTTTTCTTTTCAGCATATATGTGCTTGAGTGTACCAGTGTTATTAGGTAGAGTGGAGAGTGATGGGTCGTCTGAAAGTATGTGCTCATACACTCTATATATTACACAAATAGACACAGGTATATAAAAAGCCTGTGTTTCAGTTATTAAGAATTAATTATCTAAATTATTATTTTTTTTTGGTAAGATTTTTTATTTTTAACGAAAATAAAATTTGATCTTTTTTATATATATATTTGTTTTTATATTCGTTTAATCTACATTTAAAAAGATTATACACCACACACAAATACTTATATAAAAATAAGAAGGCGGTTTCTTTTCAATTTCTATTTCTAGTCATAAAATTTGAATTTAACAATTGAATGAACGCTAAAAAAAATTAGGAATCTCAGCATTGAATATCGTGATAAAACAAGTTAGAATTAAATACAGTATACATAGTTTGGGGTCAAATTCTGATTTCTGAATTCGAGTTTCTTTCTGTATGTGTGTCTCTCTCTTACGCTCTCTTTCTCTTTGTCTCTCTTTATGTGTCTCTCTCTGTGTCTTTCTATCTCAGTCTTTCTCTCTCTCTTTCTTGAAGAATTCCATTTCTATTAATAGTGAAAAAATTGCAATTAAATGGATTGTTATTATGATAATATTGATTTATAAAAAAAGTTTTAAACAATCTTTTTTTTTTTTTAGATAGTATAGTATTTGTTCCATATTAATGCTTACTTGGAAAGGATGAGCATGACAGAGGTAGCACTACTGTTGTCTAAGCCTGTTGTTGGTTCTTTTAGGAACAGTAAAGGGGCATGATTAATTATTGCCATTGCAATGCAAGTTCGTTTCTTTTCTCCACTGGAAACACCATGTCTTAATTCAGTCCCAACCTGAAAAATAATAAATTATCAATTTTATTTCAATCGTTTAAAGTTAAACTTTTTAAAATAATCATTAAAATCAGTCAATGCTTAAACAATCCCAATATCAATAACAATCAACAATCTCAAGCTGTTGTCATGACAACTTTCCTTTAAATTATTATTTTTCCAATCCTTTCAATCTCATTGAACATGAAAATTATTTGCCTTATTATCAACTTCTAATTAATAGAAATTCATTTCTAATTTTTAAATAGATTGTAATTTTTAATGCAGAATTTATAATCATTCTGAAGATCATGTAACATTTAAGCAATAGAGTAATTTTTTTTTTTTAAAGTGTCATAGCATCGGCTGGGACGCGAACCCGCAACCCGGGCAACTGCCTGCAAGTGCAAGGCAGTCGCGCTGACCTCTCGACCACCAATGCAAGACTAGAGTAATAATTTGACTCAAGTATTTCACCTAATTGACCTTCCCGGTATTGCTTGAAGCAGTAGTAGAGAGACAAATTTTGGAGCTCACATTCCTTAAACACATCAAATTCTGTTTCTGATACTCAAATTTTTTATGAACTCTGAACAATAAACTATTCAATTATTTATTTATTTATTTATTTTCTTAAATGACTAAACTGAGATTATTTTTACTTTGACATAAAATCTATTTTAAAATGCATAGGATTTAGTTATAATTAGTCTTGCAAATTATATATTAGGTATATTTATTGTTCATCATTTTTAGAATTGCAATGATTTTTGTTTCTAGCTAAAAATGTAGTTAATTATCATCTTCATCTTCATCATTACTATTAATTAATTAAATAATTAAGTCTTAAATGTTGATAATAAAGATGCAACTAATTTTCTTTATATAGTTTAAGCATCTACTATCTATTCATTTTCAAACCATAACTTTCAAGTTTCTGTATTTCTTTATCTACATTTTCTGGACAAGATAATCTAAGTTTGTCTACTATCTCTACTTAATAATTACTTAGCTCTCTGTATGAGTTTCCTTATTTTTGCAGTTGTTATTTTTGATATCATCTTTTCAATTGAATATGCATGATTCAACCATAATTCTTTATTTCATGTTTTTTCTTACAACATAATACAAGCTACTGCATTACAATTGATAAAATGGAATATTAATTAATTAGTCAGATTAAATATAACTAATATTACATTTAAATAGTAGTTAGACATTTAAACATATCATTATAAATCAGGATCAAATCTTCAAAAGTATTGATGAATAAAATGTAGTTATCAAAGGTTTTTAAAATGAAATGAAATATAAATATAGTTATAGAATTAATTGTTTATATTTATATAATATTGATTAATTTTATTAAAAAAACTTCAGTTGTTTATTAATTTATTTAAAATTGATCAGTATTAAATATTTTAAGAAGAATAATCAAACTTACCCCAAATTCACAACTAACCCAGATTAGTCAAAGAAAATAAACTCTAAAACGCAACCGTGGTTTTGCTGCTACAAGCAGATTTCTCAAGGATAAAGGACTAAAAGATGACAACTAATTTATACTAAACATTACCCACAATTCCACTTACATCACACCCACTCTTAATACTAAAAGAATTTTTATGTGAGCTAATTACTTTAGAATCTTAAATTTTTAATAATAAAGATTATTTAATTCTTCTTTTTATATCATTTCTTTTAAAGAAGACAACCTTAACCTCATTAAAACTAATACAGGGGCCAGTATATTTTTCATGGATATATAAAGCAGAACTGAGATACTTACTTCTTACCCTAATTTAATGTACCTTTATCCTTTCATTTAAGCTCAAACTACTCAGTGAAACCATTAATTGTGTTTTAGAGTTTATTTTCTTTGCCTAGCTAATCTGGATTAGTTGTGAATTTAGAATAAATTTGATTATTTTGTTGACTAGTTTAGCTTTAGTCTTTTAATGTTTACATGTTATAAAAAAAAAACATTATGCAAAATATAAAGCTTTTAAGTTGACTATCTGAAATCATATATATACTTACAAGGGGCTTGAATTCAGACTTTCAAGCTCTTATAGCCATATACAATCTAAAACAACTGATACCCATGACCACATAATGTGAAAAAGATAAATGATCTCTAATATATGTATTTTGTGCTGAATCAGCACTCATTAGTTGGTCCAGATCACTATCCCTCACACATATATACAATCAGTGCTCAGTTTATATCAAGACAGCAAATCTTCAAACTTTAATGGACAAGCTTTAATCTTCTTCACATTCCAACTCTTCAGCCATCTATATCATTGAAAATCCAAAAATGAAACACAGTTCTTGAAGATGCCAGTATTATTGTCATACCCATGTTGACTTTTAAATCACTCTGAGCCCTCACACATAGGACCTTAATATGTCCATTTAAATGCACAGAAGAGAGATGGGAAAAATACAGGTTGAATAAATAATATTCAAATATAAATATGTCTATACTAAACTTAATGTAATTAGAAGGACTTAAACTCAGACTTTCAAGCTCTTTACAGCTACAATTCAATATAATACAACTGATACATATGACAACATATAAGTGAAAAAGATAAATGGTCCTCAATAAAGGTATCACTGAAACAGCACTCATCTGTTGGTCCAGATTACCATCTCCCACATATTTATACAATCATAATATAAACTGAGCATTGAATGTATATATGTGTGAGGAATGGTGATATGATGAGTGCTGTTTTAGCACCAAAATGCTTATATTGGAGATCATTCATCTTTTTCACATATATGTGGCCATATGTAATAATTGTATAAGATTGAGTGTATAGCTGCAAAGAGCTTGAAAATCAAAATCAAGTCTCTTCTAATTACATTAGGTTTAATATAGACAATATATTTATATTTGAATATTATATATTCAGCCTGTATTCTACCCATCCCTCTTCAGTGAATATAAATGGACATATTAAGGTCCCATATTTGAGGGGCCAGAGTGACTTAAAAGTCAACATAGGTATGACAATAATATTGACATCAACAAAGACTATGAGTGTTTCAGCATCAGATTTTCAATGATATGCATGGCTGAAGAGTTGGAATGTGGACAAGATTGAAGCTTGTCCATTAAAGTTTGAAGATTCACTACCTTAATAAAAATTAAGCAATGATTGTATATATGTATGGAAAATGGTGATCTGGATCAACTGATGTGTTCAGTGTAAAATACAGATATTGTAGATCATTTATCTTCTTCACATGTATGTGGTCATGTACACCAGTTGTATAAGAGTGAGTGTATGCTATAAAGAGCTTTAAAGTCTGAGTTTGAGTCCCTTCTAATTACATTAAGTTTAATATAGGCATTATATTTATATTTGGATATTATATATACACCCATACATAAACACAAATTAATTATTTATAACTTTCATCATAAATAAAATTTATACTTATTTGAAGATCAAATTTATGCAAAACTGGTTTCAAACTTTTTATATATTATTAAGTCGATATACAAGCTGCTAATGTGAACATTTAATCATGTGTAAAATATACAAATGATATTTCAATTCTTATATAATTCATTGTTTTAATGGCAATTGTGACTTCTTTTTCTCTTCAGGATACTAGTGCAGCACTGGAATGTTACATTAAATCTCTCTGTCCAAAATATTACAAAAATATAGTAATCCTTTATTACTATATAAAGAAAATTTTTCAAGTTTCATTTTAAGATAAGAATGTTTATTTCTACAAAGTATAATTTTTTTGTCAAGTGTTGGTAGTTGAGTGGTCAGCACAGCTGCTTTACAAGCAGTTGTCCCGGGTTTGTGGGTTCGCTTCCCGGCCGATGTTTTGAAACATGAAAAAAAAAGTATATATTTTTTAAAATTAAAATTACAAAAATAATTTGCACACGCATTGCGTCTGTGTATATATATGTATGTAGGGAGAGAGAGAAAAAGAAAGAAGACTTCTATCCATTCTATACAAAATCTTTACCAATATAATTTCAACTTGTTTATAGCAATCTTTGAATTCTAACTAATTAAGAGACCAAGATGAATTTTAAAAAAGTTTTAGCACAGTGAATCACATCGTGTGTTGAAAGAAGATATAAAAAAGGACCAATGAATGTGAAATGCTTTGGATTTATAGATTTTGAAAAGGCATTTGATCTCCTAACCATTCCCACAGTGATTATGACTTTAAACCATCAAGATATTGCCCCAAAATATTGTCATATTCTTAAGAATATTTATCAAAATGCAACAGAAGGGATTAGATTACATCCTAATACTAAGCAAATTGATATTTAAAAAAATGTACAATAGAGTGATTCCATATCTCAAAACTTTTTACAGTGGTTTTACAAAAAGTATTTTGAGAATTAAAATGGAAAGCCGAGGAAGTAACAGTACATAAAAATTATTTAAACCAACTAGATTTTTCAGACAGATTGTTCTTGCAAATAATGTTTCAGGGCTTCAGGAAATGTTGAAGAGTTGTCAGATGAAAGTACGAATAGAAAACTAAAGATAAATTATAAAAAGATTAAAATAATGTTAAATAAATTTTCTCACAAAGGGAAAGTAAATATTCATGGTCACAAAGAAGAAAAGTAACAATTATAAATAGCCTGATTAGAATATTTATCCAGATAAAAGCATAATGGATGAAATTAATCATGCAATTAAATTTAGCTGTAATACTTCTCCATAGAAATAACTTAATATTAAAAGGAAATATGCCTACATACTTGAAAAGTAAAGTTTTTAATAAAATTGTTTTGCCATGTCTTATTTATTGATCTGAGACTTAGACACTTAATAGAAAAGCAATACAGAAACTTCAGATCATTTGATGAAATATGGAGAGTTATTTGTTAAAAGGAACAAGAAGAGATTGAAAATGAAATACATGAGTGATAAAACAAACAAATACTACTTTTAAGACAGGCTTTAACCTGTATCAAATGTGCCTTGAAATTTATAATAGTCAAACAATATCTTTATTTTGCTGATAGAGGGACCTCTCAAACCATGACACAAGATAGTGACTTTTATAAAGATAAGAGTGGTCATCTTATTTTTAACCTAACTTTCCACTTATATAGACCATTCTGAAGCATCTTGGTTTGGAAGCATGAATCTGTTGTTCTCTCCACTGTCTTAAAAGTATTTACATATACTTCCTGTGCACTTAATAAATAATTACAACTTTACAATAGTTTATATATTTCCAATATAAAGATCGTAATATTAACTCATAAATCAGAAGATTTCATGAATGTTAATTTGCATAGGAAATAGTGGACCTAAATAGTGGAAAGAACAACAGCTTCACACTTGTCAAATCAATATGCTTCAGATTGGCTTATATAAGTGAAAAGTTAGATTAAAGATAAGATGGCCATTCTTATCTTTATAAAAGTTGCTATTTTGTGTTGTGGTTTGAGAGGTCCCTCTATCAGCAAAATAAAAATATTGCTTGACTATTATAAATTTCAAGACACATTTAATACAGATTAAAGTCTGTCTTAAATGTATTTACATATATTTTCTGTGCACTTAGTAAATGATTACAAGTGCTACTATTACAACTGAAATAATTAAATGAGTTAAATGACATTAGGTTTTTTCTAGAAGAGTTAGTAATAGATGGACAATTGAAGTTTTAATTGGATCCAAGGGATTGAGAAACAATTACAAAGTGCTCATATGTAAAGTGAGTGAATGAAAAAAGGTAGTTTCTTATGTGATGAAAACAGGCTATGGATCAGAGAAATTGAAATAATCTCAGAAAGAACTTTATCTTGCAATGGAATGATAATGATTAAAAATGATAGGCAAAACTCTCTCCATAAAAGCAAGACAGAGTAATCAATGGATGGCAGAAGGCTTGTGCATAAAATCCCTATCTAGTGCCTACTCATCCAATATCCCCAAACTAGTTTCTGGTTTATGGCCTTTGTCAGTGAAGAGCCTTGGATCTGAGAGCACTTCATCTAGATCTTAGGATCTAATGCAACCCTCCAGAAGCCAGCTTTTAACTCTATATAACTACTAAACTATGAGAATAAAATTGAAAACACACAGATATTTTCAATCTAAGCTCAATAGCTCAAATAGTCATATGGGTCTGAACTCAGTTCAGCACTTATATATTTTGGTGTCTTTGGCTCTTTTACAACCATAGCCACCACCTTCCTATAATATAGAGTTAAAAGGTGGCTGCTGGAGGGTTGCATTAGATCCTAAGATCTAAGTGCAGTGCTCTCAGATCCAAGGCTCCTCACTGATGAAGGCCATAAGCCAGAAACTAGTTTGAGGATATTGGATGAGTAGGCACTAGATAGGGATTTTATGCACAAGCCTTCTGGCATCCATTGATTACTCTGTTTTGCTTAGAGTGGTACTACTGTATGGAGAGAGTTTTGCCTATTATAACAACAGTTATGAGCAAGCATGGAAGATAGTGATCATGTGATGTTTTAAGATTAAAAATGATAGTAGTAGTGATAGAAAGAATTATTCTTTAGTTTTTAAGACAATGATAAAGTAATGGTCATGATAAGTAAAGGTTTCTGGATCAAAGCTAAATCTAATACTTCTTATACCGAACAACACATAATCTTCTAAATAATGACGCATTTGATTATTTTTATTCAAATGTGTGTCAAAATGTATTTAATATGAACTGAGTATTTAACATGTCTTGAATGCTAATACGATTTGAAGTAAAATGCAGCGATTTAAATAAAAAAAAGTCTGTTAATTTCTTAAGAAACATTCAGTTCATTGGTTAAAAGCATAAGATAAGTCTCGAATGTGTCACACTGCTTTATTTTACATTTCTTGACATTGTCTCTTCACTGATCTACATAAAATATAAATGTTTATTCATTATATGCTTTTCCATTTATAAAATTATAAAAGTAATATATTTTTTTGTTTGTGGTTTTTTTATTATTGGAAAACTTTTTATTACTATTGTATTTTGATGTTTTGCCCAAATCTGAATTAGCCATACTCAGAAATAATTACAAAAAATAAAAAATTAAAATTAAATAAATAACAATGATAATTTTATATATGCACAAACATAGTCAGAGGTTTGGCGTGGGGGGGGGGGTTTCCTTACAGAGATATTATAAATGCTTTCCCTGGCTAACCATTTATCATAAAGCTTGTTGAACAATTGGCAATGCTCATTGTTTATATCTTACAAGCTTAAGGGAATGGGGGTCATGTGATCTATGACTATTATTTTGACTATTTAATAACATAATTTATAATTTTCAAAATATTTAAATTTTTGCAATAATTTACAGTACATATTCTATAATATTTCTGTATAATACTAAAAATTTCAAAAAACGTAAAAATTTGAAAAACAATATATTTTAACAAAAATGATTGCTGGCATATAAATTTTATATATAAAAAATAAAAGAACCAATAATTAATCATATTTATTATTATATATAAATTACAATTTAAAAAAATCTTTTATGATTTAAGTAATTAATTAATCCATGATACAAATATCAAAGTCAATATAAAAAGGATCCTCTAAAGCTACATAAAAAGAACTAATTAAATTTTGAATTTTAATCATTCATTAATATCATTGGGAAACTTTTATTCTAGCTTTGACATTTGTATGTTACTTTAATTATTTAAATCATTGGTAAAAATATATGTATATAAAATTTATTATTAATTATTGTTTTTTCCATTTTCTACACATAAAAATTATATATCACTTAATCAGTTAATTTTAAAAGTATATTTACCATATAAAAGTAGATAATTTGAATTTTTACATTTTTGGATTTTTGATATTTATATAGATAGATTAGAAAATACTATTATTAGTTATTGCAAAAATTTAAACATTTTGAGTGTTTAAATTTATACAGTTATACAATTACCATGATTATTTATTTATCATCATCATCATTTCTATTGTCAGTTTTTTTTGTAGTCACTTTTGAAAATGGCCAACTAGATTAAGCCAAAATGTTTGTTATTACAGTATTTAATCAGTTTACCATCTCTGGTATAAAGATTCAGTAGTGTACATAAGGTTGGTCAACTGGGCATATGCCTAGGACCCTGGGGATTAGTGGATCCCACACTGAGCTACCTTATTTTAATCAACAACACAATATATATCTTACACATCAATAAAATGGACTGAGAGACCAAAATTTGATGCAAGTTCTTATTCATAAAACTAAAGCTTATTTCTGAAATGAAGCACACCAAATTTCCAAATGTCTCACTTTTTTATTTACTGAGAGTCCCACTCCATATTTGTGCCCAGGGCCTCAAAATCAAAAAGGTAGCACCCTTTATGACTGGGAAACTACTATCCAAAAATGCATGTATATCTGAGAGATATCAGTCTGATATTTTTTTTCCATTGTTTGAAGGCTTATGACTATGGAAGTTAATTCAGGAATTCTGTGAATTGATTTGATGTGTTATATATATTCAGCATAGTAGTTAATTATTAAATATAAACATTCAAAATAATACATATTTAGTAATCCCACAAGGCAACACCATACTTTTTTTTTTATTAAGAAAAAATTTACAGTGTCAGGTAGCTACATTTTGAATGTAATAGTTTCCTATAGAAGTTCAAAATTTTGCAACCAATCTGTGTGGCAGTGTCATCATAACATTTAGTGTAGTAGTCTGAGATGTCATCTCATCATCACAAATGATAATCTCTGTGCCCATGTGTCTACAAAGAGACGCTCTGGCACAAGGAGTCGATGTTCTTCATGCTTATTAGTATTGTTTTAAAAGTTCTCCAAGAATCACTATGTCCTTGTCTGAAGGTATGTTGGCACCTCGTGATCCATAAGGCATATAGGAGGCATGCCTCTAGACTGATAGTTGCATAGTTTCCTTCTTTAATTGCTTGATCAATTGACAGGACATTGCCACAGCCAGAGGAAATGCTTGCAATAATTTTGTTTCTAGTGCAACTCAGGTATGAGAAGGCATAGAGGATGTGCTCCAGTGTTTCTTCATGCATATTACAGAGTTTACACATGGGGCTTATTTGACGAAATCCTCTTTGCATCACCAAAAAGTGACTGGTGGAAACACCATATTTTCAGTCAATATTTATTTCTATGACAGAAATATTGTTTGCTTTCAACAAGGTATTACATAACTACATATCAGAAATCTTGTTTTATATGAAAGAAAATTAATGATTATTTGTCATTATTGTTTGACATAATATTATAAGACATAAGTCTTGAAATGATTGTTATTCATGCCTCAAAACTATAAATAATTACAAAATATGAATTGAGAAATGGCAAGTGTACAGATGAGTATACTCTAATAACAATTCATGATGTATTCAGGTCCAATTTAAAGCACTTACCAAATTAAACTTTCACTGCCAGAGGATTTTCAACTCTTATCATGTCAAATGTGAATTATTTTTTCCCAGCATTCCAAGTATATGTAAAATTCTTTTCATATAAAAGATAACCATAGCTTTAGTACTCATCTGAATATTTTCTATCAGTGTTGAGAAATAATCATATTACAATTATATCTATTGTTTTTAAATTCAGTTCATTTTCACTTATCTGACCAATCCAGATTTATCTTTCAGTAAATAAACAGTTCTGTCAAAGTGACTAATCATTATTGGGCCATGCATTACTGAACTATAAATGGTTTCCAAGATTGCAGAACACAACTTAAAAAAACATAAAGTCTCAAGTGCATTATTTTGATTGCAGTGAAACACCAGATATTTATTATACTATTTTTAAAGAACTAATAATGTCATGCTCGGATGGGAAAATTTTAATTGGTTTCAAAATACACAGTGGAAAAATATTGTAGACCAACATCTCCTTCAGGAGGATTTAAGAAAGATGGTGAAACTAATCTAAGTATTTTAATCAAATATATAGACTTAACATTCAAAGATTGTAAGCAAACATGTGCACACACACACATATATATATATATAATAAATAAAATGTCTGTTAATTAAAAACTATTGTAATAATAAAAATAATAAATATAACACTAATTAACTATTATACACAGTCACTCAATCCACAGCAGTACTTTTGGTTAATTTATTAACCCTCCTCACTAAATTCAAAATGGCCGTTGAGAAGGATTAAGGAATTAACTGAAAGTATTTCTGCAGATTGAAAGACTTTATATAATATCTAATTACCATTATATTTATTATTTTTATTATATATATATATACTAAATCATGGTAACATTCATTTATTTATTATATTTATTTGTTGCAGTTTATATTAAATTTATATATATATTGAAATGGAAATAACTATGGCACCTATCGAGTTATATATAAATTAATAGTAAAGCATAGAATTATATCACTTTTAGTATTGATGATATTCTTTTCATAATTTATTGACATGGCTATTAGTTTATACATAGCTCATTGGGGCTTGCAGTTACTTTCATTTCAATTTCATACAATTTAGCTATGATTATTTAGTTATATATATATTAATGTGAAAAAATACTCACACAGAGTTTAAATATAAAATTTAATCATATTTATTATAACGAGTATATTTTTGACACTTTCAAGTCATATTAATGGTCAATATGATGTGAAAGTGTCGAAAGTATACTCATTACAATAAATATGATTAAATTTTGTATTTAAACTCTATATGAGTATTTTTAAACATTAATATTTAGAATGACAGAGTATGGAAACATAATTATATATCTACAATTTTGGTGCAGCTAACAGAAACTTATATTGCTGATCTAAATATTTTAAAATTTTGTTATTATTAGTGATATACTAACTTTAATTTTTGCTATCTAAGAAAATTTTTATAAACTTTCAATCTTACAAGTGACATTTTTTGATTGGAAAGAGGGGGAATCAACAAATCTCTGCTGGGGATATGATTTGTCATAACTAACACCAGTCTGGCCACGATTGATACCCCATCTAACATAGCAACACTTTAAATTGGTATATTTAGTCTTTCATTAATCAGTTATTTTTTGTCATTTGATAATTCATATGTGGTATATATATCTATGAACACACACACACATACACACATATATATATATCCACAGATGACCTACCAAAAACACCGATCAAGCATATGTTTTGTTTACATAAACGTCAGAGTAGCATTCACTATCTCTAACTATAATTCCACTTTCAGATCATGATTTCAAGTGGAATTATAGTTAGAGATAGTGAATGCTACTCTGACGTTTATGTAAACAAAACATACGCTTGATCGGTGTTTTTGGTAGGACGCCATCTGTGGACATAAATACAAGCGTTAGCAAGTTTTTTAACTTGCATTTTTGTTTATCATATATATATCAATCATTAGTAATAAATTTAAGAAATTAATCTTTAACTCACTACAGGAACTTTTTGATCACTTCACTGAGATAAGTTTTGTAAGGCAAGATGGTGTACATATTAATAATGTAAAAATTGAGTTTCTTTCTAGAGCTTGCCAATTCTGAGCATGACTTTCCCGCATCCCATTTATAAAATCTCGACACACATTATAATTATAAAATATAGAGACGTAATGTGATGTTTTATTTGTTAAAAAAAAAGTGCTATTTAATTTAAATTTTAAAGTGTTATTAAAATTGAAGTCAAGAGTCGGCTTACTTTAATGTCTGCACAGTGCTGGAGCCCCAACTCTTTGATTACCTCCTCCACTCTCTCCTGTTGTGCGTCTTTATCCATACATTTAGAAAGTTTTAAGGAAGCTGCAAACTCCAAGTTTTCTTTAACAGTCAGTGTACCCATGACAATATCCTCCTTTAAAAATAAATTTAAAAAAAGAGAGAAACTATACAGAAAATATTAAAATAAATAAATACTTATGCGAAATATTATTATCACTAGCAATATCATTACATTTAACAATTGGGTAATTTCTGAAACAAGCATTAATACCATATTTCATAGTATACAAAATGTGATGGGATATAAATCACAAAACTTTAGCAAAGATTATTCAGATTTTTTTTTTTTTTAGCTGAGATAAATTTGATGCATTTTAAAATATTTATTTTTTAAAAATATATTGCATGCATATCTGCTATATATATTACTCTTGGCTGCAGAAAGGAGTTTGCTATTAACTGAAAGGAGACCCTTTGATTCCTCTTGGAGGCCTTAAAGGAACCGAGCAGAGCAAATTCCTAATGTCCACTCCATACGTTCTTGTCGTTGCAGCTGTTATTACTATATGTTTATTCATATAGTATACGAACATGGATGGGCTGCTCACCAACACGCATTAGCCAGCGTGGTGAGTTTATTGGCTTTTTACCTCTGAGTTTAAGATCAAGAAACACCATGGTCTTTCTTCTCAGTAACCTGATAAGGGCAGAATGAATGTTTGTGTAAATGATAAAGATTTTTCCCAATTATACAATTATGACAGACAAAAATAAAGCATGGCCCTTAATCCCAGGAGGCTGTAAAGTCACGAACCAAGGCAGCGGTTGGTGGCCGAAGGCGGAGGGTGCTAAGAATATCCTGGAGGCGGACCCAGGCTGCCATTTGATGACGACTTTTTATTTAGGTACTTACAACTGCAGATCACTTTCAAGTGAAGGAAGATTGCAAGAATTAGAAGAAGAACTCTCTTATATTAAATGGGATATTATTGGACTTTGTGAAGTTAGAAGAAAAGGTGAAGAGACAATTGATTTAAAAAGTGGACATATGCTCTATTATAAAGGCACAAATATTGGAAATACAAGTGGAGTAGGATTCATTATAAATAAAAAGTGGAAGAACAATATTGTGGAGATTGATGGTGTATCAGACAGAGTGGCAAGATTAGTTATACAACTTAATAGCAGATATCAAATGCAGATAATTCAGGTTTATGCCCCAACAAGTTCTCACAGTGATGAAGTAGTAGAAGATTTTTATATGGATGTACAAAAGGCTTTTGATCAGAGTAAACAACATTTTAAAATTGTTATGGGAGATTTTAATGCTAGAATTGGTAAACAAATGAAAGATGAAAGTGTTGTAGGTAATTTTGGTTATGGTAATAGAAATGAGAGAGGACATAGACTTGTGGAGTTTGCAGAGAAGGAAAAACTTTATATTATGAATTCTTTTTTTGAGAAAAATGTTAGAAGGAAATGGACATGGAAGCATCCAAATGAAGGTACAGCAGAATTGGATTATATTTTGACTAACAGGAAATACATATTTCAAGATTGTAATGTTCTTAATAAATTTAACACAGGAAGTGATCATCGATTAGTAAGGGGTAAGATACATGTTAATGTAAAACTAGAGAGACAAAAATTATTAAGAAAAACTATATTTACAGTTGATATTCCTAATCTTCAGAAACATTCTAATGAATTTAAATTAGAACTTACAAATCGGTTTCAAGTATTAGTAGATTTTGAACATGATTCAGATTTGAATGAAATTAATATGAAAATAACTGATACACTTTTAAAAACTGCAACAAAGATAGCTGGTAGAAAAAAGCAGCAATTGACTAATAAAATTTATACTGAGACTAGAGAACTTATGAAGAAAAGAAGGAATATGAAGATATGCAAGAATGATGCATTAAAAAGAATTGAATATCTCGAATTTTGTAAAATGGTGCGAAAAAGAGTTGAAAATGATATAAGAAAGTATAACTGTGAACTAGCAAGAAAAGCTGTAGAAGAAAATAAAAGTCTTAAGAATGTAAAACAACATTTTGGTATTGGTAGGAAATTTATATCTGCAATAAGGAAAAAAGATGGAATTATTACTAAAAAGAGGGATGACATTATGAAATTGGTAGAAGATTTTTATCAAGAATTATATAGTAATAAAGAACAAGTACCTCCTATATCTATTACATCTTCCGAATTGCCCAGAATTTTAAATGAAGAAGTGAGAAATGCAATTAAATGTATGAAAAAAGGAAAGGCTCCAGGTAATGATGGAATTATAATTGATATATTAAAAGAAGCAGGTGAAGAAACAGAAAAAATATTAGCAAAGTTATATCTCCAAATGTCTAAATGATAAAGATGTACCGGATGATTGGAAGAATGCAGTAATAATATTAATATTTAAAAAAGGTGATAAAGAAGATATTAGAAATTACAGACCTATCAGCCTTTTATCAGTTTTATATAAAATTTTTACCAAGATAATTACAACTCGTCTACAGAGAACCTTGGATTTTCACCAACCAAGAGAACAAGCTGGATTTAAAAGTGGTTTTAGTACAGTAGATCATATTCAAGTATTGAGAGAAGTTATAGAAAGGACAAATGAATATGAGTTGTCATTATGTTTTGGATTTGTAGATTATGAAAAGGCATTTGATTCTATAAACATTTCTTCAGTGATTAAAGCATTGGATCATCAAGGTATAGATCCAGGATATTGTCATATTTTAAAGAATATTTATAAAAATGCAACAGCAACAATTAGATTACATAATGATACTGGGAAAGTCAACATTGAGAAAGGTGTAAGACAAGGTGACTCCATATCTCCAAAACTTTTTACAGCAGTGCTGCAAGAAGTATTTTGTGGATTAAAATGGGAAACTAAAGGAGTGAAAGTAAATGGAGATTATTTAAGTCATTTAGATTTTGCTGATGATATAGTTGTTTTTGCAAATAATGCTTCCGAGCTGCAGGAAATGTTGCAGGAGTTATCAGATGAAAGTAGGAAAGTAGGACTAAAGATAAATGTTAAAAAGACTAAAGTAATGTTTAATCGATTTGCTCAAAATATGAAAATAAAGATTGATTATGATGAATTAGAAGAAGTTAAGAGTTACAAATACCTTGGTCAGATTATTAATACAGATGGAAACATAATAGAGGAAATTAATCATAGAATTAAACTTGGTTGGAGTGCTTTTGGTAGAAATAACTTGATATTAAAAGGAAATATGCCTATGTGTTTGAAAAGGAAGGTTTTTAACAAATGTGTTTTACCAGTTCTTACTTATGGATCTGAGACTTGGACACTTAATAGAAGAGCAATACAGAGACTTCAGACCACTCAAAGAAGTATGGAGAGATGTATGTTGGGAGTAACAAGAAGAGATCGAAAACGCAATGTATGGGTAAGAGAACAAGCAGGTGTTTCTGACCTCATTGAAAAAATTAAAAGATTGAAGTGGAGTTGGGCTGGACATATTGCTAGAAGAGATGATAATAGATGGACAATTGAAATTTTAAACTGGATTCCAAGAGATTGTAAAAGACCCAGAAGGAGACCACATGTAAGATGGATGGATGAAATAAGAAAATGTGTAGGGGTGATGTGGAGAAGAGAAGCTAAAGATCGGAGAAGATGGATTAAACTTGGAGAGACCTTCATCCTGCAGTGGATTGATAATGGTTGATAATGATGATGATATATTACTCTTATGATGACAATATATACAAATTAAATTTTAAAATCTTTTGTAAAAATGTTATTCTAAAATATCTTGAAACTTCATCAAGACAATAAATCTATATAAGAACAGCAATTAATTTTTATTTTGACTGTTATAAGGCTGAAACTAGTCTGTTTTTATTTTTATTATATATATACATATGTGTGTGTATATATATGTAAAATTAGAATATACATAAAACTATAATTTTGGAATTAAATACAAGAAATATCATATCTTATCCAATGTTAAATTTTTCATCAGCACTAACTAAATATTACAAAGTTTCAAATTAAGCTTGAATTTCATAATATCACACTAACTAATGTTAAATTTTCTGGAAGCTATCAGCGAGTTCCGAATTAAACAGTTAGAAAATGAAAATATTTTCATAGAATTCAAGTTTAATTTGAAACTTTGTAACATTCAATTAGTGCTAATGAAAAATTTAACATTAGATGGGATGTGATATTTCTTGTATTTAATTCCAGAATAGCTTTATCATATTCTAATTTTGCATATATATATAAAATAAATAAAAATATCCGTTAATTAAAAATAATATTGTAATTATAATTGAAATAATATTTTTAAACGGTTTATAAACAATTCAAACAATCTTTAAATCCGCAGAAGTACTTTCGGTTACTTTCAAACCTGCCTCAACTGCTATTAAATTCAAAAACTAAAAGCGGAAGCAAACGTCATCAATTCAAATTCCACGAATCTCGTAATTTAATGTTAGAAGCTTGTCGATTTATCAAATGTGTTTTATTCCTGTTTATAAAAATTGCCTCTTTAATTTTTCTTTTACTATGGTTTCTCTCTTCATGAAGAATTTTCACATTTTCAAAATTAAATTTAAATTTATGTTTACATGTTTTTTCATGATCAAAGAAAACTGAAGAAGATATTAAATCACCATTATTTTTATTTTTTACACGCTTATATAATAATTCGTGTTCCTTCAATCTTTTCTCAATGTTGCACCTAGATTCACCTATATATGATAGCATACAATCACAAAAAATTTGATATATGACATTACTTTTTTGCTTGATAGGTATGACATCCTTAGAATTATTAACTAATTTGTTAATATTGTTTGGAACGTAGAATGAAACATTAAATACATTCTTATATAAATCCTTAAAAAATTTTACTTGTGGATTTGAAATAAATGGAATAGATATCCATTTTTTATTATTAATCTTCATTTCTTTTAAATTATAATTTTTTTTAAATTGACTTAAAGTATTGTTTATTTGTTCCATTTTATAACCAACATCAAGCAATTCCTTGGCAAATATCTCAATATTTTTCAATTTATCACTTTGGTAACGACATAATTTTTCATTTCGAAACAAGTTTTAAATCTTTTTTGTTTTGAAATGAAAAATTATGTCGTTACCAAAGTGATAAATTGAAAAATATTGAGATATTTGCCAAGGAATTGCTTGATGTTGGTTATAAAATGGAACAAATAAACAATACTTTAAGTCAATTTAAAAAAAATTATAATTTAAAAGAAATGAAGATTAATAATAAAAAATGGATATCTATTCCATTTATTTCAAATCCACAAGTAAAATTTTTTAAGGATTTATATAAGAATGTATTTAATGTTTCATTCTACGTTCCAAACAATATTAACAAATTAGTTAATAATTCTAAGGATGTCATACCTATCAAGCAAAAAAGTAATGTCATATATCAAATTTTTTGTGATTGTATGCTATCATATATAGGTGAATCTAGGTGCAACATTGAGAAAAGATTGAAGGAACACGAATTGTTATATAAGCGTGTAAAAAATAAAAATAATGGTGATTTAATATCTTCTTCAGTTTTCTTTGATCATGAAAAAACATGTAAACATAAATTTAAATTTAATTTTGAAAATGTGAAAATTCTTCATGAAGAGAGAAACCATAGTAAAAGAAAAATTAAAGAGGCAATTTTTATAAACAGGAATAAAACACATTTGATAAATCGACAAGCTTCTAACATTAAAATACGAGATTCGTGGAATTTGAATTGATGACGTTTGCTTCCGCTTTTAGTTTTTGAATTTAATAGCAGTTGAGGCAGGTTTGAAAGTAACCGAAAGTACTTCTGCGGATTTAAAGATTGTTTGAATTGTTTATAAACCGTTTAAAAATATTATTTCAATTATAATTATATATATATATATGTAATAAAAATGAAATCAGATTAGTTTTTATTACAAAAGATTCAAATTTTCACATTTAAAAATATAAGTAAAACGGTTTAAAACTTACCTTGTCTACAAAGCCTGATTTTAATTTAAAGTCAGTTGGCTTTTTAGCACCATCAATTAGAATATGGCCAGACAGATCTTGAAATTCTTTCCTACCAGCCAAAATATCTAAAAGTCTTTACAAAAGGTATATATTAAATAATTTATTTGCTGCAGCTTTAAAATATGCATATAAGATCAAAAATATATCACATGTACATAACTGATTTGATAGATGATAGATATTATCATCAAAATTTTAATTACATTCAGAAATACTTGAATAATTTATCTTAACTTAAATCAAGATTGAAAATAAACATGGAAAGAAAAAAACATGCCTAAAGAATTGTTTTATCCTGAAACAGAAAAATTTAGTTTTGAATCCACTATTTTAGCATTTCATAGAGCAGATTTCTTATTAAAATAGATATTATAGAAATATATCACAATTGGAATAAATGAATGATTGATTAATCCATTTATAAGTTGTAAGTATATTCAATACTATACTTATATCACCTTACCACCAGTCAATGCTTAACATTAATCTATAGAGCATCAGCATTCTTTTATGATAACAAATTGCCAGTCTATTGGTTAATCTGATTGCTACTTTGATAATTTTATTGTTAAATTTGAGTGCTACTTTGATTAATAGAGTGCTGATATTTTATTGGTTAATGTTAAACAATGACTGTGGTAATGTGATTTACTTGTGATAACCAATTAGATTATGCACATTTATAGACTAATATATAATTTTTTCACACAATAGTGACACTTAATGCAAGTTATAGTAATCAATAAATGTTATAAGTTTGTGTATCCATTGATTATTATAGCTTGTACTAGGTGGCAGTATTGTGTAGAAATTTACTACTATTTTAACAGCTTGTGTAAGCATAAAAAATGTGATCATGTGATATTATAATGATTTAATATATGTAAATTGATGAATACATAATGCTAAAATGTATCTAGAAACACAAGGTCTGAATATAATTCAAACATTGTGTTTCTAAATCCAAAGGCAGCACTATTGAAACTTTCTAGCAATGGTTTGTATTCATTTAATATACATATTATACTTTGATTTATAAGTATCAAACTTACTGCCTTCATAACTTTGATGCCATTCACTTTAGATAAATACATTAATGATTATTACTAATTGTTTATTAAATGAGATATTATTTCTAGCCCAGATATAAACTTTGAACCTCAGTTAAAGATTAATGTGCCTGTTTTCATACAAGTATCAAAACCTGGATCTCCACACTATATTCATAGTTTGATGATGTACTACACCACTTTCATGCAAGTTACAGAATAGTTTCTCTCTATTTTTAAGATCTTGTAGAAAGATGAATAATCATTATTCTGTAAATATATTATGATTTCAAGTTTTTTTAACTCCTCCATATCACAAACATCTACCAGTACAGAAAGTCAATCCAATCTCTCATTATGCATTTGACAATCTTTACACTTCAGTTGAGCTTAAACTTAAACACATGACATAATTCAATTTCATATATATATAATTAAAACTTTTTTTCTATTTCATGTTTTTAAAACCCATGAGCAAAGATATCTGAAAAAATACATGATTTCCAAGCTGCTGTATTTTATACTGAATGAGAAACCTTCGGTTGATCCAGGTTTCAATATTTTACACATATATATTCATCACTTGTTCAAAATTTATTAATACTAAGTTATTATAATTTGACTTACAAGTATCAAATTTTCTGCATTCATAACTTTGCTACCAATTATTTCACATTAATACTTTAATAGTTATGACAATCATTTATCAAACTAAATATTATCTGCAGCTAGATTTTAAACTTTAAACTTCATTTAAAAAATAATATCACTATAAGTATCAGTCACGCGTTGGTGGCCTAGTCGTTAGCATAGCTGCCTTCCAAGCAGTTGTCCCGGGTTCGCTTCCCGGCCGACGCTTTGACATATATATAAAACTATTTTTATTCACAGTTATATCATAATATATTGAGGTACTATAGTATAAAAATCTAAACTTAAAAAGCTATTTAACTGTGCAATTTTTAAGTAAAATCAATAATAATGAATTTACTGTAGGAGAAATTAATAGAGAACGATGATTTAATTATTTAACCAATTCAGTAGTAAAGTTAAATTAAAGTATATAAAGATAAATGATTTTTAAAGTTAAATAATTAATTGTAAATAATAAATTTAAACATCAACTTAGAAAATAAATTAATGATAACAGTTTATTTATCAAATTACTAAAACATTTTTACATCAATTTTGATAAATTATGATAATTTTCATAAAGAGTATAAAATGTTAACATTCATATAATTAATGTAGTCTCTTGCATTAATATAATTTAAATATGTAAGTGTGCATGCGTTTATAATTACCAATATTGATAAATTGGTTTTAGATAAAAATTACAGTAAAATATTCATGTTTTAATAAATCAAAAGTTTTATTAATCAAAGCGGTTTTTTTTTTCAACTAATGTCACATGATGTCTGAGAAAAGTAGGCAAAAAGGTAATTATAGAATAGTGATTTAAAAAATTTAACCGAAATATAGTATATTTAGTAATATATAAAATATAAACAACAGAAGAAAGTCAAGCAAAATCGTTACTTATAAATCCTTTTTAATAGTGCTATTTCAGCGGTTTCCAACTTTATGGAATAAAATACGATGAATTTTAGACGAGAAGATAGCGTACCTATAGTAATTTTTTAAAAATTTGTATATGATGGAATGTAATAGAATTTAATACAGACTATGTATTTGGGTTTTTTTTTTTTTTGTTTAGGTATCATAGAATTTTATAACAATATATATATATATAAATGTAAAATATAAAAGATGGCAACACTTTGTGTGAGAAGTATACTTTAAATCTAATTTATACGATGAAAAAATATATAAAAAAAATTGAATATATATATATCACAAAATAAAAGAAATATACGATATAAAAATATAGAAAATGAAAAAATATTTTTAAACATAAATATCACAAAAGTGTAATTGGTTAACACTCTTTGGTTAATAACAAATTATTTTACATGATCACCATCTCTTATGCTAGCACATAATTGTTATTATACAAGGCAAAAACTCTCTCCATACAGTAGTGTCACCCTGTGTCTACCAAAGTAATCAATGGATACCAGAAGGCTTGTGCATAAAATCCCTATCTAGTGCCTAATCATCCAATATCCCCAGACTAGTTTCTGGCTTGTGGCCTTCGTCAGCACTGCACCTAGATCTTAGGATCTAATGCAACCCTCCAGCAGCCACCTTTTATCTCTACTTAACTACAAATTTATGAGAATGAAATTGAAAACACATAATATTTTCACTCTAAGCTCAATAGCTTATATAGTCATATAGATATGAACTCAGTTCAGCACCCATACATTTTGGTGTCTTTGGCTCTTTAACGACCATAGACATGACTATCCTATTAGGCAGGAGTGGTATTAAACCACTAAACATCACATGATCACCATCTTTTATACTAGCACATAATTGTTATTAAACAAGGCAAAACTCTCTCCATACAATAGTGCCACCCTGGGCCAACCAGAGTAATCAATGGATACCAGAAGGCTTGTTTAATAACAATTATGTGCTAGTATAAAAGATGGTGATCATATGATATTTAGTGGTTTAATACCAATCCTACCTAATAGGATAGTGGTGGCTATGGTTGTTAAAGAACCAAAGTCACCAAAATGTATGGGTGCTGAACTGAGTTCAGATCCAAATGACTATATAAGCTATTGAGCTTAGATTAAAAATATTATGTGTTTTCAATTTCATTCTTATAGTTTTGTAGTTAAGTAGAGATAAAAGATGGCTACTGAAGGGTTGCATTAGATCCTAAGATCTAGGTGCATTGCTCTCAGATCCGAGGCTCCTCACTGATGAAGGCCACAAACCAGAAACTAGTCTGAGGATGTTGGATGAGTAGGCACTAGATAGGGATTTTATGGACAAGCCTTCTTGTATCCATTGATTACTCTGGTTGGCACAGGGTGGCACTACTGTATGAAGAGAGTTTTGCCTTGTTTAATAAATTATTTTAATTAATATGAGATTTACACTTGTTTATTTTTAACAAGATTAAAATTATCCGTCTCAATTTTGCTCAGTTTAATTAAGGCGAAAATCTAATTTAATATTGATCAAATTTCTGTATTTATTTTTTATTGCAATCATAGCAGAAAATCCATTCTCACACAAATATATGGTAATGAATGGCATTAAAAATATTGTTGCTTGTTGAGAGAGTTCGGGATATTCAACCCGGGTAGACAAAGAAAATAAAAACAGCCAATATCCAGAAATTTCAATTTCAATCCACCATCACTAATAAGATCTATAAAAGACTCTCTTTCACAATTACATTATCTGGAGCCTCCTCTGTAAATACAAAGGGATTGCGAATCCAACTTTGAACAGTAAAATCTTCAGTAAAATATTTTTAAAATCAATCATGCAAAGATTTTAAATGGCCTTCATGTCATTAATAACACAGTCTATTATTGATAAATTGTTTTCTTCTGAAAAACTATAATAGGGTGGAAAATTCACTGAAATTCTTTTTCTCGATTTGTTTTTTAAGAAATTGTAATTTATTTTTAAATGCTGTTATTTTATCACTAAGGTCAAACAGAGAATTGTTAGCCCCCTGCAAACTCATATCCGATAGATATGCTAGTCTAAATAGACATTCCCATCAGTAAGATGATCTTTTATTGAATCTCCTGAATCCATAAGAAAAATATTTACATCAGAGCATAACTAAAAAAGTTGGCTGAGGACTTTGTCTCGTAAGAGCCACCAAACCTCGATCTGAATAATAGTATTTTATGTTTACTCCCCATCTTATTACATAAAATTGAAAATAATTGAGAATTAAGTGCTTGTGATTTTATCAAATTAACTATTTTTACAGCTTCATTAAGAACAGATTTTAAATTCACAGGGAAATATTTTATAGTTAAAACTTTCTGATGAATTATACAGTGAGTAGATATACACTATGGTGCTATTTCTTTAATTTTCATTACTACACCTGATAACTGTCTGATCATTGTGCAAGCAACATCTGTGCAAACTTCAATACAAATCATTCGTTATTTTGAATATTTCTCCTGATGTTGTTTGTGCTGATAATGACTTACAAAATAATATTCCTTTTTGAATTTCATTGAGGAAATCAAATCTTACATATACAAGTAATTGTGCCAATTTAGAAACATTTGCTTTTGTTTACTTGCAAGAATAAAACTGGCATTCTCTTAATCTCTTGATTAAAATATTTTTAATATTTGATGTCATATCATCTATTCAACTTTTTACTGTGTTGTTTGATAGTGACACTCTATCAATTTCCTTGGCCATTGTTTTTGCAAATACAGATTTCACAATACCTTTAGTTATTGGTAGCATCAGTTTCTCCAATTGTGGGTGCTTTACTGCACCTGGCTATACACAAACTTTCTAAATACAATTCCAGTATACAATTAGTGTTAACACTGGTGTAAAAAGACACAACTGCTTTTTGTCATGAAATTCACAGTTTTCTTTTTTAAAAAAATCAATTGGTTTATCTTTTAAATTTTGATGTTAGATAATAAATGTCTTTTCAAAAGAGAAGGCTCCAAACATCCACTTGATAAACATTCAAAACATATAACACACTGTGGAATAGGTTCAGTTTATGTGCCAGATTTCACGGAGAATTCATACTTTATATAGTCCGGATCATGATGTCGATGGTTCATCTTTATTCATATTTGGCAATTTATTTTCTTTTGATTTGGAATAACTACATCCAGCCTGCTCTAGAAACCTCTTCATATTAAGGTCATTGATTTTTCTATTTTAAATTACAATTAAAATGAGAATAAAAATAAATAAATATGACTTAAAACTTAGGTTTAATATTACTACGCCAATAGTTAAATGTATAATGTTTTAAAATTTATTAGACTGCACTTCACAGAATTAATAAAAGTCATTATATAATTCACAAAACAAAAACAACTTATAATTAATTTCAATACATTCATGCTGGATATAACATTACAAATATCTGTTACAAACAGATTTTATGACTGTACATACCACCATACAGAAAAAAGCGCAACTTAGTAAAAAATACGAAATATTACTATTTTTTATCAAACTTTGACTTTGTTTTACTTTTTACTTTAAAAAAAATTGTTGATATGAAAAATTAACCAATTATACTTTTGTGACATTTTTTTAAAAATAAAAATATTTAAAAAAAATAATTACATGTTTTACATAATATATTTTGTTATTATTTTACTTGTCAGGTACTGATAACTTGGCATTCGTGTACTGGTACCTGTATGCATACTAGCGTTTGGGAACTGCTTAGCTATTTAATTCTTGTTTGATCAATTGCAAATTTATAGTAAATAATTAGAAGTATATATAAATAATGGCCAGGAACTAAAAACTTTCTTAGGTTTCTCCTCCCTTTACTCGGAGCATTTAAATATTATTGCTTGTTTTAAAGCTTTTTGTTTTCATGACTGTATTGAACATTTCATCAAGAATAAATTTAGAAAAACATTTTAAAAAAGTAAATACATTTATACAATGGTAAAAACTTTTTTCACACAATGGTGTCACCTAGTGCAAGCTATAGTAATTAATAGATGCTAAAAGATTGTCGGTCCATTTCAGGAAAGAATTTTAACGTTTAATTCAATTTCTCTGTTCCATAACTTTTTCAAATCACTTCAGCAAATTTTTTATCACATTCATCTTACAACAGATCTCTTTCTAATTCTTTTATAATCTCTCAGAAAATTAGTACCAGACATCAGTCATGCATCTATTATGACCTCTTTTATAAACTTATCCTGAGCACCTTCACTTCAGTTTCTTAAATTATTCATCGATATGAGTAACACTTGTTTTTTACTCATGTATTTGCTTTTAGTCTCTTTTAGTTACATTCAAAATACATTTCACCATACCTTGTTTTGTGTTCAGAAGTCTTTGTTTTCATGTCTCTGATCCATAAATAAGTATTATTAAAACACATACATTAAAAAAACCTTCCTTTTCAGGTACATTAGTATATTTCCTTTTAACATCAAGCTATTTTTATCAAAACCAAACTGAAATCTATGATTAATTTTTTATATTTTCATCTTTATGAATAATCTGATTATGTATTTGTATTGGTACCTTCTTCTAATACACTATCATCAATCTTTACTTTCTCTTTTATTGAAAATTCATTAATAGCAAAAAATGACTTTTTGTATTAACTGGTGATTAACAAACATGGCTGGGTTATTCATCTTACATTAGCCTGCTTGATGATTTTACTGACTTTTGTCTCATGTGTTCAAGACTTTGAAAATTGTTCCCAGATGTCTGATAATTTTTCAAATGAGGCATCAGTTGAATTTAATGAAGACAGTATGGATGATTTATTTGACTGCTGATACTCTTTATAATTGTGCGCAAAATACTTTTAAATAACCGAAATTTTCAACGCTTTAATTTTAACTCTGTTACTCTTTCAGGACACGTCTATTATATATATAAAATGTATTTCAATTTATTTAATTGATTGCGTACGAGCTTTCAGTGAAGAACAGACTAAACGTCTGAATCAAATAATAGCAAACCATTATCAATACTTTGAAACAATAATAAAGAACCGAAGCTAAGGAAAAAAGGTTTAATTTTTAAGCTAATTGATTTCTAGTCAGTTATAGGATGAATAGAAAAAAGTAAGATATTCTTAAGACATTTAAACAAATCATATATATTTATCCAAGTAATTGAAAACTAGTTATTAAAAAAATTCACCTTATTAAGAAAGATCAAATTCATTTTGGAAAAATATGGCCGAAAGATTATTAAATCATTGTTCAAAAATAGAATCTTTAATAATTTGTTGTCAGTTTTGTGATGTTTGAAAATGTTTTTATCTGTTCTTCAACTCAGAAAAAATCATTGGTTTTAAAATAATGAAGAATTATTATTAAAATAATGTATATCAATATAGGAAATATTATCTTTTTACCATGCTTTTGATTAGGTTCGAATCTGGGTGAAACTTAATTTTTTCATGTTCCAAGCCAGTTTAGAATTTTTTTCCAAGTGGAACTAATTTACTGCCAGCATAGTTAATGAAATAATTATCAGTTTAAAAAAATATCTATCTATTCATGGTTGAAGATAGAATCAAGAAAGAAAATCCACATTCAACATTTTCTTTATCGTTTAAAAAAAATAACGGTATCTTTTGCCTTATATATATATAATATTTTTAATGGATTAATATAGATACAAATTATTCAATAAATGATAACTGCATTATATAAATGAAGTGCCAGCATGTATTAAAGTGTTGTAACCAATCAGACCAGTTCTGCAGACTTAAGGAAAACAATAGCAAATTTGACGAAACTACTACTGACCAAAAAGATGATCACTTTTGATCAGATACCTTCTTGTGTGTGGACTAGTTAATTGGACATTATAACTATAAGAGTTGAGATATAATGTATAGCAATGCTTCTTACATCCCAAATGAAATTAAGACTCTCATATCAGCAAGTCATGTATTTAAATTTAATGTTTTTAACAGGTTTGTATAGATATAAATTACTTAATAATTCAGAGCTCCATTATCTACATGAAGTTAAAATCACAGCCAAGATGTATTAAAGTGCAGCAACCAATCAGATCTTGTGGTTTTAACTTTATTTATATAAAGGAGTTCCCATATATATATATATATATTGAAACAGGATGGGGTACCAGGGGTGAAGGAAAAAAAGATTGTACCTGGTGTGATGACAAATCATCATCACTTCCAAGTAAATTAAATTTAAAATAATGAAATTTACGAAAACTATAATATTTAAGTAAGATATTATTAAAAAAATGTTAAAGTAATGTTTAACATAAAAAAATATAAGTAATGTTAGATATTAAAGAGAGCATGAGATCAATTGATCTCTGAGAGATCAGCCAGCTAACTCCTTAGATCAATTAGTTACTCCTCAGAGTAGCCACAAGTATAATTTAATTGTACATCAACCAGCATTATAAAAAATAAAAATAAAAAGAAGTAATCCTCAAAAGAAACCATTCATCATCATGAATGACCAAAATCAAGCTACATCAACAGTCAATCTTGTGACTTGATTTAAATAATCAAAAATATAAAACAACAGTCAATCTGATGACTGGATTGGAAATGGGTCTTCCATAGACCAGGTTAACTTTTGAGCCTTTGCCAGCTTGGAAAATTATTTAAACATAACTTGGATGCACCAACTAAGTGCTCATCCATTAAAATACACAATATCAAAACAATAATTCTGAGACATTAAAACATGCTGATCATCATCAATACTCTGGTCACAGTACATTAAGACACTGTCCAACTATAAAATTAATTTCTAAGACTAAACTAAAATAAAATGTAGTGCATGGACTTAAAAGAATATTCTCTTTTGCACCAATCAGGATGATAATTGATCATTTCTGGATACCCAAAGCACTAAAGTACATCCCCATTCATATATTCAGCCTTGTTCAAATCTAGCTCAGAAGAACATAAGCTCTATAACAGTAATGGTGACCAGGATATGATGCAATACAATTTTTTACAATTGAATTCAAGATTATTAATAACAATATAAAAAGAAAATAAGGTCTTTATAATATGACTGTACAATTATCTTTCTGATTTTGATTAACATATAATAAAAAAATTATCACATTGTGATTTACATATATGTCATTTATAAAATTACTATACACAATTCAAGTTATTACATTATGATTTACATGATTAATACATTAGGTTTACTTAAACCCATTAAGCATATAGGCATGTGACTGGATATAAAATGAACAGATTTAAATTGACATTTAATAATAAAAAGATGATTAAAATTTTACATATAAGTGTCTATCTAACACACATTGGTATTTGTAAAACAATTGACATATATATGCACACATACATGTGTGTGCATGTAATTTCTGAACATATTTGACTTGCCATAAAATAAACATTTTTAATTGTCACCATTAAATGATTAAAATTTACACATATATGATTAACATAAAAAAATCAAAATTTGGTTTATTATATTGTGATTTACATATATGTTCCAATAGATTTACATAAAATACCTATTCACTACATTGCACATTGGTGCAATATAATTGATTAATTACATAAATGAATTTCATTTTCTATCATATTTGATAATAGCAAAATGTCGTTTGCTGTTTTATAAATTAAGATTTAATATATATGTGTGTAAGAATGATATGCACATTGATATTTATATTATATATTTTAATTTATTACAATAATATTATTAAAGATTATTTTGCAATTCTCTTGGCAGAATATAGTCTTTTTCTTTAAAAATAAAGACTATCAAATTTTTGACAGTTTATTGTTAATTGATTTTAAATGTCCTTTTTTTAGTCTAAAATATTTTAAAAAATTTTTTTTGGAAAAAAAAAGATGATCAATAAATTATTCTTCATTCTTAATTATAATGTTTTTTTAATTTAAAAATATAATTTGTTTTTCTTCTTTAATAAATGATTTTAAACTAATATCATTTTATATATATATATCAGTTATTATAATGTCATTTTTGAATGAATTGTAAAAAAAATATTTAAAATTTAGTTTATGTCATATATAACACTACTCACCATTGTATATACATTTATCTGTGCTTATATGCATACGTAGATGAACAGCAGCATAAATATACCAATTCTTCAAACTTTCTCTTGGTAGGCTTGGTTTTTGATCCACCATCAAAATAGGCATAATCCAGGCAATTATCAACATTGGGAAAGTATAATCAGGTATGTTGGCATTCTCCCTTCTGTCTAGGGCTTGATGAGATTCAGGCCAGCAAACTGTTTTCTAGAACACTTTGTACAGGCTAATTGATCCATTTCAAGTTGACCCAGTCTTTAAGTAAACCATAACTCCAGTATATAAAACTAGTAGACTGCTTGCTTCTGGATCGATTGGCTTGACTTCAGCCCCATTTTTATGAGAGCTCTCTCCAACTCTGCTAGCTAACTGCAGTTAGCTATTCTGCTTTTCAAAAGTATTATTAGCCAAGCTGTCTGGCCAGCTCTTACAAAAACTACAAGCCAAACTGAACTAAAATTTCTATCAGTCCTTTTTATAAAATCTAGGTAATTAAAATATCTTAATTGAAAACAGACTTTTTCTATCTAGTCATTATCTTCTTTAAAAACAATTTTAATCCTTTCAGAACACTACTTTGAAATTTTACCAAAGGTGTGATCTACATGTTTTTATTCTTTTCAAATCACTAATCTTGTCAAAAGCAAGTTTGAAGTTTTATCAAGATGTGATATACAAAGATTTTTAAAAAATAGATAATTTACCAATTAATTAAAAGATTTCAAAAATACATAATAGAAATTTTTATAATTATTAGAAACATATTTGTCATAAATTTCAAAATAATAATAATAATAATAATAATAATAATAATAATAATAATAATAATAATAATAATTTATTTAGAACTTTATAAATGTTTTAATTAATAATAAAATTCTGTTTTAAATTAAGAGTTATTTTACCTTTATTTATTATTTTTATTCAAGGAAATATAGAAAAATTATGTCTGTGTTTATTTCTCCTTTTCCTTCACATGTTATATATATATGCACACACAACTGTATTGCTGTATTCCATGTAGCTCCACTGGTTACAATATATATATATATGTGTGTTACATTTTGATTTACAAATGTAAAACTGTCTATATTTTCAATTTTTTATATAAATAAATATATTAATGATTATTATTATTTAATTCTAAACAAAAAATAATCAACCCTTTACGCATGTGCTGGACTGTTGTATTAAATCAGAATTGTTTTTGTTGAATGTGAGAAAACTCTTGGCCCAAGGCACAAGTGAGAGACTTTAAAAAGATCTATCATCTTATCTTTGTAAGAGCACAAAGATTTTATATTTTTTTCTTTATTTATATTTAATTTTACTACATCTATTAACACTCATGAAATTTTAATATTTACTATTTCCACTCTTATCTTTTTAAAGTCTCTATCTTTTTTTTTTCATATGTCATAGCATCGGCCGGGAGATGAACCCACAACCGTCTGCAACCAACTACTTGCTTGCAAGGTGTCTGTGATGACCTCTCGGCTAACAACGCTTGACGAAAGTCTCTATCTTATGCCTTAAATTGAGAGATTCCTCACATTCAACAAATCAATGTTGATTTAATATAACAAACCAGTGTGTGTGTAAAGTGTTGATTATCTTCTGTTTAGAATTACAATTTGAAACTGCACTAGTAAATCTATTAGTCAATTATATTATTTATTAAACCAGGGATTATTCCTATCACAGATATATGTGCCTTAAACCTTAGTTAAAGACTAATATAATGGTTTTAAATTAAATATAAATATGTGGCATAACTAAACTTCATCAATTTTTAAAATACACTTAAAATTTTCACTCCATTAAACATTATTCAAGCATATGAATTTTTTTCATCTGAAAAAAACAGATGACATAGTTGTATGATTCAAAAATGTAGTGGAGTAAATGTTTAAACCATATCTCATATATATATATATATATATATATATTGTAAATATCGATAAATCTATCTATATTTAAAAACTCATTTGTTGTTATAAAAAAAAATCTCTTTGATTTGGTGGTTATATATGAAGTATTATTATTGTTTATGGTTATTAGTTATAGTTATTGTTTGGAGTTATTATTTTATTTATTTGTTGATGGTATATCATTGTGAATATTTAACTATTGTTATTAAATAAAGACATATAAATTGTTGATTATAAAAAAGATTATTTTATTTGTAGTGATTATTAAAAAAAATGTAATGTTATTATTTATATATATATATTTTAAAAGCTGTCAAATAAATTTTCAATTTAATATTTTTTTTTATATGGTTAATATTTTTTTTGAATGTTAATTGTTTAAAAGAAAACATATGTAACAATGGTTTTCAAAACAGCATTTGCTGGCATGCGGAGAACAACAACAGCAACAAAAAAGAAGCCATTATTATTAGGATAGTGATTAAACAAACAAAAGGATAAAAATTTGTTGTACTTTGTTTCTTTGAAATTGCCATTCTTAAGAATAGTGGAATAAGATAAATTTCTGTAATCAATACATAAACATGACTGGCTAATATATATATATATCACAGCCAAGGGGCTGCACCGTTTTCTTTCATTTATTCCAAGGCAGTTTAAAAAGAAAAACTAAGCAAATTTCAACACATGAATTTCATCGCGTTTGAAGCCGAAATTTGATATAGCTATCTGGAATCTATAATGGTCAATCTAATAATAATCTGGAGGTAACTAAAATTAATTAACATATTGGATTCAACATGTCAATTATTTTTTTTTTTCAAGGAGAGAAATTTAAAAAGGAAAAATGAAATATATGTATGTGCATTTGGAAATCAATAATTTCTTCTAACGTGGTATTTCTTCAATTTAACTTTAGATAGAATGCATTCTAATATTAAACAGATAAAGGAATAAAACAGCAGATTAAGTTGAACTTTGAAAGGTAGTAAAAAAAAACTTTATTAATATATATGTTTATATATATACTTTTGAGATCGATATTCATTTTTTTTTTTTTTTACTTTTATTTTTCATTATAAAAATATAACGTTTTTATAAATATTCAATTCAAGCGTCTTGTTTTCTAACAGCAATAAACGTTTAACAGGTGTCAAAATTAACACTTAAGTAATTTAAAATCTTAAAGAATGACATATAGGTTTGGGTTGCATATGGGTTGTTATGTATATTTTAATAAGTGAAATTTATATTCGCAAAATTTTTATTATAAAAATTTTTTATTATTAATTTATCTATTTTCATTTTTTTTAACTTCATATGATAATTCTTATGCAGACCAAAACAATAATTTATATATATTTGCTGTATATAATATATATTTTTTATTTTTTTTTATTTTTGAATATTTGAAAAATATAAATATGGATTTATATTTATATTAATAACTACTTGTTAAGCACAGATATGTCTTTATCTATTTAATATATGTATATACTTATTGTAAGTATATACATATATTTATTATTTGGGTTTGTATTTAAAACATTTACATTGATACTACCTAAAATTAAAATAATATAGAAATAAAGGATGTACTATTTGTTTTATAAGTAATGCCTTTTGTAATTTATTTGAAAGAGTATTAATATTTTATTCTTATTTTTCTTTTAGTGCCAGAGTCATTATGAAATTAATTGAATTCACAATTTAATAGAGGATAACTTCGTATTTCACTTATTGTTTAGTCTTTAGGCCACTTACACATATTATTATTCATTGATATGTTTAGATATACATAAATTTACTTATTGGATGTGTATATTGGATTTAATAGAATTCCCTTTGTTTCTGATATATATTTGATTAGTTAGTCATATCAATCTTGAAAATAAATTATAATGATAGATCTCATTGCTCTGTATGATTTTAGATTTATTTCATGTATAGCTAGTTGGAAGGGCATATAAACAATTTATTTAAATATAACTGGGATAATTTTATCTTTCTTCATTTAAATTATACAATTTATTATATTAGGCTTTCTCAACAATTGGATTCATTTAGATTAAATATATTCCATTACGTTTATCATCCAATGTTTGAAGCATTATTTTCTTCTCATATATTGACGTTCCATTACATTTGAGGTATAATATGTTTATATGATATATTGTCCATTACATTTGGCACCACAAACTGTTGGTCCCAGTTAACTTATGATTGGTATAATGGAGTAGAAGTATGTTCCATTACATTTGGATGCCACAACATGGTCAGCATAATATGTTTCTTTAATTGTCCATTACATTTGGTGCCTCAAAGTTTGGAGCCTGGTTAATTAATGATTATTGTTGCAAAAGTTCATATGTTTATTTTCATTTGAGATCATATATAAAGATATATTCCATTACATTTGGTGCAACAACTAGGGCTCGAAATAAGCTAATTAGGGCTTGAAATACCCCACATACCTGAGAGATGGGTAGTATATATATATTGATGTGAGATGTATAGTTTAAAGAAAGAGAAGCATTTTTGTGTAATTTTTTTATATAGAGAGAAAATTTTTGGCCTTATGTTTAGATGGTGATGGTTACTGTTATTGTATTTTTTTTATGATAAGAGATAAATACAGTCATGAAATAGCTCAATTTCAATTTAAAAATTATGTTGATGGCATTAAGTTATAGAGTAATAATTTTGTCCATATTTGGAAAATTTGTGTTGTAGAAAATCTATAATTTTGAAGGTTAGATTGGATATTTGATTGTTGAAGTTTGGTTGGTTCTATTGCAAGTATTGATGATGGATGGGGAATTTTTGTCATTGTCTTGAGGGTGTGATATATTCATGTCACTTGTGACTGATTGATCTCATTCATTGCTCCAACCCAAATTGTGATATTTGTTACTATTTATCATGAAGCAGTTAACAGTAGTCCTGCCATGATTTTACCTCTAAAACTCCAGAGAGAGTAAGGTATAGTTATTTTTGATATATGTATAATATTTGCCTCTAAGACTCCCAAAGATGAGCAAGGAAATATTTTATAATAATAGCCCCTAAGACTTGGATGTAAGCAGGGCAGTGTAATAGTGTTTGTAGAAAACTATTATGGGTTGTAGTAGCTAAGAGAGACTGAAATGTGATGATCATCTGAGTGTTCATGAAACATTGTATGCTTTAAGAGCAGTGATTGAATTCTTTTATCTATATCAAAATTGTGAAATGCTAATCATTCTTTTGGTTGTCAGTATCTGTCAGATCTTTAGAGGAATGGATGAGTATATAACATAAATATATATAGCACTAAACTTAGGGGCTTGGTTAATTGACTATTCTTGGTGACAAATAATCTATTACATTTGATTATCAATTAGGGTTTGAAAAACAAGCATATCAATGTTATATTTTCCATTATAAGCGACTTTTAAACATGAAGTTCAATTAGTGAATGTTTGTTGATAATAAATTGCATTAGTACAATTTTAGTAAAATAGTGTTTTGGGCACAAAAGTTAATAATTAGTGAAGTTGATTTTTTTTTATGTATATAAAATGGTATTAAGTTTTAAGGTCCAGAAAATTTATAGGTATCAATTTAATAATTTTATGCTTAACTACCATTATCTTGAGTGAGAAAGTTGTCTCACAATATTATTGAATTAGTTATTTTCAAGGCATGTGAACATTTTATTGTATTTTAAATATTTCAAGGTTATATTGAATTTGATATGAAATTTCCACATTTCAATATTGTATAAGTGTAGAATATTTATTATCATTAAATATAAATAAATGTTAGCTAGTGATCTCAGTTGTTACTCTCTATATATATATTAGAGAAATTTATTAATGTTATAGTGATAGATGAGATTTTTTATAAGCCAAGAAGTTCATGAGTTTAAACAACTGAAATTTAGATTATTGGATAGCTATTATGTATCATAAAATTAAAAAGGCTTGTACTTTGCTTAGTTGAGTAATTGCTTGTTGGGATAATGATTGGAGATGGTGAGCCCTTGATCTGTGGTAATTACTACATAGAAATATATATATCTTAGATTTTTTTTTGTATGAGTATATAATATTGCAGTTCTAATAATAATGGATAACAGTAGTGAAATGCCAGTTAGTGGTGATTTTGATTTAAGAGATTTTATGGAAAAATTTAGAGCAGAATTAAAAGCAGATCTTAGAGCTGAGATGAAAACCAACTTAAAAACCAACTCTGATGAACTTAGAGCTGAGATAAAAACAAATTCTGAGAGACTAGAATCTAAATTAAAAACAAATTCTGATGAACTTTCCCAGAAACTAGAGACTAGTTTAAAAACTAACTCTGATGAACTAAAAGAGGAACTTAGAACTGAGATGAAAGTCAATTCTAATGAACTTTCTAGGGAATTAAAAGATGAATTAAAAGCTCTGGTAGATAATAGTGTTAGGAGAGTAGAAATAAAATTTGATGAAAAGATGGAAAAATACAGAGAAGAGACAATGGTTGAAGCTAATTCTTTGAAAGCAAAATTCGAAGAAATAAGTAGTGAAATGAGGGAAGAAAATCAAGGAATTATAGCCAGATTTGAAGAGTCTAAGAAAGAGCATGGGGAATTTGAGAAAAGGATTATTAATGATAGCAAAGTATTGTGGGATAAATTCCAAGCATTGAGAATTGATAATGAATCTTCATTTAAAAATATTCATACAATTATCTCTGCTGAAGTTAAAGTTGCTGTGGGATTGCAACAAGAGGAACAGCTGATTGATGTTAATAAATTACAAGATATAAATGAACGGATTAATGTAGTAAGTGATGTTACTTCTAATCGTATTCAGGAAATAGATGTTAAACTGGATCAAATTCAAGGAAAATTAAGACCCCTTTCAGAATATATGAATAATAGTGGAATTGAAGCCTGTAAAAATTATGAAATAGAGGTACGAAAGGATGTTTCAGAGATAGATGTAAAAGTTGAGCAAATAAAAACCATTATGTTAGAGAATTGTGAATGTATATCAAATTTACAAAAACAATGGAGAGAACATGAAGTAGAGATAGACCAAAATAAAATGAAAGATAATATTGCAGACAGAGGTTATCTTAAGGATGAAACATTTGTTAAGGAATTGGTAAATAAGGAAAATTGTAAGTGTTGTTTAGACAAAGTTCATGATGGAGCAAATGTGATGGAGTCCAAAAGATCTTCTGATTTTCCACACCAAATCTCTAGTGATTCATATATGAATCATAATGCTTCAAGGTTTATTAATGTTAAGGTTTTTAAAGGCGAATATCATGAGAATCCTATGGAATACTTGAGTACATTAGAAGAGTTGTTTACACTCAGTATCCTGTCAGAGAAAGAAAAGTTGGCAGTTGCTAGTAACCATTTATATGCATCAGCTAAAGAATGGTGGAGATCTCTGTTTGAAAGGCCTCAGACTTATGGTGATTATCGTGAAGCCATAATGAATAACTTCTGGAATGAGGACAAGCAGGATTCTATACGCCATAGACTTTCTCATGAAAAATATTCTTCTCATGATGGGAGTTATACTCAATTTTTTAGACATCAGGTGGCCAAATTCAAAACCCTGACTGCATTTCCACTATCAGAAACCCAGATTGTGCGGATTTTGTGTAGAAATTTACCAAGGCATATCGAACAAACATTGGTGGCTGCAGATCGGCATACCGTTGAAGAAGTTGCAGATATCTTGGGAATATTAGAAGCTGGAGAGGGTACTTGTAATAGATCAACTGGAACTAAAAGAGACAACCCTAATTACAGTTTGGCAAATATAAATTATCACGTACCAGGAAACCAATTTGCAGGTCACATGCAAAGGTCCATAAGAAATTATCGTAATAATAGGAGACAAAATCCATATAGGGATCATGGAGGTTACATTAGAAATCGTGAATATAATCACATTACCAATTTACAACCAGGAAGTTATCCATATGGTACCACCAGTACTGGGGTTAAGACTCCAGTGACTGGATGTTCAAATCATCCATTAAACTGAGTAGGGCCTCGTGGCAGTGTTCCTCACTGCGGGGACCAATGATTGATATGGAGAGGAACGATTTGGTTGTGGCTTTAAATTCGATAGAGTTTGAACTGGAAGATTTTGGAGTGGAAGAAATAGAGAACCAATTTTTTTTTAGCAATTGTCCAGAAATTATGATCATGTTTGGAAAAATTGAGATTAAAGCTTTAATTGATACCGGTAGTCAGGCTTCCATCATTTCAGATGAATTATTTCACCGACTTTTAGAAGTGGGTATGATTGTTCCATCCTTGCCGATCAAGCAATCCTTTCAGGTTACCTTAGCCAATGGGCGGAAGGCTAAATTGGTTCCTCAACAAGTATGGCTAATGGTACAATTTAATTCAGTAAGCCAGGAACATGTTTTTTTGATAATGGCAGGGTTAGTACATGCTGTGATCTTGGGATCAGATTTTCTTCAGATGCATGGTTGCATCATAGATTATATGGCAAAACAATTGATATGTAAAGGTGAAATTGTTCATTTTAAGCAATATGTACTTCACCAATCCTTAAATTTAAGTTGCATGGAAACAGTCACAACTGATCTTGATGTAAAATTGAAGGTAAATGAATCAATTGGTTTAACTGATGAGGTGAAAGAGGCCTTATATTTGTTATTGTGTAATTACAAAAATGTTTTTTCAAAACAGCCTGGAATCATCAAAGGGTATGTCCACCGGATATGACTGAATGATCTGGAACCCTTTCAGTGCAAATCCTACCCAATACCTTATCAATACAAAAAAGAGGTGGATAAGCAAATTAGCCAGATGGTGGAATGGGGTGTTATCCGAAAATCTGCCTCGGCATTTAATAACCCTTTAGTTATTGTCAAAAAGAAGGACGGATCGGCTCGCATTTGTTTGGATGCCCGATTTCTAAATCGTAGGACAATTCCGGAATGTGATGTTCCTCCAATGATACAGGAACTCTTAGCCCATTTTGAAGGAAAGAAGATATTCACTACTGTGGATTTGACTGCCAGTTATTGGCAAATTTATTTGCATTCGCAAGATCAAAAGTTTACTGCTTTCAAATATGAGGGACAATCTTATATGTTCCAGAGGATGCCATTCGGATTGGTTAATAGTGGGGCAAGTTTAATTCGCTGTTTAAATCAAGTTTTATCTACAGAGATTAAGAACATATTAGTGATGTATGTAGATGACATCGTTATTGCTTCACGGGATATGAATGAACATCTACGACATTTAAAAGCATTTCTTCAAGAATGTAAGAATAAAAACATCAAAATTAACTTAAAGAAAAGTACCTTTGCTACTGAAGAAATCATCTTTTTAGGGCATCTGGTAGGTGCGGCAGGAATTAAGCCTCATCCTGACAAAATTATGGCTATAAAAAATTTTCCACAACCTGAAAATAAGAAGCAACTGCGTTCATTCTTCGGATTATGCAATTTTTACCATCGCTTCTATAAGAATTTTGCCTTAGATACAATTCACATGTCTCAATTGTTGAAGAAGGATGTTAAATGGAAATGGCTAGATATCCATCAAGTAGAGTTAGAACATGTAAAAGCAAGATTTTTGGAAACAGTAATTCTACATTACCCAAATTTTCAACAGCCATTTTATGTTCAAACAGACAGTAGTGGGTATGGACTTGGAGTGGTGCTATTTCAAATGAGTGTAGAAGGGAAACCATTGATCTTGTATTTTTTAAGCCGTAGGTTGAAAGGGGCTGAACTGCACTATTCCACAACAGAGAAAGAGGCTCTGGCAGTAGTTTGGGCTTTTACTAAGCTTAAGCAGTTTTTGTTGGGATCCCAAGTGGTAGTGATAACAGACCATAAGAGTTTGGAGTTTTTAAATAAGGGATATCTAAATAATGACCGCTTGGTGAGATGGAGTTTATTCTTGCAGCAATTTAGCTATACCGTGCAATACTGTCAGGGTAAAAATAATATAGTCCCTGATATTCTTAGTCGGAACCCAATGGAATACCCAGATCAACCTATTAATTATACAGGAAACTTGGTTTTGACAGCTCTTACCTTGGTAGTCGATGACTCTGTGGAGAAAGATTTAACAAATATTAGTAAACTTCAGTTACAGGATCCTAAATTGGGGCCTATAATGTCCCAATTGAATGACAGTACTATTGCAATGGGAGTGGCAGAGCCAATAATTAATGGAGAATTGATACGGTATCAATTGTCGAAAGGTATATTAATGTACCAAGTAGATCTTACAAATTCTGGATCATGGAAAGTTTATGTTCCTAGCAATATTAGGAAAAGACTTATAAATTACGTACATTGTCTGTGTGGACACTATGGTCCTAGAAAAATAGAACATGCTTTGCATAAATTGTTTTATTGGCCTCGGATGTATGCATCTATACTGGATACTTTACAATTGTGTGAAATTTGTCTTAAAACAAAGTTTCTGAATAGGTCATATGCAGGAAAATGGCAGCCTATATTACCAAACAAGCCTAATGAAATTTTGGCAATTGATTTTTATGGTCCTTTACCATCTTATCGGCATTACAAGTTCTTGTTAGTAACATATGATTTATTTACAAAATATGTCACTGCTTATCCAGTGAGAAAAGCCGCGGCTAATGATGTCATCAAAGTAATGACAAACTTTCAATTTCCAATAGTTGGAAAACCAGAGTCAATTTTGACCGATCATGCCACTTCATTTATGTCAGTAGAATGGAAAAATTGGTTACGTATGCAAAACATTAAACCTGTACTGATCTCCATTCGTAACCCTCAATCTAACCCATGTGAGAGGGTTATGAGAGAATTAAGTCAGTTATTTAGGGTATATCTTGAAGGAAATCATCGTGGTTGGGTAAACCAATTAAAGCAGGTATTGTCGTACATTAACATGACTAGAAATGAGTCTACAGGCTTTACACCTACGCGGTTGCATTTTGGACAGGAAGAGCCAAGTGTAATTAAAACCTCATTGCCTGTTATATTAGAGGAGCCAGATCACAATGATGATGTCATCAAAGCTAAAGAAAATATGATAAAAATGGGAGACAAACAGGGATTACAAGGGCCACAGCATCCTAGTCAGTTTAAGGAAGGAGATATGGTATTAGTTCGTACACCTCATGTTAGTAATCCACAAGATCACAAATTCAAGAAATTTTTTAATATTTATGAGGGACCATATCGGATTGACAAAAAGGTTGGAACAAATGCTTATGTTGTTCATATGCATGATGGTTCAAGAGGAACCTATAATGCTAGAAGTCTTCGGCCCATACATTATGATTAGCTAATAGTTTAATTAATATTTTAATATAAATCTTATATTAACAATTTTTACTTATAGAATTTATGAAAATTGTAATAGAAAGATGAAAGTATGGAAAACCAAAGTAAAATTCAAAGAGTTGAGTAGAGAGAAGTTTAAAATAAATTATCTTAAAGGAAGTATAGATTATATAAGAGAAATTGTAAAAGCTAAGATCAAACTTAAAATGATAAAAGATGGTCTGATTAATATAGATTTTCTTAAAAAAAAAATATAGACTTTATAAAAGATATTGGCAAAGCCAAAATTAAACTTAAAATAATACGTGCTGATGTGATTAGTAAAGATTTTCTTTGAGAAAATATAGCTAAGGAAAGAGATTTAAATAAACCTAAAGTCAAACTGAAAAGAATTAATATAGAACAGGATAATATTAATGGTGTAAAACAAAATGATTTTCAAGAATTCTTTAATTGTAGAAGTTGTATCACATCAATCTGATTTGCAATTTTTAAAGGATTATTTAGAAAATTTGAATGAATACCATTCAATATTACTCAAAGTATTGTTTTTAATTGAACATAGAACAAGTGAAGTAAAACAAAGACTTACTCAAGTCGATGATGTTTATCAGGATAGTCAAATGAAAGATAATAGATTATCTGATAAAATAGCAACTGTTATTGATAAAATTAAGAGTTATGTTAGTGCTTATGATCAAGTTAGTATTTACGTAAAGGATATAGAGGCAGAATCTAAGGAGATCATAGCAAAATCTTTAGATGCTGATCCCAAAATTATTCTAAAGCAATTGAATTATAGCAAAATGTTATATAAAAATCTTGTAAATCAAAGCAAACTTCTTCACAAAGTTCAACATACTGGAAATTCTTTTCAAGAAGAATTAAAAAGGCACTTTTGATTATTATTTTTTTTTAAAGAAAATTTGGACAAAGATCTAGATGATCTGAAAGATAGATATGAACAAATGAATATGGTTATTAATAAGAAAAGTAATATTCTTTAAACCATGTTAGTCCTTAGAAAGATTACAAATTTGAGAAGTATTTTTTTTTCAATATCTCATAATTCATTAGTTATTTGCAAAGACATTTTTTTTCGGTGGATTAGGGGGTATTGTAAATATCGATAAGTCTATCTATATTTTAAAAATTATCATTTGTTATTTAAAAAAAAATCTCTTTGAGTTGATGTTTATATATGAAGTATTATTATTGTTTATGGTTATTAGTTATAGTTATTGTTTGGAGTTATTATTTTATTTATATGTTGATAGTACATCGCTATGAATATTTAATTATTATAAATAAATAAAGACATATAAATTGTTGATTATATAAAAAAAAGATTATTTTATTTGTAGTGATTATTAAAAAAATGCAATATTATTATTTATGTATATATATATATTTTTAAAGCTGTCAAATAAATTTTCAATTTAATATTTTTTTGTATATATATTAATATATTTTTTTTTAATGTTAATTGTTTAAAAGAAAACATATGTAACAATGGTTTTCAAAACAGCATTTGCTGGCACGCGGAGAACAACAACAGCAACAAAAAGAAGCCATTATTATTAGGATAGTGATTAAACAAACAAAAGGATAAAAATTTGTTGTACTTTGTTTCTTTGAAATTGCCATTCTTAAGAATAGTGGAATAAGATAAATTTCTGTAATCAATACATAAACATGACTGGCTAATATATATATATATATATCGCAGCCAAGGGGCTGCGCCATTTTCTTTCATTTATTCCAAGGCAGTTTAAAAAGAAAAACTGAGCAAATTTCAACACATGAATTTCATCGCGTTTGAAGCCGAAATTTGATATAGCTATCTGGAATCTATAATGGTCAATCTAATAATAATCTGGAGGTAACTAAAATTAATTAACATATTGGATTCAACATGTCAATTATTATTTTTTTTTTTTCAAGGAGAGAAATTTAAAAAGGAAAAATGAAATATATGTATGTGCATTTGGAAATCAATAATTTCTTCTAACGTGGTATTTCTTCAATTTAACTTTAGATAGAATGCATTCTAATATTAAACAGATAAAGGAATAAAACAGCAGATTAAGTTGAACTTTGAAAGGTAGTAAAAAAAACTTTATTAATATATATGTTTATATATATACTTTTGAGATCGATATTCATTTTTTTTTTTTTTTACTTTTATTTTTCATTATAAAAATATAACGTTTTTATAAATATTCAATTCAAGCGTCTTGTTTTCTAACAGCAATAAACGTTTAACAGGTGTCAAAATTAACACTTAAGTAATTTAAAATCTTAAAGAATGACATATAGGTTTGGGTTGCATATGGGTTGTTATGTATATTTTAATAAGTGAAATTTATATTCGCAAAATTTTTATTATAAAAATTTTTTATTATTAATTTATCTATTTTCATTTTTTTAACTTCATATGATAATTCTTATGCAGACCAAAACAATAATTTATATATATTTGCTGTATATAATATATATTTTTTATTTTTTTTTATTTTTGAATATTTGAAAAATATAAATATGGATTTATATTTATATTAATAACTACTTGTTAAGCACAGATATGTCTTTATCTATTTAATATATGTATATACTTATTGTAAGTATATACATATATTTATTATTTGGGTTTGTATTTAAAACATTGATACTACCTAAAATTAAACCATAATATAAAAATAAAGGATGTACTACTTGTTTTATAAGTAATGCCTTTGTAATTTATTTGAAAGATTATTAATATTTTATTCTTATTTTTCTTTTAGTGCCAGAGTCATTATGAAATTAATTGAATTCACAATTTAATAGAAGATAACTTCGTATTTCACTTATTGTTTAGTCTTTAAGTTATTTACACATATTATTATTCATTGATATGTTTAGATATACATAAATTTACTTATTGGATGTGTATATTGGATTTAATAGAATTCCCTTTGTTTCTGATATATATTTGATTAGTTAGTCATATCAATCTTGAAAATAAATTATAAGGATAGATCTCATTGCTCTGTATGATTTTAGATTTATTTCATGTATAGCTAGTTGGAAGGGCATATAAACAATTTATTTAAATATAACTGGGATAATTTTATCTTTCTTCATTTAAATTATACAATTTATTATATTAGGCTTTCTCAACAATTGGATTCATTTAGATTATATATATTCCATTACGTTTATCATCCAATGTTTGAAGCATTATTTTCTTCTCATATATTGACGTTCCATTACATTTGAGGTATAATATGTTTATATGATATATTGTCCATTACATTTGGCACCACAAACTGTTGGTCCCAGTTAACTGATGATTGGTATAATGGAGTAAAAGTATGTTCCATTACATTTGGATGCCACAACGTGGTCAGCATAATATGTTTGTTTAATTGTCCATTACATTTGGTGCCTCAAAGTTAGGAGCCTGGTTAATTAATGATTATTGTTGCAAAAGTTCATATGTTTATTTTCATTTGAGATCATATATAAAGATACATTCCATTACAATATATATATATATATATATATATATATATATATATATATAAAAAAAACTGTCTAACACTATACTAGCAAAAAATAAAAATGCAAAACCATAAAACAATACAGTACTAGATTAAATTCAAAATTTTACCAAAATCCTTACACAACCATGGTTTCATCTACTACAAATAGACCTTCTCAAGTGAAAATCAACCTAAAGGAAAACATATATATATATACAAACAAAAAAACCTTCCCATAATTCATTTCAAACTCCACCTTCCCTTAATATCAAAAGAAGTCTTCATAAGATTGATAGCCTCAGAATCAAGGAGTTTTATCATCAAAGTCTCCTTTATTCTTCTTTTTAACTCATTCTTTTCATAAAAAATAACCGAAGCATTGTCAAACAATATTCTATGACCTGTATTCAATTCATGAATATATAAAGCTGAGTTAAGATACCTATATTTAACTCTACTTATATGAACCTTAACCCTTTCATTAAGGCTAAATTTACTCTGGCCTACATAAAATTTACCACAACTACATGGAATTTTATAAACAATACCAGGAATAGACCTACTATCAATAGACTGCTTTGAACCATTAAGTAATGAATTCAAATCAGAACCTTTCCTCCATGCAACCTTCTTTCCACCTAACAAATGACTATTCCTATAAACCAAATTATAAATTGATGCTTTAAATGGTAAAGACATATAATCATCATCCTTACCAACAAAATTCTTATCATCCAAATCATGACTATAAACATTATTATTAAATACCACTTTTTTAATAAAATCATGACTATAACCCAATTCTACATATTCAGCAGCAAATTGACTTTTTTGAATATCAGCATCATTATTAAAATTATTAAGCCTTCTATTCCGACAACAAAAATTCAACAAAGACATTTTTTTATGTATAAAAGGCTGATAACTATTAGGCCTAATCATATTTCTCAAATTTTTAGGTTTCATAAAATGACTACAAAACAAAACATCATTAACCTTCTCAACATTTAAATCTAAAAACTTTAATTTTACAAAATCAAAACCACCCCCCTCTATTGTAAACTTAATACTAGAATCAAAACCATTCAATGCACATAAAAACTCTTATAATTTCTCTTTCTGAATAACAAACAAACAATCATCAACATACCTAACAAATAATTTAATAGAACATGAAAACATATTAATAATACTACACTCCAAATAATCAATATAGACAGCACACATCAATGGAGAAATGACATAACCAATAACCCAACCTTCTCTAATCTTATAAAACACATCATTAGACATAAAATACATTGAATCCTCTAACAGCAAAAGCAAATCATGAAAAACCTTAATCTTATCTGCAGAAAAACATTCTAATTTTTTTAAAATTGAAAGAAAAACATCAATACTTTTTAATCTATTAACCGATTGGTATATATTTTCAATGTCTAAACTACCAAAAACACAATCATCATCCAAAACAAAACCATTTATTTTCTTAAAAGCTTCAAAGGAAGAAGAAACACAGAATTGACCCAGTTTTATATAATCCTTAAAATATCTTATAATAAATTTTGATATTTTATCAACAATTCCTCCTGTAAAATCAAAAATACATCTCAAAGGAAAATTATCTTTATGAGACTTCAAATTAAAGAAAACCTTTGGAGCCACAAAATCACTAGGGTAACAATTTAAATAAGTAGCTCTATCAAAAATCTTTTTATTTTCCATAACTTTCATAATCTTAATTAATTTAGATTTTATTTTTTTACCAGGATCAGAATCTAAAATAGCATATTTTCCATTATTTAATTCTAAAGAAACTTTACTTTTAAAATCAATATTATTTTGGATGATGATTGTGTTTTTCGTAGTTTAGACATTGAAAATATGTACCAATCGGTTAATAGATTAAAAAGTATTGATGTTTTTCTTTCAATTTTAAAAAAATTAGAATGTTTTTCTGCAGATAAGATTAAGGTTTTTCATGATTTGCTTTTGCTGTTAGAGGATTCAATGTATTTTATGTCTAATGATGTGTTTTATAAGATTAAAGAAGGTTGGGTTATTGGTTATGTCATTTCTCCATTGATGTGTGCTGTCTATATTGATTATTTGGAGTGTAGTATTATTAATATGTTTTCATGTTCTATTAAATTATTTGTTAGGTATGTTGATGATTGTTTGTTTGTTATTCAGAAAGAGAAATTAGAAGAGTTTTTATGTGGATTGAATGGTTTTGATTCTAGTATTAAGTTTGCAATTGAGGGGGGTGGTTTTGATTTTGTAAAATTAAAGTTTTTAGATTTAAATGTTGAGAAGGTTAATGATGTTTTGTTTTGTAGTCATTTTATAAAACCTAAAAATTTGAGAAATATGATTAGGCCTGATAGTTATCAGCCTTTTATACATAAAAAATGTCTTTGTTGAATTTTTGTTGTCGGAATAGAAGGCTTAATAATTTTAATAATGATGCTGATATTCAAAAAAGTCAATTTGCTGCTGAATAGGTAGAATTGGGTTATAGTCATGATTTTATTAAAAAAGTGGTATTTAATAATAATGTTTATAGTCGTGATTTGGATGATAAGAATTTTGTTGGTAAGGATGATGATTATATGTTTTTACCATTTAAAGCATCAATTTATAATTTGGTTTATAGGAATAGTCATTTGTTAGGTGGAAAGAAGATTGCATGGAGGAAATGTTCTGATTTGAATTCATTACTTAATGGTTCAAAGCAGTCTATTAATAGTAGGTCTATTCCTGGTATTGTTTATAAAATTCCATGTAGTTGTGGTAAATTTTATGTAGGCCAGAGTAAATTTAGCCTTAATGAAAGGGTTATGGTTCATATAAGTAGAGTTAAACATAGGTATCTTAACTCAGCTTTATATATTCATGAATTGAATACAGGTCATAGAATATTGTTTGACAATGCTTCAGTTATTTTTTATGAAAAGAATGAGTTAAAAAGAAGAATAAAGGAGACTTTGATGATAAACTCCTTGATTCTGAGGCTATCAATCTTATGAAGACTTTTTTTGATATTAAGGGAAGGTGGAGTTTGAAATGAATTATGGGAAGGTTTGTTTGTTTGTATATATATATATATGTTTTCCTTTAGGTTGATTTTCACTTGAGAAGGTCTATTTGTAGTAGATGAAACCATGGTTGTGTAAGGATTTTGGTAAAATTTTGAATTTAATCTAGTACTGTATTGTTTTATGGTTTTATATATATATATATATATATATATATATATATATATATATATATATATATATATATATATATATATATATATATATATATATATATATATATATATATATAATTTTAACTACTATTAATTTAGTACAGAATTGTCTTTCCAAGTTTAATTTAGTTTCTTTGAATCAGAGCTCAATTCAAAGATTTTTGAATAATCTCATTATAAAATAGATATCAGATGTTAAAGAATATATAATAAAATTTTTCAATTATAAACTTTCTCAATAAATATGAATTCCTTTTAAATGTCTAATAATGTTTTTATGACTATAACTGTCTATCATATTTTTTAATGATATATTCAATCCACTGTCAATTTATCCTCTAATATTATCCGTTTTCTTACCCATGTATTTCACTTTCATCCCCTCGTTGTTAATTCCAAATATAGATTATTTGCTCTGTAATGGAATATTTAAAAGCTAATATACTTTATATATCTATATTTGCAGTTCTAGAAACTTTTAAATTGCTAATAAAAAGCAAAACCTAAAAAACCAAGTGCAGAAAAACTTTGTTTTTCAATATTAAATTCAAATTGTTCTGTAAAAAGTACTTTTCAAGATTATATATTTTTTTATAGATTTTAGTTTATAATTGTTATATATCAACTTACCTTCAACTAATGGAGTAGTCCAGATTCCATTTTATCTTAATTGGATTGAACATTTATTGTCAAAGCCCAATAGATATATTAATAGATAACATATATCCAATAGAAGAAACAAATCAGTGGTTGATATTCAGAGAATCCAATTGTTTATTATTATGGAAATAGATCTGGCTATAAATAGTCCAGTTGAAAGTCTGACAGCAACAATTTACAATCAGACCTGAACAGCAGTACAGGTGTCATACACCATATGGTTAAAGGAATGAGGCAGGTTCACATTACAATTGGAAAATTCTAGAACCTAAGTCAGACATTAGTCAAGCTGTCACTGAACAGTTAGAAGTATCACTATACTTACTCATGAGGCAAGTTGTCATGGAACAGCTGAAAGTGGTAGATAAACTACATTCCTTACATTAATAGTTGCATAGCAACTAGATGCTATACCTCACTGATAGTATCAGTTTAAAGGTATAATAGTTGTATATATTATAAATATATATTTATATACACCTGGGTCTCTTTTTACGCGGATTTCTTTAGCGCAATTTTGAAGTTACGCAATTCACCTTTCTCCAGAATTTGAACTCCGATAATGCACTATTACTTTAAATAATAAATTTCATGCACTTACGTCATATTGAAAATAATAGCACATTATTGGAATTTGACTTTCATCTTAGTAATTTCAATATTTTCAGTGCTTTATAATAGTAAGATTTTATGCAATAATGAAATTAAAATCATGATTTCCACATTTTATGTATACACACATTAAATTTTACAAGATTATAATGTAAATTTGTTCAAACATTGTGTGTGTTAATTTTACATTTTAAATCACATTCTGTTTTTGCTTTTTAAAAAAGAACGTAATCAATTATTAATCATTTAGTGTCCGCAAATTTATTTTTAAAAGGTGAGTAATAGCAGTGGGCACAATTAAAATTGAAAATTAAAAAATTAAAAACAAAAATAAGAATTTAATTTTTAGTTGTTAGATTAATTACTAATTATGTTGTCACCAGAAAATCATTAACAGAACATGAGAGTGATGTGGGCGCTAGTTGTATTTCCTCTTATGCAGAATCTGATTTTTTTACCAGTTTGCAAATGAAACTGATAATAGCGATAATAATTAAAATGTGTATAAAAAATGTAAATTACTGTAAATTATGCATAAAAACATATTGTTTTGAATAAAATTAAATATTATAGTTAAAAAAAGTTTGTCTTGTATCAATTTTTTTCAAATTTGAAATTTTTTATTAGTCATATTTTATTTCCTTATTTTTTTGCGCGCGAATTTTAAAATAGTTTTACATTGGTGCCTTGCTTTTATGCGATCTTTGAAAAATCACAGTCCGTATCCCCCCTTTTTCAAGGTAAGTTACATCTATTTTTGTGTGATTTTGTTTGCGCGTGTTTTCTGAGGAACCTATCTATTGCATAAAATAAGACCCAGGTGTATTTGTTTTAATTAATAAATATTCAATCATATTTTTATGTATCTGTGTTTATTATAGTTACCATAAACATAACAAAGTCTATGTTCAAGGTTTATTAAACATATTCTTAAGGTACATTAGTATATTGGTGTGTAAAATTAACTCTAGTTCACACCATTATTATTTGCACCACTCATAACTGGTTATAACCGTTCTGATTACCAGAGGATTAAAAAAATATATATTTAATATTACATTATCTGTTTAAAACAATATAAATAATAATCATGTAAATTAAAATATATTGCCATATGATAGTTATAAGGGTATTATATTGCTATAACTGTATAGAATGGATATTTTTGGGTCTTGGACATGATAATCTGTTGTTAACTAAATGAAGTACATTGTCCTTTAAAGAACCTGGATCATTCTTTACTAATGTTAAAACATCTATTTAATGTTTAGCATTATAAAAAAGCAGATCCTAGTTAAGGGCAAATGCTATTTTGCTGAAACAGGAGAGATTTATATATTTTAATATTCTACATAGTAGGTCCTGGAATCTACTATGGATTACAATACTTCTTTTGCCCATAAAAATTCTTGATTTTACATATATCATCATTATCATTATGAGTTCATATTCAAAATTACTGTACAAAAATGTAAGATAAATTGTATTGACTACACAAAACAATCCATGAACCACAATTAAGTCCACAATTTTTCACATTTCTTTAATATATTAAATTTGTCATTATACATTATTGTACTTTAATCTATTTATAGCATAGTTATCATTTTTAAAGTTTTGAACACTTTGATTAATTATATATTTTAATTGCATTTTTAATCTTAACAACATTCTTCTATTAAAAGTAATGATATTGCAATTCTTTAGAACAGTTTTGTGCAATCTGTCATCTGGTGTGACATGTGACCCAGGATGGCTATGAATGTGAGCTTATTTAACACAATATGTGTTTTGTATTATTACATGTTGCAATATGATTAAAATAAATATATTTACATACTTTTTTGTTAATCTTTAATAGTGGATCACAAAAATTAAGCACAGACCTTGTTGTTGTTGTTGTTGTTGTTGTTTTATTATTATTATTATTATTATTATTATTATTATTATTATTATTATTATTATTATTATTATTATTATTATTTTATTATTATTATTATTATTATTATTATTATTATTATTATTATTATTATTATTATTATTATTATTATTATTATTATTATTATTATTATTATTATTATTATTATTATTATTATTATTATTATTATTATTATTATTATTATTATTATTATTATTATTATTATTATTATTATTATTATTATTATTATTATTATTATTATTATTATTATTATTATTATTATTATTATTATTATTATTATTATTATTATTATTATTACCTTTCAGTAATTATATATTTAATGTGTAGTCCAAGACAATTCTTCTTTTTCCAATGTGGCTCAGAGATACCAAAAGGTTGATCACTCCTGCTTTAGAATATCTTTGAAATAATATTTATAGTATGAATAAGGACTGGCTATCATATAAAACCAAACCTTTATCATAAAATATATTTTAAGACTGTTTGTGGCTGTACTTTTGTTTCATGTAGTCAATATAGTAAAAATATATTCTTAGATTTGCGTATTCATTATCACCTCATCTAGTAATCTGAAATACATATTTATTAGTCTTATGAACTTGCCATTATATGTTATATTAATAGAGTATTCATGTTTAATTTTCATATATAGCAACCCTGAATACAAGTAATTTAATTACAATAGTTATATCATATGATGAAATAAATACATTTTAACTTGTTAATTGCAGCAATAGTATATTAAAATCTGGAGTAGGTCTCATTAACTACATCTGCTTTTTTATCTACAAAGCTACCATAATATTTCAATTGAGTTTGATAATAATTGTAGCCAAAATTTGCTAAAAGATTTTTTTACATAACTGGCTTATAAAGCATTTTTTTTATTTGCTAAACTGTAATACCAATAAGCCAATAAGATAATGCACATGTGCTTTGTAGATGTCACTATATAAATGAATACTCCCACTTTTTCAAACACAAGATAAAGTATTTGGGAAAAGATAGAATGAATCCATCTATCTTTTCCCAAATGTATATGTATGGGCAAATCTTAAGTATTTGAAAATGAGAGCGTGAAGTTGTTAATTGATCACTTTAAATTACTTTTTTTACTACGTGAATGAATGACGCTTGTGAAATTTCTAGAATTTACAATACATCATTCTTATTAAATTAAACATCATGCTATATAGAATAAATGTCTTGTTTATTTGCTAAACTAAATATTTAAACCAAAAACCTTTTATAGATAATTTGAACTGTATAGAATGTCACAGCTAAAGAATATGCATCCATCTAAACCATTTGCATTAGTAGAGTTGTTTTCTGAGATTAGCCATTTGAATTAATATCGTTTAGTATTCATTCATATCTGCTGATTCAATAATTGAAGTAAGTCACAGATCTCAATCCATTATAGTTCACTCTGTTTTCTTTGTTTGAACCTGCAATGACTACAATCAGTATCATATACCACTATAATTTTTCAAATAGCATAATTTCATATTACTTTGTAAAATAAACAATTGTTCTATCTCTGTACCTTTCTAAATATGTATAGTTTGCAAAACTACAATTAGTTTGAATTTAGCTTGCTTAGCTCAAATTTTATGCCTCTTCCATTTTGTTTTAGTGATATCTCATACCATTTGTAGTCTAAACTAGGCTGAACTTTTTTTTATCTTTTTCAAATGTCAGTTTTTTTTTACTTTTAAAAAGAAATATAATAAAATATGTTGTAGCTAATGGCAACAATAATAAGTGTCAAATTTATTTCATTATAATCATTGCTTATAAAGAAAACAATCAACTAATTATAAAAAAAGTTGTCAACTGAATCTAGTTAAATAAAATCAATTTTATTTCATTTTCTGGCAATATTTTTTTTTGTTTTTTATACAAATAATTCACCATTCATTATAAATATAATGCTAATAAAAAAATCAAATTTGAAGCAATAATTATATAAAACAAATTCATATTTTAGTAGTGTGAGATGCCAATTGTTGTCTAAATGTTACTAAAATTGAGGCATTGTGGATTAAGCTCTCTTATTAATCTTTAGAAATTTTACAATATTATGCTTGTTCTAAATATATTAGACAATTTTTAGTCTGATATAATTTCTATATTTCAGTCCAACAATTTATCATACTAATCTTTGTGTAATAAGTGCACTTAAATGCTACTTTAGAAAAGCTTGTTATTTCTATAAATTAAATATGGCTTAGCACTTTTGATAACTTATGGATTGAGCAAGATGAATTTAATCATTATGAAGAAAATACTTTTGTTCAATTTTAAGAATGTGTTATCATTTAAATCAATTATTGCTCAATAAATATAATAATAGAATTAAACTATTGTACCCCAGCATAAAATTTAAAATCATTAATATGGTTCCTGGTAATTTTTTTGCTTATTACAATTCTTAGATGCATATAATGATTATAAGAGGTAAAATCATTACAATTTAATTTACAACTATCAAACTTTTCATATTCACAACTTTTATACCAACCATTTTAAATAAATACGCTACTGACTAGTCTATTGCTAATCAATTATTAAGCTAGAAATTTTCTCTAGCCCACATATAATTTTAATCTTTAAATTAAACTCACTGATTAAATTATAAATTTGGGTTTCTTCATCTCATTTGTTATTTACTAATGTAACTCAACATCTTATTTGTAGAAAGGTTTAGACCAAAAGTTCCCAAACCTTTTTTGGCTGCATGCCCCTTTGCCAAAAACTTTTAAAATTGTCGACTCCTTAGTCATTTACTTTACTTAATCAAATTAATAAATTTGTACAGTACTTGATATTAAATATTTTATTCGATATCAAACTTTTTATTTTAATCACTTGTAATTAATGATTGAAAAAGATAAAAGGACTATGGAATGTGACATTATCTTGTGCAACATTTAATATCGAAACCTGCACTAATGAAAATTAAAGCAAAAAAATATGAGCAGAGTTTTTTTTAATTTTTGACATTTATGAAATAAATATGTAAATTCAAAATAAGTACAAGTATTGACATCACTTTATTAAACATAAAAATGAAGTGAAAAAATTCAACACATTCAGACAGAATTAAAGATCAACAAAATTACAACAACAAAAGATTTTAATGAGAATTATAAAAATAAGAATACCAATAAATTAATTTGGAAAACTGAATTTAATGAGATGGGTTCACTCAGTCGTCTGCTAACAATTTATCTACATCTGTTTTAAATTAGTGAGTTGCATTCTCAAATCTTCATTTTCAGTGATATGTAATCGATATCTGTTCTGAAGAAGGTTTAAAACTGTACCGAAACCTCTCCCTCTACTAGATATGATGATGAAAATGCCAGCAAATACTTTTGGACAACAGTCCATAGAGCCAGGTATAGAAGTGGAATATATTGTTGCAGCTAAAACCTTTAATAACCCTGTTTGGATTGTACCTTGAGATCCTCATTTGTGTATATGGTTATCAACTCATTATGCAAAATTAGATTTGATTTTGCACTAGTAGTCTATGGGTTTACTATCCAGTCCAGTATTTCCAATGATAGAATATCTTTGAACCTAGTTTTGAAATCTAAATGAAGAGCCACCAAGTGGTTGATGTACAGCAAAATGTTTTATTCTTTCATGATGCCTATTTTAAATAAATTAGGAAACTGGGAAAGCTCATATCTTGCTATATTTGGTTAAAAAATATTAATCTGCCAACAAAAGCTGATATGACTGATTTTCTTTTGATGAGATTTAAATTGTGTCTTTGCAGTTAATAATACACCAATGTGTTGAAGGTGAAATATTCCACATAACAATTTATTTAGGCCGAGCCCTTTCAGAGTTTTTTTACTCCATAATCATAGTCTTGTAGATTGTCAACGTAATTGTATGCAAATATATGCAAAAATAGTTTTTATATTATTCATTTGCAGTTGTAAATTAACATTATTAAATTTGCTAAATAAGTCAGTTAAATAAGCAATATCTGTTTTTCTCTTAAGTAAATTTTCTTTCAAACTGGAATCCTCTTCTTCCAAAAACTATATCTTGGATTGAAGAGGAAAGTATTCATTTATTTAACACTCTCAAAAGGCACATGCTCAATTAGCTTGAAAGGCTGATATTTGAATGGAATATAATTGTAAACATGGCGCTAGATAAAATTATTGCTTATTTACTCATAATTAAGTTTCAGTAAGAATGACGTTTAGTAAATTCTAAGCAATTTCACCGACATCATTCAGTCAAAATACATCATAAATAGTAATTTAAAGTGAGAATTCTACTCACACTCTCCTCAACAGTTCTTCAGATTTGCTCATATAAAAGAATTTGAGTTGTAGGAATAAGAGGATCCTTTTTATTCCTGCATAAATACTATATCTTGGATTGAAGCGGAAAGTATTCATTTATTTAACACTCTCAAAAGGCGCATGCTCAATTAGCTTGAAAGGCTGATATTTGAATGTAATATAATTGTAAACACAGTGCTAGATAAAATAATTGCTCATTTACTCTAAAACAGATTGAAAAAGTGCAAAGAATCTCACCAAACATAAACCTTTTATAAGACAATGGACTTCGGTGTGGAGAAACAATAAATAGAAATCTTCATTGCTTTCCTTGCATAATCAAGTGAACAGTCCTGTGATCAAAAAGTTACTTCAAATTTTGTCCACAGCTGTTATAACTGAAATGATTGATGTAATTTGTGACTGAGGTTCTTGGCTATTAAATGTTGCACATGGAAGGTGCAGTGAACTGCAAGCACTTCAGATTCATGTTGTTTCAGGTAAGTTATGAAACTTCAATAACAATCAACCATAACTGGTGCTTCATCTGTTGCAACAGATATTATATTTGTTAATGGAATCACTTTTTCCTGGAAAAATAGCTGTTAAATTAAAAATCAATTCACCTCTGGTGTCAGTTTCTAAAGTTCTAGCAAAAAGCAGCTCTTCATAAATTTCCTGATTGTATGCCAGCAACAAAGCTTCATTACCAAATAATGTTGACTTATCCATTTGGAGGGGAAAAGATGTTTTTTTGCAAATGATTACACAAAGTTTTTCATGTCGTGTATTTCATCAATACATCTTTAAATAGTGTTATTGCTCAAAGGAATCCTTTTTATAACATCTTGTGCAGGTTTGTGGAGTACAATGTTCAATACCTCTGCAATGGCTGATAGAATCAGTTTTTTCCCTATGGTGTAGGGTTTGACAGACTTTGTGATGAGTATAAATATGTTGTACGATACCTTTAATCCATCATTATTTTGCTTCATTGATTAAACAAACATATTATCTATCATAGTTCTCTTCAGAATTTTATGTTTAAATGATTGAAAGGATGACAAATCTTTTTTTTTTGTCAGGATGAATTCTATCCAAGTGATCTGTTAGTTTTGATGGATTCATAGCATCATTATCAAAGATTTTTTGCATATAAGGCATATTGTAAATGTTTGTTTGATAGTGTCAGGACAAATCCTAGCTTCAAATAGTCCCAACTGTACTATCTGTATTTTCTTGGTTCAGTCATATTATTATCATAAGAAATAAAAACTTTTATTAACAAACAATTTTGACAGCTCCTATAATAAAAAATAAAAAAACAATAAAGTACGTACTTACTTGAAACAGAAGATTTTTGTTCAAATGCAAATAAATAAACTATGTCCTCCGATTTTCTTTTTCATAATATTACTCCTCGATAAATAATTATATTCAAAGTCCAAATCACAAATAAGTACATCACATCAAATGAACCAATTTATAATGTTTTATGAAACCATGACCATACAAGACTGATAGATTCTGCTAACATTGAATATGCAATGGTTTTTCATGTCCCAAACTTGGTTTGATATGTTCAATAAGACAATACACAGACATCATTGTGATACATGTAATTTCATGCATTCTTATGTGTGACTCTTTTAATGATGCATTTTACCTTTTCATTTGCAAGTTTGGTATGTAATGTATTTTTATCAAAAAAGTGTTTTTTCAAATTATTTTACTTCTTAATTAAGTACCTATTGGAATTATAGATATTTTGAAGTAACAAACAATTAGCAGTAGTAAGGGGGTCTATTTTTGCTGTCATCAACCCCAATTTTTTTTATTGAAACTATCGACCCCAGAGGGTCAATATTGATCATTTTGGAAAATCTTAGCTTAGACTTAAGTTTGTTTAAATAATTTCATTATTATAATTTATTGTAAGGATATCAAAATGAGATAATTATATGTGAGATAGACTCCATCTTTCCCAGATAAATATTTTATGATTATTATTATTATTATTATTTTAAATTAAAAAGTATATCATTTTTAGCCCATATATATACTTCAAACTCTAATTAGACTTTAATTAATGATATATATATATATATATATATATATATATATATATATATATATATATATTAAACACAATCATGTGAGAGAAATATTTTAACTCCATTCTACTTTTTTTCTAAGTGTAATAATATACTTTTAACTTTTATATTATCATGTATATTTTAATCATATGAAAAAGACAGATAACCTATAAGATATTTTTCACGCTGAATCTGAATTCATCAGTTGGTCCAGATTAGAAACTCTTTATCAATATCAAACTATTATAATTTATTGTGAAGATATCCTATCTAAAATGTATATGGGCTATATTAGTAGATATTTTAATATGGTACCATCCTCAATTAAATTAAATGCGTCACTGTATGCTAGAAAAAACTTTCTTTACAAATTCTGCTATTATGTATATAGATGGAAAAGTCATTTAAAAATTGATTTATCAAAAATGCCTTCTACAGTAATGTAAAGAATGCATCACCGATGAAGACCACAAGCCAAAAACTAGTCTGGGGATATTGGATGAGTAGGCACTAGATGGGAATTTATATGCACAAGCTTTCTGGCATCCATTGATTACTCTAGCTTGCTGTGAGTGGCAATACATATAGTGAGTTTTTCCTGTTTTAGCATCTGGTATCTACTACTACTTCATAAATTTTACAGTAAGTGGCATAGAGATAGTGAAAATGATGCTGTAGAATCAGTTGGAAACACCACAATAACCAGAACCTGAACTGTTTTCAGATCTATATGGCAATACAAGCAAATTGGCTTAGATTGAAAAACATTTAGATATTTTTTTGTTTGATAATATAATGGAGAGATTATTATAGGTGCTAGAAGAAGAGTGAATTAGATCCTAAAGTTTCAATTGTATTGGTCCAAGATCCAAAGCTCCTCAAACTAATCTGGGAATATTGGATAGGACAGCATAGAATGTGGATTTAATATGCACTATTATCTAGTATCTAGCGGTATAAAGATGATGAAATTATGCTGTTATAATAGCAATATATAAGCCAATGTCATGTGATGGAGTCAGGTGATATTTGAGTGTTTTATCAAGTGTTATTGATCAACGATAGTATCTATAGTTTTTAGGAAGAGAACTTAAAATAAGGTTATATGTGTGTGCTTACTAGTAATGATTTTACAATTAATTTTATCTAATAGTATAGCAGACTTTTAATAATAGTTGTTAAAAAAAACATGTAATGATAATACGATATTTGAATGACATTACATGTTACTTGACTACAGCAGTATTATCTTTCCCATTTCACTTTTTACTACTTTCAGGTTACTTTGATTTTTACTGCTTATCAATGATTTAATATTCTTAGAGTCATTCCAGTTTTTTATAACTATTATTGTTTTTATTTATTAAATAAAAGAATATAATTTAAAAATAATCATTTCAAATTTTAAATTAAAATAATCTATATTTTGAATAAAATTATTTAATCCTTCTTTTCCATATTTAACATTTAATTAAATATATATAAATAACATTAGAAATTAATCCCATCTTTATTAAATAAATGTAAAAAAAAAAAACTTTGATGGTAATTAGCATTAGTTTCTAGTATTTCAAAACCATCTGTTCGTCTAGCTCAGCCTATTTGATAAGAATTCAAACTGGGCTGAAAATTGAATTTCTCTGAGAGAATATTGAGTTACAACAGTTGTAGAAAAATGCATAAAAGAAATAATAATGAAACGGATTAAGAAAATTGATATTTGTACTCATATACTGATATATTTTATGATCTTGTAATATATAGTTAAACCATCGCTATTTTTATTTATTTAAAAATTAAAACTAAACATTATATATCTATAGAAACACAAAATAATGTCAAACAAAAAAGCACATAATTCTTCAAGTGTACTTGTAGCATTAGGAGTTATAGTAAGCTCTATTACCCTACTTAAGAAACGTCTGTTAGAAGTTTGAGTATATAATTGATACTAAATAGTAGTACCAACCTCTGATTATTGGGTTGCATCAATGAGGAATATTAAATGCGTTTATACACATTTACTGATTATAATTCTTTTGTATTATGTAAGCTAATGACTTGGAAATTCAAACATGCTAAAGTTTTGAACCCAAGCCCATTTATTTGCCTAAGTATATATTTTTCTCATCATGAGAACGAATGTATATTTTAATGACTTTAGTTATGTGGTAGTTGTTGTCACCTTTGTCAAAAATAATAAACAAATGGTTTATTTCTCAGAGATATCTAAGAAGTTCTAACATTGAAAGTAATGGAATGAAACTATTATCCATGTATTTTGTACACAATCAGTCTACCACTGCATTAGACTCACAAGGCATAAATGGCATATACTAAGGTTGTTTTTTAATTGAAAAATTGAAACTAAATATTATATAATTGCATAAACAGATAATACTAAACAAACCATATATTCCTCAAACATATTGAGGTTGATACAAAACCAAATATTTTTGAAATACCTTGACATTCTACCCAATCATATTACATGCAGAAAACCAGGATGAAAATTAATTTACATTAGGAAAAAATAATAATCAAATTAAGTTACTTGAAAGTGGCACTGTTTTATGTTGCTGATAGTTACATTCTAATTTACTCTTACATTCTTGTATCTGTATATCATTGTAAGTAGCTATTGACTAATAAACTTAATGTGCATAATTTCACTTATTGTTTCTTCAATATGAGTGAAACTTTCTACCGTTTTTTTAATTTTTTTTTATCCAGATTCAAAGTAGGATAACTTACAAAATCGATAATAACAACTGAAAGTTTTGTTTTTCAGAAGGTCATGTGATATTTGAGCACCTGGAAGTGTCAGCTTAAGTTTCAGTCCATAAATTTTTAGCTTTTAAGTCTATTGTAACACCAGAGCACTAGACTATTCAGTACATGGTTATAATATCAATACTTTGGTTAGTGTCAGTTTTTTCTTCTAAGACCAACATTAGTAAATCTTAGCAATAATAATTCTGCTATGAAGATAATCATCTTTCATACATGCATCGTACATTAATATTTAGTTAAACAAGGCAAAACTTTCCATACAGTAGTGCCACTCTGTGCCAACCAGAGTAATCAATGGATACCAGAAGGCTTATGCATAAAATCCCTATCTAGTGCCTACTCATCCAATATCCCCAGACTAGTTTCTGGATTGTGGCCTTCATCAGTAAGGAGCCTTGGATCTGAGAGCACTGTACCTAGATCTTAGAATCTAATGCAATCCTCCAGTACTCTGGTTGGCACAGAGTGGCACTACTGTATGGAAAGTTTTGCCTTGTTTAATAACAATTATGTGCTAGTATAAGAGATAGTGATCATGTGATGTTTAGTGGTTTAATATTTAGTTAGTGATGTTAAATACTAATAAACTCTGACTTTTGAAAATATAAAAATAGCTTTCTTATCTTTTGTACATACATGCATTTTTGTAGGTCAATCTTAAGCATCTTGGATAGAACATGGTATTATATTATCTTATTCAGTTTACTTTTATTTCTATTTTATTATATAACAATTGTGAAATCTTGTGACATAGATTAAGAGTTTACTAGTATTTAACATTGCTAATTGAATGTTTATGGTGCATGTATGAAGGATGATTATCTTCATATTAGAATTATAGCTTGAAATTGTGCTAGTAAAAAAAAAAAACTTCTAGATTATTTAGCTATAATAGCAATTCAGAAAATTTCCATGCCTTTTCATTAGATATTAATACATTCTTATCCTTTAAACCTTTTTTTTTTTAAATGTTTTTTTTTCCTTTGATAAAATATAATCAGAAGAACAATGAGTCACCTCCATCAGGGAGCACACAAAAATATTATTGTGATATCTATAAAAATTAGACATGCAAATGATTAATTTATATAACACTTCTTTGACTCTAGATAACTCCAGAATTATTAACAAATTTATTATAGTAAAACTCCTTTCATTAATTTATAGAAACTTTAAATTATAATAAGACTTACTATTATCTCAATTTTTATTTGCTTCTATTTAATGAATTGCACTGTAATTGCATACATTTTAAAGCAAAAGTTGTTTTCCAAGCACATAGATGTAATACTTTACTTTTAATAGAGTGTATTGCCTGGTATATGTTTAGAAAGTCACACTTACTTGTACAAATTTACAATCAAAGTTAAAAAATCACAAAAGTATATCCATTTTCCTACCCATAAACAAGTAAATATAACTATTGCTTTTAAAAATAGCATGTTTTTTTATATTTTGAATACAACTGGAAGAAAACTATTGTGATATATCAGAATAAAAATAAAAGAATTGAATCTGACATAGCTTGAAAACTCAAAAGCCATATCCAAAGATGCAGAACAAAATACAAAAAGGGAAACAGTATTTAGGATTATTTGAAAAGTGATTAAGAAATAGAAAGCGAAGAAGTGGGTTAATGAATAGAAATTACCTAATGCTGAAATAAAGGAACAACTTATTAGTACTAATTAAAAGATTAGAAATTGAAGCTGGGATTTAAGAATGTTTTATTTTAAAGATAACAGTAAAAATAGTGCTGAAGATATTATCTTAAGATCAAAAATTAAAAAATATTTACAATAGTAATTTTATAAATAATGAAAATTGTTATTTCAAGACTGTATGATGATTTACAAGAGAAATAAAAAAATCATATATATAAAGTAATTGGAAGACTTTGAAATATATATAATAGAGAATTAAAATTGTCATGAAAACCAAGAAAAATTAAAAAATAAGTTGAAAAAAAAATGTTTTGAAAAAATATAAATATTAATAATGAATTCGTGGCTTAAAATGTTTAAAAAAGTTATAGACGAAAAATTCCAGATTATAAAAATAGATGTCAATTATAATCAAATATTGATACAAAGAAGGTTTAGAAAATATATAAAAATTTTATTTGATATTGTTAAGCTGATATAGATTTGTATCATAGTTTAATAATGATAAAATTATAACTGTCTTTTATTTTAAGAGGGTAAACAAAACTAAAAGAATCTCATAAAGTAATGATTAACATATCTGAATGGCTTGTTCGCAAACTAGGTTTGAACTGGGTCTACTAAAATTTAAATTTTTTTTCATATTTGATATAGATTTAGAATTTTTCTTAGAGAGTTAAATTTAAAAAAAACGAAAGCCAATATAATTCTTTTTATAGCTTTTTTATTTTTATTTTGAATAGTTGTATTAGATTAATTCTAAGATATTTCATCTTTTATTTTAAATAGATAATCCAAGAAATAAATGGATCATTGGTCAACTAAAAAGAGATAATAGAAATAAATTTTCAAATTTGTTAGATAACATATAATGAAGAAATAATAGTGTAGTAAATAATAATGTAAGTTTAAATTGATGATGAAAATTAATATAGAAAAATTTTAATAAAATTGCAATATAGGCAGTGCTATAATATAAATAAACAAAAATTAAAAAAAAGATAAAACAATAAAAAGGTGAACAAATAAAAAAAAAGCAACTCTTAAATAGAGAGTAAGATAGATGGATATATGCACAAAAAAGATAACTGAAATATAAAGCTGATAAATATAGAAAAAGATCATTTTAAGATTAATGTAAGAAATAAATAGTTTATAGTAAAATAACAGAAAGAAATTGATAATTAAAATAAAAATGGGTAAAGTATTAATTAAAAAAACAAATGAAAATTCTTTAAGTGATATTTATAAACATAAATATATAATTTGATATAAAATTGAAATTGAAATAATTACAATTCCCATTGGGTGCTGCTTAACCAATAGTCAAACGTCAATAAACTAAAAAGAAATGGAATGATACCATCCATCTCTTTAGCTCCGATAGTATTTAACCTTTGTTTATTGACATTTTTATAAATCAAAGAGTGAAATCTATTTTAATGTGACGTATATAAACGGTAGTTTAATATAAATGTAAAATTAATGTAAAAAAATCAGTTTGAAATCAAGTGTTGGTGGCCTAGCAGTTAGCATAACTGCCTTCCAAGCAGCTGGCCTGGTTTTTTTTGTCGTTTTTTATTTATAAAAAAAAAATAGTTTTGTAGGTTTAATTTGTTGTATTAGGTTTTTAATATATATTTGTGCATGTCACAGCTCTGTAGAAGACCATTGAACAGTCGAAAAAATCAACTATTGTTGAAAGTATAAAATAATAAAGTGTAGACATAGCACTATGTGAAGAGCATACTATGGTAGAAATAAAAACCATCAACAATATATTTGAAAAAAAAAAGTAAGTTAAACAAGAATAAAGTAAATTATACAATTGTAGAATAAAAGTATTGTAAAATCTAAAGCTGCAATGAGGAATAGAATGCAAAATAAATCATGATACCATTTGAAAACTATAAATGAACGAATAGTTAATGGCTTAGAATAATTACTAGGAAGTTTTTTGACAGTTATGATTCCAGTGTGCTACTCTATTTAATGCAGGGATACAGTAATAGACTTGAAAACTAAAGATCTTCGGATCAAAGCCCAATTCATTCACTTCCTACATCTAAATGTCAGATGACTTCACAAATAACAGATCATTTAATTATATTTTTATATCTTAATAAAGAAAAAATGTTAATTATAGTGAAATGAAAAAATAGAAGTGAACTGGGTGTTTTAAAAAATGTATCATGTGTGTGAGAAAGATTGGTCTGACTTCTGGGCTGATGGATAGTTTCAATAGGATTAAGCTATAAATATAATTAACTATTGGATATATATATATATATATATATATATATATATATATATATATATATATATATATATATATATATATATATATATATATATATATAGAGAGAGAGAGAGAGAGAGAGAGAATATTTACTTCATTGACCTTATTTGATAAAATAGACTAGATTTTTGCTTTGATGGATATTTTGAAAAAGCAATATTTTGATTGATAAAAAAAAAAAAAAGATGTTGTATATGAGACCAAAAGGTTATGGCAAAATTACATGATTATAATATATTAATATTTGTTAAATAAAAATAATAGAACAGAGTCACAATCCATGGATCTTCACTCCAGACGCTTTCTCCATCACTGCACTAAACAATGCTGGGCAGTAATATTTGTTTATCATATTTGCTAGAGTAAAATGGCTTATTATAGTGCATATTTTAAAGAAAAATATTTAGAATTAAAAGGAAGATAGTTGCATATGAAATAAAAATAATTGCAAAATAAGTAGTCTTTACCCAATAGACAGGAATGCTGTTTTTTATTTTGTTTAATAACATATTTAAAAGCTTTTACAATAAAAGTTATTTATATAAGAATGAAATTAGCATTATAGGATGGATAATTATTTCTAATATGCAGATGATATGCAATTAGCATGCATAGAAAAAAGATAAATAATATTAAAAAAGAAATGTATTACTAAAGCTTGTAAAGAATATTCAAAATAAAATAAATGCAACTAAAATTAAATCAAGTGAAGACAGATAATAAAAGTTTAAAACTGGTAGATGAATAGGAAGTTGCAAAATTAAATGAGTTCTTTTAAATATTTAGAAAGTTGATAAATTATTAATGAAATGATAAAAAAATAAGAATAAATTTTGTAACTGCTAAATAAATTTTTGATAAGAATTAAATATTGTTTTGAGATACACTAAAGTTGAATTTGAAAAAAAGTTTTGTTTGAAGTGTGAATTTATATGGAGCAGAAATATGGATAATTAAAAAAAAAAAATGAAGCAAAATTGGTGACTTTAGAGGTAGAGGTTTGGAGAAGAATGGACAGAACAACTTTGTATATTAATAATATAAAAGTATTGAAAAGAATAGATAAGATATTCACTAAAGAAATAAAAAATGGGAATGAATTGAATTGGTTATGCTTAGGGAGGTGAAGAGAATATATTGAGATTGAAAAGAATGATAAAAAGAAATTTTCTCAGAAAATAATTTTAAAAAAAACTGTGCAGAAAATAGCAGAATTTAACAAAAAAAAACATGTTGGAATTGTAAAAATTGATAAATGATAAGTAGAAAAAGTTGTTAGAATGTTTTGAGGAGAAAAAAGCAAACAATAAAATTTTACAGAAGATACCTGGATTAAGGTCAGAAAACATACCTTTAGAAGAAACCCATGATATTTATATAAACTCATGTTCATCTCTCTATATCACCAAAATCATTGATTTATAGAGAATATTGAGATATTATATGTTTTCTAAGAGTTAATAGGGACGATGAATGATTCTTTTACTACTTAATAATGGTTCTTTTTGTCAAAAGACACTTTGGAGTTATAAAATTTGTTGCCTATTTATTTATTTATTATATTTATATATAGTATAAAGAAGTTAACAAACCTCGAGCCATAAGCTTTTTACAAATTTAAGTACACTCACCTGTATGTGTTAGTTTAAAAAGTATAAGTGGTCCATTTATGCTTAAAACTTGTCATTATATAAGCCAATATTGCTCACCATGATGTGATCAGGGTTTTAACCTATTGAATACCTGAATTATAACTTAATAAATAAATTGTATAAACTTATTCACTTTGTAGCAGGAGAGAGATAGAATTTCATTTTTAACCACCTGCAATTAGAAATAAATAATGAATTTTGGCTTATATAATAAGCTTTAAGCATAGGATCACTTATGTTTTTAAACTGATGTTCATGGTAAGTGCATGTAAATTCATAAAAAGTGCATGACTGGAGATTTGTTGCCTTCTTTATATTATATAATTAGTCAACTCTATATAAATAGAATATTTATTACAGTAAAATTTAACATATTTATATAAGATAAATTGCTTTAAATTTTAAAACACCACGTTCTTAAGAAACTAAGAAACCAACAAATTATTGCTAAAATTATTAAATATTTTAATATATATAAACAGCCACTAATTACTTGTTGTGAGTCAAAGATCCCCAAACGTCTTTAATAAATACTAAAGGAAGGGCTTGTCAAATGCTAGTTAGTGAGGATTTACAAGTTTACTTCTTTGTTTTATCCAGCTGGAAATTGTTTTAAATAATCATTTATTATTAACAATATTGTTTATTGGCTGAATACTTAAAAAAAAATTCAGAGCTTCATAGAATTCTAAAAACAATTTTCAGATTTGAACCTTAAGTCATGCTTAAGCTTTAGTGGCTAATACCACCAATCTTTTACATAAATGAATATTTTTATCCTACTTTACTTGATGGTATAGTGCTATAAAATTCCCACCTCCATACTGACCAGTTTTTAATATTTGCTTTCATCAGTAAAAACTAGAACTCAAATCTAGACCTAATTCATTTATACAGCTAGCATCCATCTTTTACTTTTTTATATTGGCCAAGTTAATAACCTAAAATTTTATAAATCCTAAATTTTCAAATCCAAACTAGCTCATTTTCAAAGCCATATTGATTTGATGCAACGTCACTTTGTTATATATCTTAGAGACCAAAGTTCTGCTACAATTGTAAATTTCTTTTATTATTTGTCTAGGAAGGCTAATATTAACAACATCACATGACCCCTCATATACTTATTCATATGCTTTCAAATAAATAAGTAACTAATGCTTTTATTATAACCAACTAAACATTTTTATATTTCTAACTTCGATTTCTATTCTAAAAAACCAATGACAGTATAAATTTAGTTTCGTTATAAATATTGAATTAGTAATAAACATTAATTGAAGAGGTGAAGCTGTTTGGTTGAAGAGATTGTGAATTGCTAATATAAATTTTTAATTACTATCATCAAAATTTATTGGTTTGGAAAAAACTTATCATGAAAAAATTGCTATTTCATTTATTTCCTTATTTAAAGTTACAATGATTTTATTGCTAATTAAAAATTGCTTTTTATTATTTTATTTGCAATCTCCCATTACTTGATTTTCATAATTTTATTAATATATAGGGTATATGACACAAAGTTTTATACAAACCACCATTCTAATAATCACTGATACACTTGAACACATATATGTCAAAAAGGTCAACAAAATAAATAATTACCAATAGACGTATTTCATGCTAAACCAGCAATCATCAGTTGATCCAGATTATCATCTCCACACATATATGCAATAAGTGCTCAGATATATATATATATTAAGATAGCCAATCTTCATACTTTAATGGACAGGCTTCAATCCACTCCACACTCCAACTCTTTAAATATTATTTAATAGGCAGTTTATCTTTTCCGCTAATCACTTTTTTAAATATATAATTTAGTAATAAATAATTCCGTGTTAGTATTGATTAATCTATTTGTTGGTTTTAAAAACATTTAAATTTGCATACATTTACGCAAATTGAAATGATATATATGTACTTGATGTAAAAGCTTATTTCATTATTATTGTTAAGATTATATTTCATTTGATAGCTAATTATTATATAGAGTTCGGATGGTTTGGTGTAAGAGCAAAGTGACTCCGGAGGTCATAGCTGATTAATCTTGGCTTAACTCTGTCATTTTCAGTGCTCAAACTTTTTATAAACTCCTAAGGTATATACAATTTGATTTTATATCTATATATTAATAAAGCATTATATCATTTAACTGAATTTCCTGAAGCCTGGATATTTATTTAATAATTACATTTTGAATTACAAATGTCAAATTAATTCAACCCACATCTTTGACATCATCCATTTTTAGATAAATATAGAAATGACCATTATTAATCATTTACTAAACTAGAGATTGTCTCTACCACAGATATACACTTCAAAACTCAATAATATATCTGATGTTTTAAAATTAAACACATGGAGTTATTCACATTTTTTTTACCACATATTTTACAATATTACCACATATTTTTTTAAATTTATATAAATAAAGATACAATAAAAAGACAAGTATTTCTTCTTATTAAACCATTAAAACATCACAAGATCATCATTTTCTATGCTTACCCAAGCTTTTAAAACAGTATAAAACTCTTCATATAGTAAGTAATACTACCCAGTGCAAGCCATAGTAATCAATGGCTACTAGAAGGTTCGGCCATAAAATCTATATCTAGTGTCTACTCATTCAATATCCTCAGACTAAATTCTAGCTTGTGGTTTTCATCAGTGAGGAGCCTTGGATCTGAGAGTACTGTACAATCCTTCAGAAGTCACCTTTTACCTATTATATATTGTTTTAACTGCTTGTGAAAGCTTTGGAAATTATGATCATGTGACGTTTTAGTAATTTAATACCAATCCTGCTCATAAAATGATGGTGACTGTGGTCATTAAAAAGCCAAAGACATAAAAATATATAAATATTTAACTGAGTTCAGATTTGTATGACTATACAAATGAATTAGCTTGGATTGAAAATCTTATTGTGTTTTCGTTTTTAGTTGGCTAAAATGGTAAAAGGTGATTGTTGAAGAAGTGAGTTAGATCCAAATATCTAAGTGTATTGCTCTTAGATCTAAGACTCCACACTGATAAAAGCTTCAAGCAAGAAATGTCTGGGGATATTGAATGAATAAGCACTGAATAATAATCTTATGCATAAACCTTCTAGCATCCACTGATTACTGTGGCTTGCACTGGGTAGCATTACTGTATGGAGAGTCAGCTACTGTGTTATTTTATTATATATAAAAATCTAAAAAATATCTTTAAAAAATAAGTGATTATTATTACAAATATAAACATGATCATATCTAGATGTCAAACTTCAAGAAAATATTTCAAATATTGTTGTCAAAATTTAGAATGTATTAAAGTAGCATTAATCCACTAAGAAGAAAAAATTTAAACAGTTTTGTCACAATATAATGTCTACACTCTTAAATAAATTATCTATTTAAATATATAATTACATTACCAATATGTGGGGCCAAAGTTCCAGCATTGATATTGTATATACCCTTAAACAATAAAATCTAAAATTATAGTGATACAAAGCTAAAAATACATTTTATGTAATATTAATACCAGAATGCATAAAATAAAAAAAAGTTTTTCATCTATATTGGTATCCATAAATAAAATCCTGAAATTTCCAGTTTTGACATTAATTAACTATTCAAGTGTTAGAAACTTAGAAATTAGTATTTTAAGCTAATAAACATCACATGATCACCATTAGTATTTTTTATTAGTATTTTATTGCATTACAAGAGGTGGAACAAAATAAATTTTGCATGTTGAAACTTTATGGTTTGATTAAACTGAAATTCAATATGTTACATTAAAAAAAGTGATGTATTGACAGTTTCTAATTTGGATTAATTAAAATAATTTGCCTGACTTCCTCTTGTTAAATATCCTTACACTGAAAAGCCTTTCCCTGTATGGATTAATGCAATATAATGGTGGACTTTTGGACTCAAGATATATTAATAATGGCCCAACTATATAACTTTCATTGAATAAAATTTTAATAAACATTTGAGCAATAAACTATTTGCTTATATTGAAAAGGTCTCTCTTGAAAAAAAAACCTATTATGCACAGACTTTCTATTCTTTTATACTTGATCATCAATCAATAGTATTCTGTCCTTGTCCAGAGAATAGTCACCTCACAAATTCATCTATTCTTCTATTCTATTCTCTTCATTGTCCAAAGATTTCTCCAAAAATTGTAATTGTATTTATGATTGTATTTTTAAGTTTTTTAAAATATTTACTCATATTTTTGATTATAAAATATTTTTGTGTGCTTAATTTTAATGAAATGATTATGAAAAATTTTATATCTTCTATAATGAATGGCATTGTTTTAAAAAAATTAATCTATACTTAATAACTTATGGATTTATTATTTTTAAGTGCTTTTATTTAGTTACATTTTCTGTTTGTAAGTTAATATTTGTAACCTATTGTAATCACTTGTATTATTAATGTTAGAATAAGATTTTAAAATCGAGGTATAGATTTAAATTCAATAGAAATAGTTTAAATTTTGTACATAAGAAAGAAATACTAAGAAAAACAATATGGGATTATAATGTTTTAGAATAGGTGATCTAGTTTCTTAAATATGAAACAAAGGGAGAGAAAATTTTAAATATTTTGATATCAAATTTAAAAATTGTTCCTAGAACTTCAATATATTTTAAGTAAGGCTTATAAGATGGCAATATAGAGAATATTTTTTGGAGTTTCAATTTATAGTTATAATAACATTTTAAAATCAAGATTTAATAGATTTAAACCAATAAAATTTGTTGAAATTTTATATATATTTCAAATCATTACCAAAGTGATAGGGCACAATTTTATTTTAGATAGATGACTTAATTTCTTAGATATGGAACAGAGACCAGGAAAGCTTTGATTATTTTGATATTAAATATAAAAATTGTTCTTAGAACTTTAATATGTTTTAAATAATGTGTGCAATTTTTCTTGGTTTAATTGTAATCTTTATTTAAAAGTGAGAATAAAAAAGTTAGTTTGCAATATAGTTTTGTTAAGTTTTTTTTTTTAAAAAAAAAAGTTTTTTCTTCAATAAAAAAATGTCAAACACTTTTCAACTACACAGAGGCAAAACTTTCCATACAGTGGCACCTCTCAATGCAACCCAGAATAATCAATGTATTTAGGAATATTTATGCATAAAATCCCTAACGAGTGTCTACTCATCCAATATCCCCAGAGTAGTTTCTAGCTTGTGGCTTTTAATGGATGAATAGGCACAAGACAGGGATTTTATGCACAAACCTTCCTACATCCATTGATTACTCTGGCTTACACTGAATGGGTATGGAGAGTGTTGCTTTGTTATACATGTATATAATTAAGCATACATACTAAATATGTTATTATGTTTTTATGGATTACACATATAAATGATATAGTTTGTGAGTTCATCCATGTATGATTTTAAATATAAATATACTGATGTTTTTGATCCCATAAGCCATCAACTGTAACTACTGATTTATAATAATATTAAAGTTCCACCAATAGAAAAAAATAGGTATATAAAATTAAAAAATAAAATAAGTCAGAAAATATATTTTTTACAAATTTCCAAATAGAATGAAGTTTGCATGTATCATCATGTTTGTTGGTATAATTTTTAGTATCTCAGTGGCTACTCTGATCTTACATTAGTTGAGAGTGTTATATCTGGGTAGGTTCCTGTTATTAGAAAAATCAATATTGTGACCTAAATCTATAACATGGGGTGAGACTGCTGATTATGATGAGTGTTGCTTAACTGCATTGTCATGTTTGTCTCTTCTAGTATTGATGCTTTAATTGCTCATACCCTTATGAGAAGCTTTACAAATGCCACATGAAATTATAACTCCATGAGCTTCAAGAGGGATTGAATCTTTAGGCTTAATTATAATGGTACTAATTTTTTTATAAGTAGTACATACTGTTTTTATATTATAACATTTTAGTACATGTCCAATACATGGAACAAATCTTAATAGTGTTTCCTTTTTGTTTTTTCATTAGCTAATAAAACACTATTTATATGATTTGTTTCTTTTTTCATATATGTTTTATTTGAAAGGATAATTGCTCTAATAAAAAGAGTTTTGGCTAAAGAAACAATTTGAGGTTAGAGACAGAATCTGATGGAAAATTTCCCTTTCTTGGTGTACTTATCACCAAAAAACCAAATAATCTATCATTTTTAATTTTTATAAAAAATACATGCACAGGCAGATACAAGTTTCATCATATCATAATCCAAATCAGATTTTTTCTGTAGTCAAAACTCTTAGAGCAATTAATCTTTCAGATAAATCATATCTAAAAAAAAAAAAAATCATAAGTATTTATTAGCTAATGGTTTATAATATTCAAGCTCAAAGTAATCTGAAGAAAAACAAAAAAAAGCAAAAAACAACTATTAGAATTTCTATTCTTTATAAAAAAAGGAACTACAGAAAATATTGGATGTATATTAAAATGCTACAATATAGAAATAGCATATAATACTTAGGGCTTTACTGAAGGTTTGGAGTTCCTCCTGACTTCTCCACATTTTATTAAGAGCAAAGTTTATTAGTGATTTCAATGTATGAGCAGCTTCTTTGAATTTTCCTTTTTGTACTTTTTTCTCTCTATCCAATATTATTGTATTTTCCCAATTGAACATATATTCATTGGTGCATACATGGTTTTCTCACTTCTAATCATCAGTTTGTGCTCTTGATAACCACTTTTCAATGGAATGAGTAGTATCATCAATATTCATTCTTCCACATTTACATGGTATTTCATAAATGCAGTTTTGCTTTTCAGCATTTCAACTTTAGGCTTTGTAGAGGTTAGAATTCTCCAAAGTGTGGTATGGCTCTGAGAAGTTGTTCTGATGTTATACTAATTGCAGATTTTCCTTAATTTGTCTGCTATTTTTGATATGTATGAATACACTTTAGTACCAATAATTTTTTTTTCTTTTGGTGATTCTTTTTGTTGTCTATTTAAGGTTTTCTTAATAACAGTTGATGGATAACCATTTTTTTCACAAAAAATTGTCTATATAGATATTTTCTTTTTTAAAATCACTGGTTTCTGAACAGAATGCTTTTGCTCTGTTTCATAGTGATAGTATAAATCCATGTTTTGCATATTAGTTATGATTGGATATATAGGCTAAGTAATCTCCTGTATGTGTGGGTTTTCTGTAAAATATAGTTTTGATTTTGCCATGAGGAATCTTGTCACAAGAACATCTAAAAATGTCAATTGTTATTATTGTTTTGACTCTATTTTAAATTTAATTGAAAACGTTATATTGTTGATGTGTTTACAGAAAGTTTATAGTAGTACTTCATTATGTGGCCTTACAACAAATGTATCATCAAAAATAGTGAAATCAAACTTTAAATGATATTGTATAGTCTTAATGGCTGTACTTTTAAGTTCTTCCATTTAAATATTGCTAATCACAGATGACAATGGTGAGACCATAGCCATTCCTTCTTCCAAAAAAATCAAGGAATAGCTATGATCTTACCACAGTCATCCCTGATTAGCAATATTTACATGGAAAAGAAGAACTTAAAACCACAGTCATCAAGACTACTTCATATCCACCTAAAGTGGAATTTTACTATATTGATGATACATTTGTTGTATGTCCACATGGTGGAGCACTACTATACACTTTCTGGTAACACATCACAACATATCTTTTTCAATTAAATTGACGATAGAGTCAGAACAAGAACAAAAATTGGTATTTTTAGATGTTCTTGTGACAAGACTCTATCATAGCAAAACCAAAACTACATTTTACAGAAAATTTACACGTAAGGAAAATATTTAGCATATACAGCCAGTCATACCAAAAACACAAAACATGGAGTTATACTACTATGGAACACAACAAAAGAAGTTTGTTCAGAAACAAGAGATCTGAAAAAAAAAAAGATATATAAAAAACGAACTTTTGTATAAAAAAAATGGTTATCCACCAGTTGTTATTAAGAAAATCTTAAATAAAATGGGCAAAGCTGAGTGGAACTACTGTATGGAGAGTTTTGCCTGTTTTAATAACAGTAATGTGCTAGCATGAGAAATAGTGATCATGTGATGTTTAGTGGTTTAAAACCTTAAATAGACAAAAAAGAACCATCAAAACAAAAAAGTTATTGATATTGTAGTGCATCCATACATACCAAAAAACAGACAAATTAAGAAAAAATTGCTATCAGTATAACATCAGAACAACTTTCCAGAGCCATATCACACCATGAAAAATTCTAACACCTACAAAGCCTAAACTTGAAATACTGAAAAGAAAAAACTGCATCTATGAAATACCAAGTGAGTGTGAAAGAATGTATATTGCTCAGACCAGTTGTTCTATTAAAAAGCATTTGCAAGAGCATGAGCTGATGACTAGAAGAGAGAAAACATATGTGTCTAAAGTAGCATACAATGTAAGTACCAATGATGGGGAAAATACAAAAATATTGGATAGAGAGAAAAAGATACACAAAAGAAAATTTTAAGAAGCTGCTCACATGACAATGGCAAATAACCACTGACCACCATAAATTAATGTAGTGTGACTATACATAATGTACAAAAAACACTAATCAACTTTACTCTTAAGAAAAAATGGAGAAATCTGAAGGAATCTCAAAAATAAGTATATAAAATTTCTACTGAGTATTGCCTCTGGCAGGATCATTCAATTAGTTAGAGCATTACTTTAAACTTTAATATTCAAAAATGTAAAGGTCCAGATTTGATTCCCATGTTAGTATTGTCACAGTATTGTCATTGATCAGACCAACAATATCTGAAGAAGAGGGGAGAATAATACCTCTCAAAACATTGAACATATCATAACTTGTGTGCTATTATCAACAGTTGAATGTAATTGGAAAATTTAAATAAAGTTAATTTTTTTAAAGACATTCAATATTTAATATTAGATGATGAAAACAATCCAATATATAAATACAGCACATAATATTTATTTTAAAAAATAGATACTTTATAATCAAGTCTAATGATTTAATCCTTCTTGAGGCTCATGGAAATTTATGACATTTCATGTAGAATGTGTAAAGCTTATGTAAATACAAGTAGTCATTACATCTGTGCTAGAAGAGATGAGCATGTTGGTGCAGTTAAACAACCCTCATTATCATCAGCACTCTCACTCCATGCAATGGACTCAGGTCACAATATTAATTTCTCTAGTATCAGGATCATATCCAGATGTGACACATTCCATGAATATAATATCAGAGAAACTATTGAGATACTAAAAAAACAAATTGTATCAAGAAACATGAAGACACATGCAAACTGCCTCCTATTTAAAAGAATGATTTTAAAAACATTTCTATGAAGATTTTCTGACTTCTATTCTTTTAATTTAATATATCTGCATTTTTTTATTGATGGAACTTTAACATTATTATAAACCAGAGTTTATAGTGCCTCCATAAACAACATTATAATATTCTACTCATCACCTGGTTGATGTTTTGTATGATCAAGCTAAAACATTGGTATATTCATAATAAAAATCATTTACAAATGAATCCACAAAATGTATCATTGATATTAAATATGATATATACACAAAAGAGTATACATATTAACTTATTGCAGAAATGTCTAGTGATATATATAAACTATAAATGTCAAATTGATTTAAAGTAAAATTATGCATATTAAATGAAATTTATTTACAATATATGCTTTGTTAAGCATTTTTTTTAAAAAAATTCTAATCAAAAGAAAAAATATCAACCACTTTTTATTTAAAAGGATACATATTTTTAGTCACTTAATGATTATTATTATAATGTAAATATGCTAAATATAATATAATGGTCAACAGAACTTCCAAACCTATCTGCCCTACCAGGGTGCCACTAGGATATTCAAACCTAGAGAATTTATAAAAGTGGCAGAAAAATACAGTAGAGGTTATTCTTTTATCGAACCAAAAGCCCCAGTCACTAGCTCAGGGATAAGGTGAGCTTAAAATATCACACTGTTTAAAATTTCTAATTCTTGATTTTTAAAAAATTATTAATAAAAATATATGTAATAAATTACTGCAAAAATTAATTCAACAAAACATTTTATTATTATGCACACATACACATTAATACAAACATCAGCAGATTAAATTAACTATTAAATATATTGAATTTAAATTATATGTGCAGATGAGAACATTTAATAGATTTAATTCAATTTTAATATTTTACTAAGTGTAAATACGCTACATAGAATACACATATAAATCACTCAATTCTTTTAACTTTAGGTTAAAATTTCATGTTTAAATCAACATCAATGTTACCAATACCAAATGAGATTGTTAGCATAACACAATCATGCTATCAGGAATTTACAGCTGTAGCATGATATTATTAGAGAAATAATGAATCATGGTGGAAAGGAATGAGCATCTTCACCATGAACATTAATAAATTTCACCAGCAGACAGGAATGATCCACTGCCCAATTAGTGACACAAAATGAAATTATTTGAAATATATCTAAAGAGATGCTTTATAAATAGGGATAGTGATCTTTGTTGGCTTACTGCCCCAACCAAAGTGTAAGAAAATCAATGGCATAGGAAATACATCTATGACCATTGGCAATGCAATGGCTACACTTTTGGGCCATATATTCAGATGGGTATTATGCTCTGTATGCTAATGCCACAAGGGAATGAGTATCCAATGCGGCTACCCATATTACATTGACATAAAATATTCATACATCTATCCACCAGCATCTATTTAACTATGAAACAATTAACCCAAAATTAGCACACCTTAAACTAATATAATCTCATGAATCTATGCATCCATTTATGCTTATTGTAATTATTAATTTAGAAGACAAGAAATTATGAGAATGGAAATAATAATAATAATAATAATAATAATAATAATAATAATAATAATAATAATAATAATAATAATAATAATAATAATAATAATAATAATAATAATAATAATAATAATAATAATAATAATAATAATAATAATAATAATAATAATAATAATAATAATAATAATAATAATAATAATAATAATAATAATAATAATAATAATAATAATAATAATTGCAAACATATTAAATGAAAATATAACAAATAATTTAAATTTTTGCTTAATCAGACAAGAGACTTTATGGGTTAAGTACCATTTAGGTTTAAGTATTTGAAAAGTTCTTAGATTATTAAAGTATTTGAAAAGTTCTTTGATTATTAAAGTTCATACTTTCCATGGCTGTAGGTTTATTTGAAATCCATCTTCATTGTCCATGATGTGCCATACAATTCAAAGTATTTCATATTGTTCTAGGTGGAGACAAGTCCATCATTTGCCACTTTCCAGAAATCAGTACTCTGGAGGCTGCAGAAAACTAAATTTATTGTGTGACCTCTACATTTTGGAGATCCATAATACACTTACAAAATATGTTTCCATAACATGCAATTAGTAAAAACAATCCCAATCTCAAAACTCCCACTTAAGTTTTCTTTTTATATCATTTTGAATTCTTATCATCAAATTCCAGGATCGATCTTGCCTGATTCAGTGCTGTTCCCATTGGTGATGATGACTTTTCTCTGTGAACTGTGTGTTTATTTCCATTGTTATTGGTCATCCTGCTTTAAAGTGGGAACTCAAAATTTTATTACTAGTATTTTTTAATTGATCTCTTATCTGACTTTAACCCCGAGGACCTGTTTGCTATTACATCATTAGAGAAAATCATTTCCATTCTAAGATTAAAAATAACTTTCAACTTTAACTAATTAACAGCTTTTTTTTAATTCATTTATATTAAAATAATCTTGTTTTTGGATTTTTAACTTTAAATAATTATATAATTAGTTTGACATCTGTGCATTATACATACTAATTTAAATAAAATTTTATTAAATTCTTTTTTTATACATATATTTCTATCTAAACATGATTTTATTTATATTTTTTTCACTTTTATTTGAAAGTGATGTAACGGCATATATGTATACCATTACAATATACATAAGAGCTATACATATTATAGCAGAAATATCTATTGACATATATCAACTATAATGTGAAGTTGATTTAAAATATATTTATTTAATGTGCCAATACTAAAAAGTTAACAAAGAAAATTTATATTAAATGCTTTTATTTACTGAAGTTATATATGCTCACATATATATGCTTCATGCCAATTTATAAATAAATAATTGTAACTTGTGCCTTTCAATTTATAATTAAATAATTTTAATTTTATGGAAATTTTTGGTATTAAATTTTTATTAAAAGGAATTTTTTATTGATTAAAATTTATTAAAGGCACTTGTATGTATGTATGTATGTAGTGGTGGGGGATCAAAAAGAGAACTGAGATTAAATAAATAAATAATGCTCCAATTGTATACCCAATTCCAGAAAATTCTAAGATACAATTAATTTAAAATTCAGCTTATTAAATTCCTGAACATTAATAAATTCCACTACACTTGTAGTTTTAAGTTTGGGACTATATAATAAAGTATGAAGTCCATTTTTTTTCTATCTTCATAAAATCCAACATCATTCCATTCAATATTAAACAATTATCTTTCCAATTTATGTAATCTTTGAAAGTAATCTGCATTTGAAAATACCTAAATAAAAGGTCTTTAAGAAATAGCAGCCTGTGACCACAATCAGAAATTTTTAACATCTTCTGCCTTTAGTTGTCATCTTCTTTCTTGGTTAATGACTTTGGAATTTCTTGGGAATAAGTGTCATAATTTAGTTTTGTCTAGTATGATTGTAAATATCTTTTTTTAAAAAAAGTTTATCCACACATACATTCATCCTGCATTCAAGAAAACTGACTTGATACTAAAAAAACAAGCAACTGAGAAGAAAGAGTATGATGTTTTTTTTTAAACTCAGAGATAAGAAGCCACTAAATTCAATATGATGACTCATATTAATGAGTACCATCCAGATTCATTTACTATAAGAATAATCACATAGTAATAATATATAAAATAACAAGAATGTATTCAGTGGACATTAGTAATTTACTCTTTCTACTTTTTTTAAGACCTCAAAGAGGAACAAAAAAATCTCTTTTGAATAAAAGAAAACTTCCTTCTGCAACATACTTATATATTTATAATATTTAATAAAGCATTTTTTCAGCATTATATGTAATTTGCAATCTAATGATTAATTATCCAAGCTCAGCTGATTGATAAACATTTAATTCTAAATTGTTATGCCAATGCAAAATGTCCTTTTGCATTAGCAGATTCAGATATATGTAAGAATAGCATATTTAGCAAGATTCTAAATAAGAGTGAAATCTAATAGATCTAAACATAATTTAGTTTTATATACATTTTAGTCCTGGCTTGAATGGGAAAGTTCATTTCTTACTCATTTTAATGCATATACAAATGAAGAATTATAAATCAAATATTTGTAATTTTTTAAAAAAATTTAATTGAACATAGCACTATCCCACCTAACATTATATATATATATTTTGATTTATTGACTAGTTATTCACATCTTGTTGATACACTTTTAGCCTCTCCATATTTGTTAGATTGCTTTGCTAATGCAAAATAATCATGTAAGAAAATGCTGTATTTAATTGCAAATATTTGATTTATAATTCATCATTTATATAATTATTAAAATGTAAACTCTCCCATATAAAGTTATTGATGATTATATCAGAAATGTATTAGATTTCATTCTTATTTAAAAACTTGTTAAGTATGCTAATATACTTGCGACCATTAATGCAAATGATCATTTTCAATTTGCATAGTACTCTAGGAAGTATAGGAATGATCAAAGTATATCATCAGGATGCAGTTAATTAGTCACTAAAGTAGAATTATCTATATATTTATAATCAATTATACCAATTCAAAATTAAATCATCAATTGCAAATTCAAAAATTCACTACTCACAGTTTAAATTGATATAATTGGTTTAATATATTGAGTAGTTCGCGTTTTGGCATTTGATATTATATATATTCGCGTATTTTTAAAGTCAAGTTTCTGAATGCCTTCGCATTCAATAAATAGCAAGTATTCAGCGAAAATATCTACGTTCGTCTCACCTTTACAAATGCTCATTCTTATTGATTATATATATTTTTTATTGATTCTACGTTTTCACACCTTTTCCGTCAATTGATTTAGCATATTTTATAATATACGAGTTTCTAATAGAAAATAGATGTAGGAAGGAAAAAAAACTTTTTTTTAAAGAATATATTGAGATCTACTAATTCGTAAAAATGCTCGATTAACACGCTGTAAAACTATTGTTTATATATCAAAAAATAAATTATTTTAATACATGCTTAATATATATATAAATATATTCAATTTAATGTTACACTATTAACGCATAATGAGTGTAGAAGAAACATTTAATTTTAATATATGTTTATACGTAAATAGTCTAAATTTCTGTTATTATTATATCCTAATATAAAGAGACTCTGTGTTTATACTTCCATATTTAATAATCTAATATACTGTATTAGAATCATATTCATAGTTACACCATATATAACAGTCCTCTTTTCAATAACATTTAAAAAACATTTATTAATTTGAATCCTATTGATCTCTGTTTGACCGTATGTTCATTTTGGGCAATAACTCGCGATACTGTGATTTTTCTCTTTCTACCATTTTTTTCTTCACATATAACTTTAACAATATCTGAATTGAATACATGTCCATGTTTTTTTTATGTGTACGATTATTAAAAAAAGTACATATGTGCTGTTAGTTGTTTTGTTTTTGTATAGCTTTTATTTATGTAAAAGAAAAGCAAAAACTAAAACTTTTGTGGTTAGCATGGCTGCCTTCCAAGCAGCTGTCCTGGGTTCGTTTCCCGGTCAACGTTTTGATACATGAAAAAAAAAAAAAGAAAGAGAAAAACTAATAGTATAAAAGTGTTTTTTTTTTCTTTTTATTAAGTAAATGTTGTAACAGCATTATTGCCTTTAAATACACTTTAGTTTTCTCATAGTAAGGATGCATGTAAATGTATATATATATATGAGCAATCTGATTGCAATGTCTTTATATATATATATATTGTAATGGAATTTATATTCACTAGTGATTATATTCTATTTTCATGACCCCCAGAAAATGTTTATTTATCCAATCAGTGTCTAGTGGATGACCGGGTATGAGGTCAGTGCCTACAACCTTAAAATTTAAGCCTATTTAGTTATAGCCAAAGATGATGGTCAGACTGAAACCCACACCAAGAACTAGTCTCAAGGCAAACCCCAGCCATATTTTCTAATCACCACCTACCCATATACATGCTAATCTAATAATGTGTTTTAATTAGCCTTATAAGAACAACTATATTATAACTTATTCTAAATCTTAAATATAAATCAAATACTTGTCTAACAAAGGATAAATCAATGAGAAATGAAGATTTTTTTTTTTAACAATAACAATTAATTTATTAATAACAATAAAAAAACCACTAAAACAATTTAACTTTTTTTAGCTCCTTATTTAGAAATGTATATAATCAACAAATAAATTATTTTAGAAAGAATCAATAAAATCAATCAAGCATGTCATGATTTAGTTCATTCTACTTAAATTCTTTAATTCTCCTCAATTTAATTAATTTTTTGGACCCAGGGTTAATAATATGAGAATAATTAATTTTATAACATATAAAAACAAATGTTTTTTTTTATATGTATAATAAATGAAGTTAGAGTAATATTTTAAAGTTTAAAAAAGTCTCTTCACAAAATTAAATCAATTTTGCTCATTATTAGTAAACAATCTTACTAAATTTTGTTGAGCTCAATATTGGCATAGTCTTTTCTTTTATCATTTGGAATGTTTGGCATCTCTTATTTAATGTTAAATAAATCCCTACTGCTGAGATAAATGGAATTTGCTTTATCACCATCATTTTATGTATTTTCACAGTTTATTTAATGATTGAAAATATCAGGTAGATGTTTGATGTTATTTTTCATCCTTGGAATATAAACTAATTTTCTTATCAATGGTTTATTTCTCCAGTGATGATTTGCAGCAGGCACTATAGGCAATCAATAATAGTAATGGCAAGTAACATCAACAATGATAAGTATTAATTAGGCATTTATTTTAGCATCTTATTATATCACTATGATACCTCTTATAAAGACGGAATAATCATCACTATAGAACAACTACTCCATAATATGACTTGACTGAAATTTATCCTTACATTAACATGGAGAATAGTGGAAATGCCTTTCTTTTTTGAGTTGACTAGCAACTGGTCAAATTTTAACAGTAAATAATTAAAACAATAAAACACAAATCTTTTATATCCAACTCTTTTACTGTCTATGGATTATCTATCGTCACTTTTTATTAATTAACATTGGGAATTCAAAAATAATTGATTTTTATTTTCGAATTGTAACAACAAGCAAAAAATTTTGCTTCAGTTTCCTACATTGTATATATAAGATAACAATAAAATAGACAAAATGAAATATATTTTAAAATTGACACTCAGAACCAGAAATTTTAATCTGTTTTAGTTTATCTCCCTAATCCTTTAGTTTACAATTAATTAAACTCAAATTTTATTTGAATATCCTTGTAACAGAAGCAAAATTTCATTTCTTTAAATTTTAGTTAATTCTTTTCTGTTAAGAGGAACAAAATAGTATTTTTTTAATCAAAAATGACATTATCTCTTTCTGGGATTCCCTTTTTTTTAAAAAAAAAAAATATTTCTTTTAGTTTTACACAGTTAAACTTTTAAAAATTTAAAATATAACTTATCTAGTACATATACGGCAAATTGTTTTTTTTTTTTTTGAGATAATAAAATTATCTAGGTTATTATTAAAACTTAATTTTAACCATTTCTAAGCTTTTACATTTAATTTTCAGGTTGTATATGTAATCCATGGTTAGAATTTACAAGCTATAAGTGTTACCAATATATAAAAATACATCCAACCTCATGAATACAGTACTGACATTTATTTTTTTTAGTGAAAGCTCAAATATACATGTGAGATCAATATACAAAAATAAATTAAATCTAATAAATACAGTTTTAACATTTTCAAAAACTGAAATAATGATTTAAATTTTAAATATTAATGAAGAGAACTTTTAGTATTTGTTTCATTTTATATATATATATATTTGTCAAAGTGCAGAAGCGAACTCAGGCCAGCTGCTTGGAAGGCAGCTATGCTAACCGCTAAGCCACCAACGCTTGACAAATTTTTTCATTTTTGTTTTTTAATAATTAGTAGATTATACTTTTTATTGCATTTTAATAAATAAATAATTATTAGATTAAGTAATTGCTTCACATATTTTGTTATAGTTATTTTGCTTTGTTTTTGAAAAAAATTAAAATATAAAGTAATACTTTATTTTGTTTAAATAACAAAAGTTTAAAATATAGTTGCTTTGAGATTAGTGCTTCTGTCATGTAATCTTTTGGCCACTTTGTAACTTTGTGAATTATTCTAGCACTTGAGGTTTGCTACTTTTTGAAAAGATTAGCAGACTTTATATTTAAAAAATGAATTTTTGAATTCACTTAAATCTTAAAAAATTATTATAAATATAAATTTTATATTTAAAAAATTTGAATTCAAGTCAATTTTAAAAAAATATTAGGAATACAATATAAATAAAAGATTTTTTGGATAAAAAAATTAGTAAACAAAAGCAATTTTCAATGACATTCAGTTTATTTAATTCAAATCTTTTATTTATATCATATTCTTAATAACTTTTTAAAATTAACTTCGATTCAAAAATTCATTTTTTAAATATAACATTTGCTAAAACTAAAGTGATATTTCACAAGCAATGAAAATATATTCACAAAGTTAGAATAATTATGTCCAGATTATTATGTCATAGCAGAGATAATCCTAAAGTAACAAAATATATTGTAGATTGATTTTTTTCTATATACTATTTTTTTGGAGTACAAGTTCCATTTCAGTTTTCTTAATATATATATATATATATATATATATATATATATATATATATATATATATATATATATATATATATATATATATATATATATATATATATATATATATATATATATATATATATATATATAGAAGAGATGATAATAGATGAACAATTGAAATCTTAAGCTGTATTTTAAGAGATTGTAAAAGACCCAGAAAGAGACACATGTGAGATGGCTGGAAGAAATAAGAAAGTGTGCAGGGGTGATATGGAGAAGAGAAGCTAAAGATCGGAGAAGATGGATTGAACTTGGAGAGATCTTTTTGCAGTGGATTGATAATGGTTGATGATGATGATATATATCTTATCTTTATCTAAAAATATTTAACAGTATGTAAAGGATATCTTTTTCATCTAAAAGATGGTTGTGATATAGTATCTTCTTATTCATGCATCATGTAATTACCCCATGCTCACACCAAGCTCTGTTGATTATTACCAATTAATCTGGTAATAAAAAAAGCTGCTTACTACTTTGATATTTATGATTCTAAGAGCAATTATTTTTATCCTACTCCAAAGTTACCTATTACATGTTTGAGTAATCAATAAACGTCAAATGGCATAGTGCTATGAAATCCCTATTTCCATACCAATTGTTTTTTTTTTGGGTTTTGCTTTCATTATTCTGAACATGGAAATTCTATAGCACTATATGATCTAGTATTCATTATTTACTTAAATTTACAGTAGATGGCTCTAGGGTTGCATGAAAATAAAAACTCTTGGAAACATATCAGCAAACATATGAGAGATCATGTTATGTTAGTATTTATAATACTGTGATCTGTCTAACTTAAGATGTTATATCCTACTGCTGACCTACTTCTTGTAGATGGTATTACTTAATAATTTCATTCATGAGTTTGATTTTTTCTCTCTTTATTTTCTATTTCCTTCAGTCAGAAATTGAATGAAACCTTTTGCTTACTCTTTTTATAAGCAAACAGCTCATCGAAATATAAAATATAATTTTATATTTTTTTATTAAGTTATCTATTGATTCTTAATCAAGCCATAGGTAAAGTAAAATAGCTTTTAAATAGCCTGCCTCTAGCAGCTGTCTTTTTAACAGCAACTATTGTGAGATGGTAAATAAAACATTACTAACTAGGCTTTTCAGTTCCCATAAAGTGAAGATTTGAGATGATTTCTATCTTTATTTATCTTTCTAATTAAGAACAGGTAGATATTCATTTACTGACAATACTGAATGTATTGGCTAATTAAAAAATAATATTAAATTATATTGGAATCTAAAAACAATTTTCAAGTTTTAATATCGAGACATGAGCATTTAAACATGTGTGTGTGCTACATCTATACCATTCAGACATCCATTAAATTAATTAGAAAATATGTTTTACTCTGATGCATACTGAATGTATTAATTTGACAACACATTTTATGAAAAACTTACAATTCTATTGTAAGGATAACTTACAATCTTATTAAGCTCACTTAATTATGTCCAATATCAAACCATAAACTTACAAATATAAATTTAATTAATAAACAATAAATACATTATCCTTTTACATGAAAACACCAATACACACAATATATAACTTAAACATTATATTATAAAATGTTAATAATAAACGTCAAGTCAAATAAATAGTTATTTTAATGAAATAACTATATTAAAATAATTAGATTTCAATCACACACACATATATATATATAATAATTATTTATTTTAAGTAATAGCACTAATCAAGACTTAAAATATAGAGATAACCTAATGTCAAGTCATATCTTAGCAACTAAACATAAAGGAAATAAAATTAGAACTCAATCACACAATTATTAATTATGATGTATTCATCAATAATAGTAATTTAACACATGCTAATTACCAGAAATCAATTTCACTATAAAAGCTAAATCAACTAATTTCTAAATCAGTTCCATCTTTTACAAATAAACTAATCACTACACAAATTTATTTTGCTGTGTTTGAATACCAAACACATCAGAAAGATGGATCAATAGTTTGGACAAATTTTCCTTCTTTATAAGATCTTCATTAGCAGAGAAGTCTAATATCACTCAAGTAAAGAGTAAATAAATTACTATTTAATATCATTAATAATAATTTCAAAAGCAAAATTATCTTTAATATAATAATTAAAAAAATTCTTAGCAATATCATTCTAAACATGAATTTCAAGAAAAATAAATATCAAAAACATTTATATATCTAAATAAAATTATTTTAAAAAGATTTCAAGTTATAGAAAATGCATCATGAGTAAAGATAATTTGCCATAGGATCAAATGCTATTGTTCTAATCTAAAACAATGTAATTATTTATTCTTGCTGAAATGTCTAAAAAAATATATATCATCTATATAATTCAATATTCAACTTTGGTTTATTAATTTAAGGAAAGGGATGTCAATGTCATGTGAAAGGAATATTTGTGGAACAAAGGAATATACTGATTGCCTCACCAATGATTGATGACCAGAAATAAAAGAACTTTATTCCTAATGAACATTGTTACTTAAATATAAAAAAAACAAATAGAATAATATCATAAACTTTAAACACATCATATTTTTGCACATCAACATCCATAAATATTTAATTTTATTTCCTTTGCCTTTAAATTTAACCTGCTTACTTTGGAATAATCCATTTTGGAAAATCATTAGATGAAAAATGAGAAAATATCATTGGGTTAAATGTTTTTTTTTTTATTTAATAAAATTTAGGTCTTCCTTATGCAGTGACTTGACCACTTAATAATTAAACTTAATATGAAGGTGAGATTTTATTGTTCTTCATATTAAATTCATTCACTTATGACATGACAGAATTCTTGTTAATTATTAAATTAATTAATTTATTAATATTTGTTTATTTATTATTCGGTATAAATGACTAATATCTTTGGGTGAAAAGTCTTTTCTTTCAACAATAGAGACCATACATAGATAGGAGGTCTTATAAAAATGGAATTCCCTCAAAAGGATTCAATATTACAAAATTCTTCATTTATACTTATATTGTTTAATTTAAATTTAGTTAGCTAGTATTATCATAATCTTTGAAATTATAAAATGTTATTTATTTTTGCAATCTATTAAATATTGTTTGTGCTATGACACATATCTACTATGGGATATGGAAAGGTATAATTTTAAAAAGTATATACTAATATAGTAAAAATATATTTAAACACTTGTAATTAAAATTTTTGTTATATAATGATAAATTTAAATTGTTTTCAATTAATAAATATTTTTAATTTTATTTTAAATTTAAGGAGGTCTCTGATTTATTTAAATTATTTATTTTATTTTTATAATAAAATAAAATTGAATGCATATACCCACATATACATATCATCCTGCTTAACATTATGATAACTTGGTTGGAAGAAGTTTGGAAAATTTATTGAACTTACGTTAAAGTATTATTATTGCTGCATGATATCAATTAACCCCTGAAGAGAGTTAAGTGTAAAATTAACCCTGAGTTTGAATACTGAGCAGAATGGAATAATAAAAAGAAGTGAAGATTGGATAAATTGGTCTAAGTTGTATTTGTATTGAATGTTTAAATATTAAATTATCATATTTGAAATAGATACAATCATGGATTAGATTTTTATCACATCATTCATGGCATCCCATATGAAGACCCTAGATACGACTATAGTTAGATGTGTTAACTCTCATTCCTTAAGGGAATATGGACCATTACACTATATTTACATTTCACTGAATGTATTGTATGGTTTCAGCTTAATTGCTAACTTTTGTAATGTGACAATGACTTCTTCATTTGAATAATATAAATTACATCACTCCTCAAATGTTTTAATATATACAGTACTTGAAGAGCAATACCATAGATTATAATTCATGAATGGAAGTAATTCAATCAAATTCTTTGCATGGTTTAGTTTAGTTGTAGTATGTCTGGAGCACAATGCCCTCAGATCGATTCCAGTTATGCACTTCAGTACTCAAACTTTATACAACCTTCTGAGTAATAATGCTATTTGATTATTTCATGTTATTCGTGAAAATAAAGAAATTATTGTCATATTATTGAAGATAAAAAATGCATGCTAAAGTATATGCATGCAGAAAATAGAAATATATATCTTCCAGGGAGAGAGGGTTGTCAGTGCATCCCTCATCCCAACTCTACCACATCACAACCATCCAATAGTGCAAAATGCCTCTCTCACCATTTATGCATTTTATGGATAATACTTGCTCTTCATATGAGTTGGATGTATCAACACTTGAATCTTCACGCAGACTTCAAATTGCTCAATAACTTTCACTAAACAACTCTCATGCAAGTAAAAATCATTTTTTAACACTGAACCATATAGTCGAAGAAAATATATATACCAAAAATTTTAATCTGCTTTCTATTTTTATTAATAAATATTAAAATAACCTATTTTAATATCTGGATTTACGCTATTTCTTCTAATTTAATTTGTTTTAGCTAGTTAACTGAGAAATATAAAAGTTTGATTGATTATGAAAGATCTGATACATATTCCACACTAAAAAATTTAATTTATCTTCTCTCTTTATATTACATATTAGTTTATTCAATTTAAAATTTTTTTTCATATAATTTTACTATTATGATATATTATAAGATGCGAAAAGAAAAAATATATTTTTTATTCAAATGAATACCTACAAGTTGCAACAGAATTCAATTTCATCTTGAAGTAATATTTGCTTTAAAAATAAACAGATTTAAAGGCAGATTTTTTACAAGCATTGGTATTAAAAGCTAGTTTATTATTGCTATATGTTTTCTTTTCTATAATATTTGAAATAATTAAAAGATTATGAAAAAAAGACGTACTGAAAAAATTGTATTTTTAAATTGTAGATATCATCAGAAATATGATTATTTTACTAATCAAAATTAAAGGTTTATTAAAAAAACAGTCATATCAATAATTAACATATTAACAAATAATAAAACTGTATTAAATTATTAATACTTACAAAGATTTGCCACTGCTTTTTGGTCCCAAGATAACATTCATTCCAGGTTTGAAAATGCCACTAAAAAAAAAGATAGTATTCAGTTTTAAAATTAGATCCGTGTGTGTGTGTGTACGCGCGTGCGTGCGACTATGTACAATATATTAACATACAAAACAAAATCCTATGTAGAAGTTTTTTAATTCCTGAAATATAGTTTGTTTTTTTTTTAAAAATTAGTTTAAAATATATATTTATTATATTAATTTTAAACTTAATAAACATCACATGATCACCATTTCTTGTGCTTGCTTATAACTGTTATTAAAACAGGCAAAACTCTCTATACGTATTGCCACTCAATGCAAACCAGAGTAATCAATGGATTCCAGAGGGCTTGTGCATAAAATCCCCATCTAGTGCCTACTCATCCGGTATCCCCAGACTAGTTTCTGGCTTGTGGCCTTCGTCAGTGAGGTGCAGTGCTCTCAGATCCAAGGCTCCTCACTGACGAAGGCCACAAGCCAGAAACTAGATGGAAATATTATGCGCAAACCTTCTGGCGTCCATTGATTACTCTGGCTTGCCCTGAGTGGCAATACATATACAGAGTTTTGCCTGTTTTAATTTTAAACTTTTTTACTATTTAAACTCAATCTTTTTTAATAATATACAAAATAAAACTTATTTCTTACGCTACTGTTTAATTTACATTTATACTTTAGGGTAAAACAAACTTTAAACATTGATATTACAAGGTCTTTAAAAAAGGAAGTATCTCGTCACCTTGTAATTGTTAATTATGATTTCAGAGCGATGTATGACGTATTTAAAATATGACTATTAAATAAAGTGAGTGTTTTATCTCCAGCATTGTTAACAAATGTTTTCTTAAATAACACCAAAGCTGAAATTAAGGATGGCTGCCCTTATTGACATTTGTTGGCATATAATCATAATCATTCTTAGCTGTAAGAAGATTGCTTCCGTTTAATTTGCATATATACTTTAGGCTAAGCATAATTATAATATTTAATATATTTTATATAAGATACACTTCATGTTGATATTATAATTTTTTAAAAGTCAGAGTATCTCTTTACCTTGTAATATTTCATTATGATTTCAAAGTGATATAAATCGTATTTAAAATATATTAATAATTTTTATTAGTCGTTCATTATACTAGAGATTATCCAATAATGAATAATATTATACTTTCATTAAGTGATTTGTGTGTCAAAGTTGTGAGGGCAGCACTTATCAATTAAACTGTAGTAATTTGCTATTATATATATATATATATATATATATATATATATATACACACACACACACTGAACAATGATAAAGATATGTGTAAGAGATTGTGATTTGGGCCAACTGATGAATACTGATCCAGCATGAAATTTTCACAATGGGATCATAGATCTTTTTCACATGTCTTTGGTCATATGTTTATGATTACATTCAAACACAAGTTGTTAAAAGCGGATAGAAACCAGCCCCTACCTTGTGTGAAAGTGATATAGTAGAAATTAGACTACATAAATAGTTTTTAAAATATAGCTATTAAATAAATTGCATGTTTTGTTTCCACTCATCAACAAATATTTGCTTAAATAACATCAAAGCTGAAGTAAAAATGACCACTCTATATTTCTTTACAGCAAGCATGATTGCTTCCATTTAATGTATATATACAAATATGAGCTACATGGGAGAAAGGGTTAATATGTAAAACAAAAATAATGAACTGATATCAGTGATTGTGAAAAAGAAGGAAAAAAACCTGAAATTTGTTGATAAAAAATATAATTATTGACCCAGTATCAAATCTACATGAATATACAAGCTATTCTCTCTGGAGCTTAAAATCTTAAGATTTTTTGAGATCCAGTCCATTAGTTTTATAGTAAAAAAAATGAAAGATAGCCATGAAATGCATAACTGCATCAGTCACAACTTTGAATCCTAATAACTCATTAATAATAGCAAAAGTCAGAAAACGGTTTGTAGATAAAGATTAAATTGTACAATTATGTAGTAAACATTTATTCTTCAAGCTTACGATAAATGGCACTAAAGTAAAGAAAAGAAGTTGCTTTCATTATAATTAATAATAGTGACAAAATCTAAGTTTATTGCTTTGTTGTCATGTATTATTTTTGTTAAATGTATTTTACATTTCATGATTTTAAAGTTGTTTGCTAAATGTTAATTATTATTATCATCATCATCATCATTATCATTATTATTATTATTATTATTATTATTATTATTATTATTATTATGATGATGATGATGATGATGGTGATGATGATGATGATGTTAAAATGGAAGGTTTTTTAACAGATAAAAAAATTATCTACAAATATAAATGTTTGAGTAATATAGTTTTTTTTTTTCATGTGTCAAAGCATCGGCTGGGAAGCGAACCCACGACAACTGCTTGTAAGATATGTGCTGACCACTCGACCACCAACGCTTGACTAGAGTAATATAGTTTTTATTTAAAATAAACAATAATTTAGCAATTCATTAAAAACTTTATTGCTTGGTACTTGTAGTTGTGCTGTTAAATAATGTTTTAAAAATAATTTTATTCACAGCTTAAAAAATCAAATTATCAAAATCTAATATGTAAATTTTAAATCAAACCTAGCTCAGTGTATATATAAACAAGGGAAGTAAATCATCTTCCCCCAGACAGTGAATTAAAAGTATCAAGAATAGAATGAATCCACTTATTCCTGAGTGCTTTGATGTTTATAAGTATACCTTTGTCAACATTGTTGGCAATTCAGAGTGAAATTAATTTATCAGCCAATTGGAATGTGGCACTTAAATTATCAAGATCATTCATAAAAATTTTTAAAAAAAATTTTTTTTTATTCAGCTGCTGAAGAACACAATCATAAATAGTGGTGAAACATTAGAAAAACTTAAAAATAGACAATAGACATTTATCTCCCCCAACCCAAAAAACTGTTCTAACTTATTTACATTATTTATAATATATAATAAATAGATATATATGAATCTGAATGTTTTGAGAGATGTATTTCTTGTAAAAGTTATTTTGAGTAAATAACAAAAGATGGCAGTTATATAGACATATATGCATTCACATAAATATAATACCAGATCACAAATTAGATCTCATATTTTTCAAACTGTGACTTATTTTTAGAAATTTTAATGCATTATTAATATTTAATGTTTCAATGCATTCTCTATAGCTAGCTTATAGTGAATCAGCAATGTTAAATTGGTTAATCTTTATAGTTAAAGTGTTACACTTTACACTACTAAAAATGGCATATTTGCAATAATGATTGAATTTGTAAAATAAATAATATTGCCCTTTATAGTTCTGTCACTTCTGGTATTTAAACTTCCTATAAACTTCTGAGCAAGAAATTATTAAATTGTTTTTTAATTATATTAATAATAATTTAAAATTTCTAGATATATAAATCACAAAATGTTTGTACATAAATATAATAAAAATTCATCCTTAAGTTTATGTTACCTATTAGATACCACTAAACTGATTTCAAGTTTATTAAGTACACCTAAAGTTGCTAAATATATTTGTTATTATAAAATACAAAAGTTTTAGATCACATTTAACAGTGACATCTATGTGTGTTTAAATTATTATTGATTATCCACAAGCATCAAATCCTGCAGCAAATTATATCAGGCTAGTCTCAATTCTGATTTTAAAAACCCCATCTACATATATAGACAATATTCCAAAATTGGGATATGATAAGACAACACTCTTACAGAAGTTTTCCTTAAATATATGTACACAATGTGTATATATATGTAAATACATAAAAGCAGTCAACTCTTAAACAATAGCAATATCAATAACAGACAACAATCTCATTCTGTTGTCAAGGCAACCTTCTTTTAAGAATAAAGGTGGAAATCCACCTTTATCTTTCATATAATATATTTATACAAACACTAAAGATTGCACTTTAATTACAGAGAGGGATTTAATATAAGTTTTAAGTAAATTTATTAAACAGGTAAATATAACATGTTCTGAAAGCAGATTAACAAATAGACAATTGTAATTTTCAAATTGGATTCTGACCATGTATTACTTAAATAATAAAGCTAATGCTGATCAAGGTTAGTATAGGTATTAAATGTAAACACATGAAAGTAGTCAATACTTAAACAATACCAATATTAATAACAATCAACAATTTCAATCTGTTATCAAGGCAACCTCTTTAACAATAACGGTGGAAATTCACTTCATCTACGATCTAACATGTTTATATAGACACTAAAGATTGCAACTTGACGACAGAGAATGAAATTATTAATTAAATTAAGTTTTAAATAAGCCTCATTAAACAGGGTAACTATATATATATTGAACCATATATTTATAGGTATAGTATAAGTATGTTGGCATTTGGTAATATTTAAATGCTAAAAAAAATTGACACTGTCCCTCTGCTTTAAATAAGTACAACTATCTCTCTTTTTTAACATTATTTATTTTATTTTTTTTGCATTTTGTTATTATAATTTTTTTAAAATACAAGCGTTGTTAGCCGAGAGGTCATCGCAGCCGCCTTGCAAGCAAGTAGTTGGTTGCAGACGGTTGTGGGTTCGCCTCCCGCCGATGCTATGACATATGAAAAAAAAATACAATTTAAAATATTTTTCTCTTCACCTATATCGATCGACCCACAGATGTCCCAATTATTATCATCAATAAGTATGGCCACACAATCACAGGTCTGGATCATCATCATAATCAAGTGTATACAGCTACGTAAATCTGGATATACATATATAATTTTCTATTTTTTCCACCTCTATGAAAACATATTGTTAGCTTTTTTTTCTTTAATAATTATATAATAAAGCACTTTGAGATAAATGGAGAAGATTACGAGAAAATTTTTAATTTTCAATAGATTTGTTATTCAAGTCGTGAAGATCTAAAATTACAGTAATTCAGGCTTTTATTCAGCTTCTCAGATAAGAGTTATCAAGAAATCTTAAAAAGCTGCAAATTAAGAGATTTCTGTTTATATTGTAAAATCTTAGAAATGATTAAAAAGATATGAGAACAATAAAACTAAATAAAACGAATCCCTTCTTTTTCAGTAGATACATTTCACAGCTTTTTCTCATAACAATATTATCCATAACAAAGAAAAATAAAGTCGTAAAACAATAGTGACGTATTTGACAGTGCTATGATGTTAAAAAATAAATCTAAAGAAAGATTCATTTGCTCTTTTTCAATCAAAAACATATGTTTTAAACCATTTTTAAATCTGTCAAACAGCTTATCAAGTCAGCTTGGCTTTAATAAAATAAAAATATAGAATAACAACCACAAATAATTTTTTTTATATAAATTGTAAATCGAAGCAATTTTTCAAACTTAATTAATTTTTGTGTACGATACTTAAAACATATTGTTAATTATGTGATAAGTTCTCTCCCCTAAAATATTATTTTGTGTCCACATTACTGATCTGTTAAACCACTAAACATCACATGATCACCATCTCTATACTAGCACATAATTGTTGGAGGGTTGCATTAGATCCTAAGATCTAGGTACAGTGCTCTCAGATCCAAGGCTTCTCACTGATGATGGCCACAAGCCAGAAACTAGTCTAGGGATATTGGATGAGAAGGCACTAGATAGGGATTTTATGCACAAGCCTTCTGGCATCCATTGATTACTCTGTTTGGCACAGGGTGGCACTACTGTATGGAGAGTTTTGCCTTTGATTACTGATCTGCTTCAGCAATAAAATTATCACTTGATTCCATCACATGACTTTAGCATAACTATTGTTGTTGCAGCAGCATAACTTTTTGCCATCTCTATGCCATCTAATGTAAGCTTTAGTAAGTACTAACTGTGCTTATTAAATCCCTATTCTGTGCTCTCCTATCAAGCACCCCCCCGCCCAACTAATCTCAATCTATATGACTATGCAAGTAATTTTGTATTATGTTCTTTTTATTTTTCTTAACACGATTGTAATAGATATATTAAGCACTTGGCGATAGAAAATAAAAACTTAATAGCGAAAATTTAATTTTATATGTTAAGCATGCTTTCAATATCTTTATATCATAATCATAGTAATGAATGAGTGAAATTGTTGGTGAAGAGTGTAATATAAATATCATGTAAATTGTATTCAAATATGCTTACATGACCCACTTTTTAGATAGGGGTAATAGGATCCCTTTTTGTTTATAGCATTATGATTATTGGCAATATCTGAGAATTCCTGTATCTTACATTTAGCACCACTCTTTTCTAGATATACAATGTTGGCTGATATAATTTGAATGTATGGATAAGTTTATTTTCTTGCTTTAGAAATATGGATTTGTGGTCATATCATCTTTGGCATTTTTATACAAATATTTGTGTTAGAAAGTATTGTTGCTAGGCTAGCATGAGATTCTCTGAACTAAACAGCACTGTAGTTGGTTTGGTTACTTGGGATCTTATATACAATTTGTGGAAATTATTAATATATATATATATATATATATATATGTGTGTGTGTGTGTGTGTGTGCAAAGCTAGTCAATATAGGTAGCATTATGTCACTCTAGAAATAATGATATGCAGAAAAGTATAATTAAGCTGCAAATTACCTATATATTTTAATCTGCATAATTAAATTGTTTAATAATATGCAAATTAGCAGAGTTATAAAATGCCTGCAAAACTTCTAATGATGATAAAGAGGTGGAAAATAAGACTAGTGATACTAGTAGAACAAAAACAATTTAAGTTGTGCAGTGCTGTTTCAGATCAGATAGTGCAGAAGAGATGCAGCCAAATCTAATTGAACTGACTCAAAGATGTGAGTGTGCAGTAAATTGCTTAGTAAAATCACTAAAAAATAGCAGAAACAAAATGATAAAACTCTGGGCTAAAGTGATTACATTTAAAATGACTTTTAATAAAGTGTGGAAATAAAGTTTAACTCTATATATGAAATGTTCAGTGACTAATATTATTTGTTGTGGAGTTCAACTAGCCAATTACCAGTGGAACCTACTAAACCATTATTGCTAACTTATACCTTATTATGAATAAATAAACTGTTTGTTAAGTTATTAAAACTTACAAAGTATTTCATTTAAAGTATAATTATTGAGTGTATGGCTGCCAAGATCAGTTCCTATACATACCAGCAAGCATGCTGTCTTAAATTGAAAAAAATTTAAATGTTTTTTTTAGTTTGGGAATAAAAGATTTAAAGTGTAATAGAGAAGTAAATAACAGTTGCTGAAATGAGAGTGCATTATATTATAAAGGTCCATATGCATTGGTCCAAGATCCAAAATACCTCATTCATCAAAGTCATTCGATTGAAAGCAGTCTGGGGATATTGAGTAGGACAGCAAATGAATATTACTAACTTACTACAACTTGCAGTAAGTAACATAAAGTTGGTGAAAATCATCTGTTTAAGCTAACATGCCTCCCTGCAAACATGTGCATAATAAAAATAATAGTTGAATTGCTTATTGTTTGAGAGTTTATAAGAAGTTTGTACCAGTAGTGACAGAGCTGGATTTCAGTCCATGAATCTTGAGTCCTAGAAGCTATCATTGTATATATATATATATATATATATATATATATATATATATATATATATATATATATATATATATATATATATATATATATATATATATAGAGAGAGAGAGAGAGAGAGAGAGAGAATATGGTACCATGCTCTCAGGTAGCCATTTGTAATAATACACCACATTAGACCTGAATTATGAGGAGATGGAAAACCATCACCATCCCCAAACAAACAAGATATAAAATTAAATATAAAAGGAATTAGTATGAGAGATCAGCACAGGACTAACTATAAGTTCACCAGCATTACACAAAAGTAATTAATCATTCATCATAATGAGTGATCAACAATAAAAATAAATCAACAGTCAATCTTGTGACTGGATCTAAAAGTGGTCCACTATAGATCAGGCTAATTATTTAGCCATTGCCAAATCTAGGGCAGGAATTATCTGGATCCACATATGTAGGTGCTGCTCCATCAAAATACAATAGGTCAAATAATGCTGACAGGCTAAAAACATCCTGGCCATCATGAATGCTCCACTTAGTAACATTAACATACTGGACAACTATTAACTAAATGTCTCAAGAAGTAATAAATAAAATGTAATACTAGGATTTTAAAGGATATCCCTTTGCACTAACCAGGATTATTTGGATACCCATAACACTAAACAAAAATCCCCAATCCATATAACTAAGTTTTATTCATAAATCTAGGTCAAGTAGCAAGAACTCTATAAACTATACTGTGGGCAAGAGATAAATAAAGCAGTTTATTATAAATCACTTTAAATAGTTCCTTGGTTTACTCTACTATAAATAAATAATTTTATTGTGATCATTTAAAAAATCCTAGAACACTAATCTGACATGAAATAAAAACACACATTGCAATTTATGTACCAGGAGTTGGAATGAATAAAGGCTAAAAAATATTTGAAAACAATTATTTTATAACTAATTGATTAACAATAAATAAAAGAAATTGATATGATAGTATGAAATTTTAAACATTCATTTCATCAAAAAAATATATTTTTATAAAAATTATAATTCATTAACTTATTTCTTTAAAATAACTAAGAATTGGAAAAACAACATGTTATCTTTGATTTAGCTTAATTAACCTTTTGTTAAGTTTTTAAAAGGGAAAATAAATGAAGAGAAAAACATGTTTAAAATAAAAATTCTAAAAACTTTTTCAAAATTTTGAAGAGAAAATTGACTGGATTTAAAAAAAATGTTTCACAATTTAAAAATATTAACTTAATGAAAATATTTAAAATTATCAATTCTTACAACTAAAAGTGATCTCTCTTTTTTACTATAAATGAATATTTAGTGTGCACACAGAAAAAATATCTTTAACTATGATTTTATTTTCTGTGAAATCCTTTCCAGTTACAATTTCCAATTTTTTTTCAATTGAGTTTCTCCTTAAATGCTTCCAGACATGTACATAGTTAATTTGCCATTTTCTTTGTTTGCAGTAATTCCAGGTTAAAGATAGCAAATTTTATCCATTTCTTTCCACTAAAATTTTCAGGTAAAGCAAACACAGTCAGAGACTCATGCTCTTGGTTGAAGACAAGGTTGCAGATTACTTTAGGAGCAACTTCTCTACATTTTTATTCCAGTGAAGGCAGGTTACATTGAGGAAGATGATGTCTAGCTTTTAGCTGAATTTAGCACATGGTTTTCATTGTATAAACCATTTTTATGACTAAAGTCATAGTATGCTAAAGCTTGATTAAAACCTGTTATTCTATAAAACAGATTGGTTAAGATTTCTGCTGTACTATGCAATAACTTGGTGAAGCCTTCTGATAGTTTCTTCTTTATCATCTGGATTAAGACTTTACTGCATTCTCTTTAACAACTAAGCTAAGAATATCTACTTCTTACCAGATACTTGGGTCTTCTGACTTATTTACACCTCCATTATTTTTTCTAAGCCAATCACAATCTGTCTCTAATCTGATAATTTTTATAACAACCAATTAGGTAAATTTTTACAAATACATAAATTGTTCAGATATGTCCCTTCTTAATTGTAAACATTGAAAAATAAGCCAAAAACTTAAAGTGACATCATAAAATTTTTGTCATTTCTTTTTAATTAAACAATTTTTTTTACAAAAAAAAAAATAATAATTACACTAATTTGATTTTTTGTAATGAAGAGGGGTAAAAAGAAAAAAAAAACAACTCTAATTAAAAATAAAATTTACTGAAAGTATTAAAATCTTATTTTGTTTTTTCTTTTTAAAAATACTCTTAAACATAAAACTTTATTTTTCTTAACCTTTTGAATGATGATTATATAATTGGCCGAATGAGTTAAAAATCAAAACTTGTAATTGGCCAACTCACAACTTTAACAAAATCTATTGTTAAAATAGATCACTTTTAATAATATAAATACGTTAGTTTCGTTTGTAAAATATATATCACTGAATTTTAAGATTACGAAAGCAAACGAAAATCTTTTCAAAAATAAAATTTGATTTATAATTTAAAAAATATTCAATTGCGGTGAAATAAAAGTAACCGCTATTCAACCAACCAAAAAAGATTGCTGATGCAATCTTTTTTTTTTCACTTTATGTTACGATCAATATGTAGCAATAAATAAATAATTCTTGGTAATATCTTAACTATTTTTCTAAAATAATTTGATTTTTAGTATTATTTTATCAATAATAATTTGTAATTCAATTCAAATATTGTTTAAAATGTTGTAAACATTCGTTTATCATTTTCGTAATAAAAATCAAAACGAACGTAACTTTTTACTTTTTGGCAGCCATTACCTTTCTGACAGAAGTGGGACAGCCAATAAGATTCAAGAAAAGTTGGTGAGGAGGCGGTGATTTGGTTTTGTTTGACATATATGGTCATTTTTATTGATTTTTTACTTGTAATATAACTCTGAAGAGGGCACCATCTTACAGAACTTTTGATTTTCTTGCTAATGACGTATCATATGTATACGTGGGATAAAAAGTAGCCGATTTAGAGTGATGTCAAATCTTCTCATTTTTAGACGAGTCATGCATTATAAGAGTTAACGGATTAAAATTAAATATTAAACAATTTACTAAAAAGAGAAAGTTTTCTTTTTTTTCTTTGGGTACATTTTTTTAAAAAAACAATTAAAAGCAACTGATAATTAAATAAAATTATTGAAGAGCAAGAACAAAAGAAATTATTTATATGATTTTATACTTTCCTTTCTCTTCTGCCAACATTTACAATTTATAATATATATTAAGATATGCACAATGTGATTAAAAAACAAGTTTGACAATTATTTAGAGAAAATTGTCTAGAATGTTGCTATTATCATGTGGGAAGAAAAGTAAAATATTTAATTAATTGCAGATACATTATTAGTATAAAAAATATGCATGGAAAAATTAAATATTTTTTCCCATTAATTAAATAATCCTAAATTACCTGAGTAGCATGCTGCCAACTATCTAATTATTTTTAATGCAGCTATGTAGCAAATGGTTACTATATATATATATATATATATAATTTAGTGATATGTGCAATTGTAATATTGTGAAAAAAAATTAATCTTCACATGTGTACTAATAGATTAAATTTACATGCACTCACCTATCAATAAGTGTTTTAAAAGCATAAGTGTAACCATTATGCTTAAATCACAAACTAATCTTATTATAAGGCTCATAATAATTTCAAGTCCTGATTAAAGTATGATCAATAAAGATTGGTTTATATAAAAATAAATTTGTAAACAAAGGCAAAACTCTTTTCTCCATACAGTAGTACCACCCTGTGCTAACCTGAATAATCAATAGATGCCAGAAGGCTTGTGCACAAAATCCCTATCTAGTGACTACTCAACCAATATCCTCAGACTAGTTTCTGGCTTGTGGCCATCATCAATGAGGAGCCTTGGATCTGAGAGCACTGCACCTAGATCTTAGGATCTAATGCAACCCTACAGCAGCCACCTTTTAATTAACTCTACTTTACTACAAAACAATGAGAATGAAATTGAAAACACAAAAAAATATTTTCAATCTACGCTCAATAGCTTATATAGTCATATGGGTCTGAATTCAATTCAGCACCCATACATTTTGGTGTCTTTGGCTCTTAAACAACCATAGCCACCACTATCCTATTAGGCAGGATTGGTGTTAAACCACTAAACATCACATGATCACCATCTCATACTAGCACATAATTGTTGTAAACAAAGGCAAAACTCTTTTCTCCATACAGTAGGGTCACCCTGTGCTAACCAGAGTAATCAATAGATGCCAGAAGGCTTGTGCATAAAATCCCTATCTAGTGCCTTACTCAACCAATATCCCCAGTGTCCTTTAAACATTACATGATCACCATCTCATACTAGCACATAATTGTTGTAAACAAAGGCAAAACTCTTTTCTCCATACAGTAGTGCCACCCTGTGCTAACCAGAGTAATCAATAGATGCCAGAAGGCTTGTGCATAAAATTCCTATCTAGTGCCTACTCAACACTGAGGATATTGGTTGAGTAGGCACTAGATAGGGATTTTATGCACAAGCCTTCTGGCATCTATTGATTACTCTGGTTAGCACAGGGTGGCACTACTGTATGGAGAAAAGAGTTTTGCCTTTGTTTACAACAATTATGTGCTAGTATGGTGACCATGTGATGTTTAGTGGTTTAGCACCAATCCTGCCTAATAGGATAGTGATGGCTATGGTTGTTTAAGAGCCAAAGACACCAAAATGTATGGGTGCTGAATTGAGTTCAGACCCATATGACTATATAAGCTATTGAGCTTAGATTGAAAATATTTTTTGTGTTTTCAATCTCATTCTCATAGTTTTGTAGTAAAGTAGAGTTAAACGGTGGCAGCTGGAGGGTTGCATTATATCCTAAGATCTAGGTGCAGTGCTCTCAGTTCCAAGGCTCCTCACTGATGATGGCCACAAGCCAGAAACTAGTCTGGGATATTGGTTGAGTAGGCACTAGATAGGGATTTTATGCACAAGCCTTCTGGCATCTATTGATTACTCTGGTTAGCACAGGGTGGCACTACTGTATGGAGAAAAGAGTTTTGCCTTTGTTTACAACAATTATGTGCTAGTATGAGATGGTGATCATGTGATGTTTAGTGGTTTAACACCAATCCTGCCTAATAGGATAGTGGTGGCTATGGCTGTTTAAGAGCCAAAGACACCAAAATGTATGGGTGCTGAATTGAGTTCAGACCCATATGACTATATAAGCTATTGAGCTTAGATTGAAAATATTTTTTGTGTTTTAAATTTCATTCTCATAGTTTTGTAGTAAAGTAGAGTTAAAAGGTGGCTGCTGGAGGGTTGCATTAGATCCTAAGATCTAGGTGCAGTACTCTCAGATCCAAGGCTCCTCACTGATGATGGCCACAAGCCAGAAACTAGTATGGGGATATTGGTTGAGTAGGCACTAGATAGGGATTTTATTCAGTAATAAGTAATCAATTATATCATCAGACCAATTATTATACATATATGAAAATAACTTAAAAGTAAATTTTGTGATAATAATATAGGGATATCATTTGTTTTGACACATGCGTTCAGGATAATGTATATTCTATATTGCTGCATTTTATAATAACTTAATATTTTAATTGTTTCAAGCAGAAAAAAAGTAAAAGTAAATAATAACTATATTTTTAATACTGTTATTTATAATGATAGTTATCTTTGGAAATAGACAGTTGTTTATTCTAAAGATCATTTGATTTATACTTTTCTATAACAAACGAAAAATTTGTATTCTTAATAAATGAATAATATGGTGTACATTATATATATACATAAGTTTGTGTGAAAAGATTCGTCCATATTGGGCACACATAAATATGATAATGTAGAATTAATTAGATTTTATCAATAAAATAAATATGGGCAGTTAATAAGTATATAATATAACATTGTCTCTCTTTATAGAATCTATCTTAACAATAAATGCTAATGTGATTAAGTGAGAGAAATCTTTAGTTGTATATGACTTTACCTATCAGGCTTAAATAATTTATTTATATATTTATACATGTTTGGGATCAATACATTGTTTAGTTTTGATTTGTATTATAAATTTACTTTTAAATGAGTTAAAATTGATAAAAATTTATAAGGTATAGGAATCATTATCTTATAAAATGATCACAGATAAAGATTGGAATATAATAATATTTGTAAATATATCTATATTTGTATTCCCATGTCTAATGTTAATTTTATTTAGCAGTAATTTCATTAAATATTTGTTGATATATATATAATGTAAGAAAAAGGTGTTTAATATTTAAAAGTTTTATTTTTTTATATATCTCTTGCATCTCTGCTATTGTCTCTTATGAGAATATATATATATAAAGTGAATTAAATGATATAGACACACTCATATATATATATACAGAATTATTAAGGTAAACATATATGCATGAAACTGTTAAATTATTAATTGCAGAAGATAGCAAAAGTAAATGACATTTAGATGTATGTGAAGATTCAAATAAGTTTATTGACATTTTTATTATTGTTTAAAAATATTTCCTATCTTTTTAAAATAAAGTATTTAATGACAATTAACCTAAGATATGATGACACAAATGTGTGACATCTGTGTTTATATAAACTACTAGAATATATACAAATTATTAGAATAATAACTTTCTCACATTAAAACGTCACGTGATCATCTTTTATTTACGCTTACACAATTTTTTCTTCACAATAGTACCATTTAGTGCAAACTTCAGAAATCAATAAATATTAAATGGTAATGCTCATAATCACTATCCAGGCCTTTCCCATTGGATATTCCCAAACCTGTTTCTTGCTATGGTTTATCAGTGGGAAGTCTTGGATTTGAGACTACTGCACCTGGATCTTGGGATCTACTATACCCCTTCTCTTGCAACCAATTTTTACCTTTTTGTTTAACTTTAAAGCTATCAGCATTGTTGTGAGGGAAACATTTTGCTACTGTTTTAACAGCTTGTGTATGCATAATAAAAAGTAATCATGTGATATTTTAATAGTTTAATATCAATCTTAACCAAATGATAAACTGACTATAGTTATTAAATAATAAAAAACACAAAAATATATAGATACTGAGCTGATTTTAGATCTGTATGACTATACAAACAAATTATCTTGGATTGAAAACATTTGTTTATTTTCAGTACGAACTAATAGATTCTTAGTTAAACAAAAATATAAAAAAATGGGTGCTCGAGAAGGGATGTGGTAGATCCAAAGATCCAGGTACACTATTTGCAAATGTAAGCTTCTCACTGATGAAACCCATAAGCTAGAAACAAGCCTAGAGATGTTGGAAGGTAAACATTGGATAAAGTTGTGAGACATTATTATGATTATTAATGCTTACACTAAATCAGGGGTCCCCAACCCTATGTCAGTGGGCACCATGGCTCCTGCAGACTATTTTACTTGTGCCCACCATTATCTGAACACTATAAAAAATTATTTATCTGATACAAATAAATTTAATTTTTAAGATTTCTTATAAATTATTATATTACATTGCAATCAAATTGTAGGTCATACTATACTTTTACAGCATAAAAGAGTCTATCATTAACAATATCCAACTATAAATTTACATTGAAAAAATAAATGGTGCCTGCCTCCTGGATGGCATTATAGAATGTGCTCTTAAGGGCAAAAAGGTTGGGGACCGCTGCACTAGATGATACTTTTATGGGGATGGAGAATTTTGTTGTTGTTTTAATTCTCCAGAATACTATTAATGTCAATGTGCTTTCATATTAAATCACAAAGTAAAAAGGATCATTTACACTTGCTTTCTCAGAAGTTATAAAGATTGCAAATCTAACACATTTGCAATTTCCTTAAGTTCTGATAAAGCAAGTCCTAAATGATCATTTTTGCTTTGTGATCTAACAGAAAGCACATTGATATTAACAGAATTCAAAGACATAATGAATTTCAATGATTTAACATATAGTGTGAAATGTTTTTGGATATAAGTATAATTGTGTCAATTAATATGTAATTGCCTTAGCAGACGAAAATGAAACTCTTCCAATTATTTCTTCAGTTGTTATTAAATGGCAAATGTGAAAAATGATATTTTTAAGCATTATCAAATTCTCAGAGTTATTTTTTGAGCCTGATTTTAAATTGACCATAATTAATGTTCACAGGTTGGAATCTCAAAATATTCATTTGATTATTATTGTGAATTTCCAATTTACCATAAATATGTAACAGTACAATTGATCAGCATCAAGATTTTATTGGCTCCTAAAATTCTTATTTATGAATTAGTGGCATATAATTATAATATTACATACTTAAGATGAATGGGAAGATTACAGTAATATTAAAATTAATATTTTGAAATTCTCTCTTGTGGATATTACTAAGGCTGATATGAATTAAATGAAGAATCTCTCAAATGTCATTGCCATACTTGTCACATTAACTAGAAGTCAAAAGACAGATGGAAGTGGTTCCATTTCTATATGCTAGAACAATGGGATCATGATATAGTGTTAGAATTATATTTAAATTGAATGTAGATATAGATGAGGCTAGAATATTTCATTGACCCCTAAAGTTATGCATGTATAAAATAAAACCAGTTGTATATTATTAGCTGAAAATCAAATATAGAAATATTATTATCATCTACCATCATATTATTTCAGTAGTAATACCTGTGAAACAAAGATTGTTTGAATAAATCAGTATAGATTGATCTTTTACCTATACTGCTTTATTCAGACTTGGTGTTTTTTTATAGATAGCACTGCTAAAAAATATATTTATATCCTGCTTAATGCCCGATTTGCATGTGAGCACTTAACATAATGATCATTCTCAATTTGTACCTACTATTTTGATTTACAACTGATTATTTACTATAATGATCATAAGTAACATTTACTAAGCTGTAAACCTTAAGAATATGCACATGAAAATGTGAAGGCAGGGACCTCTATAGGTTTAAACCACAAGCTCTCAGATCTAACCACTTCAGCTTCACCTATTCATATAGGAAGTAGGTTGAAGTAAAGAAGAGGTTTCCCTCTTTTATTCCAAAGCATAAGCTTGTGGTTAAGACCTGTAGAGGTCCCTACCTTCACATTTTCAAATGCATATTCTTAAGGTTTACAGCCTTAGTAAATTTTACTTATGTAATCAATGTAAATTATAATGATCACAAAAAAATTTTCAGATTTTTTGAATCTGCCATTTTGAAAATGGCAGCCAAGTTTTAGGATTGATGACATCATTGGGTAGTGACTTTATGTCATCTAAAACTAAAATGGTGACATTCATGCTAAAAATGTACAATACAAAGTTTATTCATTATACACAGAAAAATACACGTGGGTCTCTTTTTACATGGACTTATTTAACACAATTTTGAAGTTACGCGATTCATGTTTCACCGGAAGTAGAACTCCAATAATGTGCTATTACTTTAAATAATAAATTTCACGCACTTATGTCATATTGAAAGTAATAGCATATTATTGGAATTTGACTTTCATCTTAGTAATTTCAATATTTTCAGTGCTTTATAATAGTAAGATTTTATGCAATAATGAAATTAAAATCATGATTTCCACATTTTATGTATACACACATTAAATTTTACAAGATTATAATGTAAATTTGTTCAAACATTGTGCATGTTAATTTTGCATTTTAAATCACATTCTCTTTTTGCTTTTTAAAAAAGAATGTAATCATTTAGTGTCCGCAAGTTTATTTTTAAAAGGTGAGTAATAGCAGTGGGCACAATTAAATTTGACAATTAAAAATTAAAATCTGATTTTTAATTGTAATTAACAATTTAAAAATTACTTACGGCGACTTGAAATTAATGTGATGTAAAACGAAATTTGATTTTTAAACAGAATTGAAAATTAAAGACAAAAATAAGAATTTAATTTTTAGTTGTTAGTTTTAATTAAAATTTTCCAGCAATGGTGAATAAATGTCTTTTTATTATCATAAGTCTAAGTTCATAAACAATTAATAAAATCATCATCTCAAAGATTAACACAACATGAGAGTGAACTTGGTGCTAGTTGTATTTCCTCTTAAGAGAATCTGATTTTTTATGAGTTTGCAAACGAACGTGTTTTTCGGCAAATAGCAATAATAATTAAAACATGTATAAAAAAAATGTAAATTACTGTACTGTAAATTATGCATAAAAATATATTATTTTGAATAAAATTAAATATTATAGTTAAAAAAAGTTTGTCTTGTATCAATTTTTTTCAAATTTGAAATTTTTTATTAGTCATATTTTATTTCCTTATTTTTTTTTTTTTTTGCGCGAATTTTAAAGTAATTTTACATTGGTGCTTTGCTTTTGCGTGAATTTTGAAAAATCACAGACCACATCCCCCCTTTTTCAATGTAAGTTACGTCTATTTTTGTGCGATTTCATTTGTGCGTGTTTTCTGAGGAACCTATCTATCACGTAAAATGAGACCCAGGTGTATACAGTATTGCAATACAATATTTTGATTATAAAATTAAATATGATTAATGTACAATGTCCTAGCAAGACAATCAATGCATTCTTTAGTGACATCCAAAGTAAAGTTTAACAATGGCAAAACTAAAACAAAAAGTGTCTCATTCAATACAATAAATAATCAAAAATCTATTTTAATTATGTATAACAACCAAATGTATTAATATTACATTTTAAAATTTGCATATTAGCATAAAAACTGTATATTCACTCACTTTTACTGATCAAAAATCTTATTGATGGTATTTTTCTTGCTACAAAAATTATGGTCATCATAATTATAAAATTTACTTACTGTAATTGCAAGTCATTTTGAGAGAAAAAAAGATTTTGCATGTTATGCAATTAATAATCAACTTTTATGATCGGTTACCAAATACATGCAAAATAGCAAGCACTGTAGAATATTTGCTTAATTTTAAATCATAAAATTATAATTTGTTTTAGACATATATAAGCCAAAGCAGACATTATCACAAACATAAAAAAGATACAGTGCTGACAAAAAGAAATACAAATTTCATTCAGCATAAAAATAAAATTAAATTTTGGTTGTGTACTATACTATTAATAACCAATTTTAAATTGTAGACTATATTAGCTAGAATATTCAATCAACTAATTCTGATTTAAAACTTCTCAGGCAAATTAAAATTGTTACATTGTAAATCTATTTTTAGTAATAAAAAAAAAAGGTGGGCAGGAAATGACTTAATGGATTATGCAATTAATAATTAACTTTATATGATCAAAAGTTATTCAATCTAAGTTAAAAATACTTATTTGCCAGAATTTAAACTATATTCTTATACTTTGTTTCAGATATATTAAAGACAATGGCAATGGTATTATAAACTTGAAAAATTATAGCACTGAAAAAAACATACAAATTTCATTCAGCATAAAAATAAATTTTGGTAATATATTATTAATAATTAATTTTAAAACGTGTTCTATATATATTTAGCTAAAATATTCACTTGAGAAATTTTAAATTAAAATCTTTATGAATGCTAATTTCAGTCAAATATCATCAATATATTTTGGGTTTTAAAAAAAGGAATGAAAGAGATACTTTGTTTCATTATACATTTAATAACAAATTTTGAATAATAAAAATGCAATATAAATATAAAAAAAGTTTCAGGCTTTTAACTTTTATTTAAATACCCCATATTTCTGGCATTACAATGTACTGTATTATTCAAAAAATTGCTAGGTCATTCCAAAAAGATGGCTGCAGCACTTAACAAAATGTGAAATCTCATGCTATTAAATGAAATCACAGCTAGCATATTTGTATATAAAGTGCTGTTTATTTAGATCTGCATAGTACACAATATAAAAAGGCTTAAATATTGATTATGATATAGAATACATTAAACACATATTTTCTTTTTTAATATGGCTAAATTTTTTTTTTTCAAAGTTAACTGTGCAGTTATTTGGATATTCTTACACAGGTGATAAATAACAATGCTTTTTTAATTCTAAATAATTTCACATAAATGATATAAGACTATGAATTTAACTAAAATAAAACCTCAGTATGGTTTTTTCAGTTCAATGATTAACAATTTTGTGGAAGAACACAAAAAATTGTCAACTGTGAGCTTACTCTCTCTTTCTTGGTCTATTTTTCTGTACATTCACACAATAAAAATCACAGTTTTGCCTAATGATATTGAATTTTTTTAAAAGTTTCCAGCTAAATACCACTGAATATCACATCATCTTTTCAATATTGATCAAAGAATTTTAGCAATCTTCAAGATGTACTGACCTTAACAACTGATGCGGCATTTTGTCAACTCTTTGGTTAAAGACACTGATAAGAAATTAATACCTGTAACATTGAACAGTTTTTGCAATCACATATGAAGAATTAATGCCATTGTCTGAAAAAAATAAAATCAATAAGCCCATAGAAAAGAACCTACGCAACAAAAAAAAAAAAAAACTGAAGAAACTAATTTCATATCATGAGGCCATGAACAGCATTTCTGAAGAATTCAAAACTTTTTTTTCTAGAAATCCTCAACCATTAATACCTGGTATATCTCTTCAAAAAACACAAAGTTATCAATGGATTTTAAATGATAATGATAGACACTTAGAATGAATAACTAATGACTCAAAAACTTGGATGATGATGAGTGTTCAAAAAGTTATGTTTTTTTTTTTTTATATATATATATTCTAGTTACATTATCTTACATATATACATATTTTTAAGTGTATACTTGTGTAAGGCACATATAACACAATTCACACATGCATATATTGTATATTAGCTTTTATTTTAATTAGTGTAAATACTAAATTATGTTATTTGTTAAAACAATATTCACAATTTATAGTATAATTTTTATTTGCAGGAATGAGCTAAATTTTTTCCCATCGAAAATCTTGCTTTTAATACAATCTTCTTGCTTTATAATGAGTTTTTTTTTTTGGGGGGGGACCAATTATTCTCGCTAAGTGGGGTAAAAGTGTATATATATTACAGGCGATATAATTTTTAATATGAAATTATTAGATATAAAAAGAGTTCTTGGTTTTACATTAACTAACTTGTGATTTTTTTTTCTACAATACAGGCTTTTTTTTATATCCGCACTTATATATATATATATAGTCTGTACTGTAGAAAAAAAAGAAAAAAATTCATATTTCAAAATAAAGTGCTATAAGGTCTGCCCATCCCTCATATATGTATGTAAATGGATTATGTCCTGTACATGAGGGGTCAGAGTGACTTGTGTTCAACATGGATAGGATGAGAAGATTGACACTAAGGTGGGATTTGAGCATTCCATCTTCAGATTTTCAATGAAATGAATGGCTGAAGAATTGTGGGGTGGAGTGGTTTGAATTCTGTTCATTAAAGTATGAAGATTGGCTATCTTAATATAAGCTGAGCTTTGATTGTATATATGTGTGGAGATGATAATCTGGACCAATGGATGAGTGCTGGTTTAGCATGAAATATGCACATTGGTGGTTGTTTATCTTTTTGACATTGTGTGTGATCAAGTAATAGCATGGATGGTTGAGGGATGTGTGAAAGTCTGAGTTCAAACCTTCTATATATTAACTAACTTAGTAAATAATATCAATTAATAGTAATATTCAATCTAATAGTGTAAAAACAGAGATACCCAATATAGTAATGCAGATATTAAATGGTAATATTTTATGTTCACAGTTAGTTTATTGAAGTTTATGGTTCCCCTCTTTTCTTTCATAGCGTAAGCTTGTGGTTAAAACACCTGTAGAGGTCCCTACTATCGCACTTTATACGCATATTATCGAAGTTATAGCCTCGGTAAATTTTTAATCAATGTGCGTTTAATAAATTTATAATTACAACTTTAGATTATAATAGAAGTATATAGAGTTAAAAAGTATCATAAGGAAAATCACTGAGAAGAAAAAGTAGAAAAGGGAACATAATTATGACATTGACTCTTTTATATGAACGTATTTATCTATCTCTCCAAACTTCATGGAGTTTAATCAAATGATTTTTATCTTATGAAGTAATGATTTTGTTTAAATAATTTTAAAAATCACTAAGGATACATACAGTATTTGAAATTTAATTTTAAATAAACTTTATTGTACTTATTTAAAAAATAATAATTAAAACAAAGTGATAGAAAGAAGATTATTAAAATCATTTAATCAATGAAATATCCTAAAAAATTTGCTATTTCGAAATTAAAATATAAATTTAGCTTTCAAGTATTATATCTGCATTACTGTAATAATTAAACAGGATATAACACACTAGTTTATACTAATATAATGATAATAATTAATTTAGTTTTAAACATTACTAATATTTATGAGAGAATTAACTTAAAAGATAATTATTTTTAGTTCAACCTTAAATTTGAAAATTAGATATATTTTCATTTCAATCAAATAATAATGATAAGAAATGCATGTAGTAAAATACTGTTATGTCTTCAAAGAAATGTAAAATAAAACAAACAAAATATTCAAACTTCACCCTCTTCTATAACTTTTTTATCCTGTATTATCAGTTATCCTATTAGTTATTTGATAATTATTTAAATTTGAGCATTTTTCTTATCAATTATATTTTATAGTTATTTTATTATGGCATGATTCAACTCATCTCATTATATATTATTTTACTATAACATTAGTTACTTCTTTACTCATCTTATTTTATATTTTATTTTTATTCGTAAATATAGTTCTCAACTTGGATCTAATTATTGTAATTGTATTGTATTTTATATAAAATGAACTTCACAAAATATCAGCAGCTGGCCTGGGTTCGCTTCCCGGTCCAATACTTTTACACATAAAAAAAATATCATAACAATTAAATGCATGTACAACATTACATAATCAAACACTTAAAACAACATCAAATGTAAAAAATAATTTGATCGTGTTACCACAATATATTTTTGAAAAGTTCAAATATAGAAGAATAGGATATTTGCAAATAATAGTCTTATTTTACCAAAAACATTGAGATATATCAAGAAAATAAAGGCAAGCAAAAAAAAATTATCTAAATTATGCATAATTGTAGTTTAATATGCTACTATTGTTGTAATAGTCTTCAGTGTTATTGAACGCATAATGTTTATGAATTTTAATACTCACATTCTTTGTTTTTGGTTTAATGCATATAAAAGTTTTGTTTTTATCTGTTTTGGGGTAAAACAAATTATACTATTAAATGTTCTTTATTCTTTTAAAAAATAATGTTAATCTTTGAACTTTTCAGATAGAACTTCTTTTTATTATAATGAGTTCCATAAGGTGATGCTCATATCTGGTATATTGAAAAGGCTGTAATTATAAATGCAATAACTTTATATATAAACTGGGAAGCAATATCTCCTATTTTTGTGTAATCTTTATACTGGAATAAAACACTCACTTCATTATAGTTAATAAAAATTAAATATTGAACATATTTTTTTTTTTACTTTAATAGAAAAAAAATCAACCATTAAACAATGATGAGAAAGAAAAACATAAATGAGTCTAAAATAGCAAGTAATGCATAAACCATACATATGTTTGAAAACACCAACAGTTATAAACAGTATGTTATATAGCTATCAATTTTCAAATGCCTTTATTTCATATTACTTTTTAAATTGATGTCCTTCTCACAACCTTCTGAAGTATGTATCTATTTTTAAAAAAATCAAATTAGTTTGCATTTATTTCATGTAGTGTAAATTTTATGCATCCCATTTCAGAAAGAGCATGATATCGTACCATTTGTAGTCTAAACAGCTGTAAAATATTATCTTTTTAAATGATAGCTTTTTTACTTTTCAAAAGAAATATTGTAAAACTCATTAATATTTAAATACAAATATAGTATATATACTCAAGCTAGATGTAATTAAAGAGGATTGAATGATGAGTTCTGATTTAGCATGCATTACATATATTGGAGATCATTTATCTTTTTCGCATGTATATGGTCATGTGTAATGGTTGTATAAGATGGAGTAGATAACTAAAAGGAGCTTGGAAGTTTGGGTTTAAATCCTCTCTAATTATAAAATTCATTGTAACTAATGGCAACAAAAATAAAAAGCAAATTTATTTCACTATGATAACTAATTATAAGAAAGCAATCAGTTAAATCTACTTAAACAAAAGTAACTTCATTTTTGCAATTTTATGGCTAAAGTCTTTTAAATCTTTTTATACAAATATTTATTATATATTGTAAATAATGTTTTTAATTTTAAAAAATCAAATTTAAAATGATATTTATATAAGACAAATATTTTTCTTAGAAATGATATGACATACCAATTGTAGCATTTGTGTGATTAAATGCATTGCATTCATTGTGGGTTAATTGAGAAAAGATAAATGTATTGGACAAACAGAAAAAAGTAAAAACAAAATTAAAAAAACTGTTCATATGATAATAGCAAATAAATCAATCTAATGTGCTAATTTATAATATTTGGAAACTACATTGTCTTTAACAAAGTAGTCTAATTGTTTAGAACATCACTTTAAATTCAGCATTCATGAAACTATTCAATTTCCTTGCTGGCCCTCTAAATGATCATCCCACCAACATTCAAAAAAGAAAGGAGAATAGTACCCCCTGAAATATTATATTAAATATTAGGTTGTGTGATATTACTAGTGGTAGAATATATTTGAAAAGTTTAAATAAAGTTTGAATAGTTTTGAAAACATATAACAATTCAAACTAGATAATGAAAATAATTCAGCATATAGTTACAATGATCTTTACAATGTTTTATAAAATAATACATTTATTAATACTTTTATTATTACCATTAGAAAGCAAACTTATAATCTAATGCTAAGAATTCATGTGACATTTATACACCAATATATCAAAGTGAATTATTTTCATTTAACTAAATTGACTTTTCCTTAGAAGAAAGTCTTGAATGCACCACAATACTAAACTATACAAGATATTTTTTTCCACATCAAAAAGACAACAAACATACAATTTTATAGCATGCAAATACATTGGCAATGTCTTCACTATTCATGCTCATGAATTGCTGTTCAATCTATGGCAAATAAAACTCAGAATTGTTTTCCTAAATTCCAACTAGGCTTAAAATTTTTTTTTGGATAGCTAGATCATAGCCACCTCAGATGACACATAATATTAATCAGAATAGTATATAGATAGAGTTAGTTAGATGATAAAATAAGAATTGAAAAACCCCAAAATGTCATTATACAACAATTGGCAACCTAGTGAAAAATGCTTTCTTTTACAGTGTTTCTTATATTTTATTAATTTTTCCTTTCATATACTAATTAGAAACTCTTAAATGGACTATTTAAAGATGTTACACACACACACACATATATATATATATATATATTCAAAACAATACAATAATTAATACAGTAAAAAATATTTTAAAAAGAAATATATACAACAATTTAATAGAAGTACTTTCAACTATCTATGTAGTCATTATCAACTAAATTCAAATTGTATTACAAAAAACCATTACAAATGTAAACAAAAAGAAATATGTCATACATCAATTTTCCCACAATTCATTAATTTTTATATTGGCAGCCTGCCTATTCATTAAATGTTGCTTTTCACTTTTTATTAACATAGCTTCTTTAATTTTGTGTTTATTATTATTTCTTTCAATACACAAAATCTTAACTTTATTAAAATCAAAATCAAAACCATAATTACATGTTACATTATGATCAAAAATACTGAAGGTGATACATCATCATTTCTAACATTCTCTTGTCTTGATTTTTGTACCCGTCTATATAACAACAAATGCTCCTTTGATCTTTTCTCCAATGTACATCGAGATTCACCTATATATGCCTTTCCACAAACACACAGCCATTTATATATTGCACAACTTTGATTTAAAATACTATATCTATTTTTTGAATTATTTATCAATCTATTTAAATTAGGAATAGTATAAAAATTGAAAAAACCCAAAATGTCATTATACAACAATTGGCAATCTAGTGGAAAATGCTTTCTTTTACAATGTTTTTTATATTTTATTAATTTTTTCTTTATTATACTAATTAGAGACTCTTAAATGGACTATTTAAAGATTTTATATATATATATATATATATATATATATATATATATATATATATATATATATATATATATATATATATATATATATATATATATATTCAATTGTAAGTGTCTACAATTCACTATATACCATACATAAATCACATCACCACAGCTCTTGTTTTTAAATAAACCAAGGAAATACTAACAATCTGCTGTCAAAGAAACATCAATTAATGGTATTCTATTGATTTATTTTAAACATAAGGGCTGTGTTGATGTGACACCCCCCATATATATATATATTAATGCTGAAATTACTCAAAGTTGTGGGGTTTATAAATATATATCACATGGTAACAGCCAAAACTTATATAAACCATTACCAAGGCAACCTCTATAAGTAAAAGTTGGATTCCACCATTTACTCTGGTCTAAGATTTAAAATAAATATGGGCAAAGAAAGCTGACATAAGACTGTAACAGATTGAGATTTTTATATTTTTAATAATTTAAATAAAGCATATAAACAGGGAAATATAATCTATTTCAAAAATAGATTAATAAATAATCAATTTTAAAATTTTCCAACCACACTGTACTTCATTATTATTTAGATGAATAAACTTGAAATATTTGCTTATCTATGGAGTTTATTTAAAGTTCTAGAAATATAAAAATCTCAATTTGTTATAGATCTATATCATCTTTCCTTATCTATATTAAGATGTTGGACCAAAATAAAAGATGAAATCCATTTTATTTATAGAAATTGTTTTGACAACAGATTGTATATTCTTGGTTTAGGTTAGCTATGGCTGTATAATGTGATTTATATTCATAAAATCATATAGTATTGGATAATTTTAGGTTTATTGAAGTTCAGAATGAGTTATATTTTCCTGTTTATAAGGTTTGTTGAAACTTCCAGGGATATAAAAATCTTACTCTGATACAATCCCTGTGTCAGTTTTTTTTGTCTAAATTAAGATCTTAGATTAGAATGAAAGGTAGAATCCATCTTTTATTTATACAGGGTTTTTTTTTTCTCATGTGTCATAGCATCAGCTGGGAAGTGAACCCGCAAACCTGGGACAACTGCTTGTAAAGCTGCCGTCGCTGATCTCTCGACCACCAAGGTTGCCCTGATAATGCTAAGTTTAGGAAAGCTTTTGCTGCTACCATGTGATTTTGATATATTCTTTTAAAACTTTCACTTCATCATACATTTTTGAAACACGAATAAAAACATCTAAAAATAATAAAAAAAGCTAGGGATAATCTCTAATTTAATAAATTGTTAGTAATTAACATTAATTTATTTAATTAAAGTTATTGGTGGCAAAGTTATAAGTGCAGAAAGTTTGACACTTGTAAATCAAAGTCTATTGTTATGTATATATAAAATATTTTTCAAATCAAAGTATTATATGATTTAATATAACTAAAATTGTTTTAAAAGTAAATTATCACCTAAGAAAAATAATTAGATTAACTGTATAATATATATATATTATATTTATATCACTTGATATTACATACAGTATATATATATATATGTTTCCATTTTTTAAAAATAAGTATTAATGTCACCTTTTTTCACTGAATGTTAAATTTTGATCTCATTTTTTACTAATATATATTTAGTTTTAATCCTTTAGCACACAGATCTGAGTGTCTTCTAGATACATACTATTGGCAGAATAAAGTACATTAAATGAAACTTGAATGATGCTCTATTCTATCTTATCAAAATAACAATCATATATGGAATTTGGATTTGCAAAATAATAATAAAAAAAATTAAATAAAAGCATAAAATTTTAAAAAGTAAGAATTTAATAATGTCATATACATTTCTGTCAGAAATGTAAATATTTTTAAAACAGGAACACGCGCATATAAAAACAATTTTAGAAGAAAAACATTGATTTTTGTTTAGATTTTAAATGATATTTATATGTTGAAATATTAATTTTCAAAATAGAAAGTTCATTCCCTTTTCTTTAAATTTTTCCAAAAACCTGTTAAGATAAAGAATTAAACAAATATGTATTAATATTATTATGTGTGTGTGTGTGTGTGGGGGGGGGTCATACTTTGGTTGGGTTTTTTTTTTTCATTTATAAAAGTCATGTGTTTATATTTTATTCATTAGAAATAAAATTGTTTAATACTAATATTCTCCATTAAAATGTATTTTAAAAAATGCAATTAAGCCAATATCAGAAAAATCTAATAAAATTTAATTTTTTAATTAAATGTTTTATTACAATTGATATTTGATATATATGTTAAACAAAATATTTAATTTCGATTAGTGGTTACCTAGCAACATTGTTGCCGGATATTTTTCTCTAATTATACATAGAAATTTCCCATGTATTATTATGTTTACATCTTAATAATTTGGTAATTAATGAATATACTCACAGAAAAGAGAATATACTCTCAGCAAAGATAGTTTGTAATATTCTGCTAGGCAGTAATAAAGCTGTATGTTAAAAACTACCTTTTCTATAAGTTTATTCATTAATTACCAGATATTACATTGGCTCAGAAAAGAAGAAAATTAATAATAGTTGAATCTTAATAATTTATAAACTTATTTAATTTAACAGACATGTATATAGCTCTCAGGGGAAGGTGATTAGCTATTACCAATATTTTAGAGAAGATACGATTCTCTCATACTTATAATAATATCTAACTGAAGTTATTTCTCTTTTAAAATCTTGGGCATTGAGATAAAAGTGAATCATCATTTATCTCTAAGCAAACTCAGACAAAAGTTATTATTGGTCTCTAGAGCATGTAGTTTTGTTTGGATATATCAATTTTAATTGTTTATTATATAGCAGTATCATTGCTGAACATTTTTTTAGTTGATGGAAATTCTCTATTTATTCCTGCTTAAACATATGTAATATATGAAATTTCAGGTTTCCTCATGAATAAAATGAGGCAACAAATATTTTAAATAGATGATCCTGAATTTTATAATAGCAATGCATAGTATCCCAAATTTCTTATTGATATTTTAATAAAATCTCAGTTATTTTTTCAAAGCAATATTGACTACATTCTTTATTTCCCTGATGATAATTATTGAAATATTGTCAACAAATTTTTAGATCTCATGTTTGATTACTTTAGTGACTAAGAGTAGCAACTCATCTATCTTTTCCATCCATTCATATAAAAAAACCTGTAAAAACTTCTGATACCTTTTAGCTATAAAAATATTTGTGTCAACACACGCATGTATAAATTAAGGTTAATAATGTAAATTAAGCTTAATAATAGTATTATACAAATGCATTTTGGAATACATGTTTTAGGTAACATGCTTTTATTTTATACATGTGCAGACATAAAAATTACAGAATAAACTCTCTCTCAAAAAAAAAGCATTAGCTCCTCATTGATGAGAGCCATAAGCTTGAAACCGGTCTGGGGATGGGGACCATCATAGATAAAGGCTTCAGGGATTTTCTCTTGTAGCATTTATCATAAAAATAAAATAAATAAGCTTGTTTAGAGCTATTAACATGCTCTTTATATGTTACATATTGGTAATACAAGCTATATAGGTCATGTGACATATGACTGATATTTTACTAATATTATACTTGTAGTATTGAAAATTTCATTGTAACATTTCTTAAAATTTAAAGTATGAAGATTATCTATCTTAATATATATCTGAGCACTTATAGTATATATGTGTAGAGATGGTAATCTGGACCAACTGATGATTGCTGGTTTAGCATGAAATACGTATATGGGTGATTATTTATTATTTCAACATATATGTGTTTAAGTGTATCAGTGTTATTAGATAGAGTGGAGAGTGGTGGGTCATGTGAAAGTCTGTGCTCATATACCCTATATATTAAAATTTATCTATAAAAATATTATTTCTATATGCAAAAACATATAATTTAAAATGAAAAACGAATTAACATGAGATGACCATAATGCCATATTATTATGAAGAAATAATTATTCACGAATTAAACAACAAAAACATTGATATACATACAAATATAGACAATATGTCTACATGCATCAATGATAAAGCTATAAGTAATCTTTTAGACAAACTAAATAAGATTGATAATCTGAATAGACTGTAGAAAATAAACAATATATGGTCATTAAAATATTTGAATATTGTATTAGGCAAAAATTCAATTAGATTATAACTGTGTACCCAAACTGATTAAAATATTGATTATGTACGCTATAATCTATATACTAGGATTGTTAAGATTTTTATATATAAAAAAGTGTAAAATAAAGATAGTACAGATAATATATATATATATTTACATTATTTGTAATTATTAATTATAAAACTAAAAAATGTTATAAATAAATTTACAAATAAATTCACAAAAGCAACAACAACAATAATAATAATAATAATAATAATAATAAAATAATAATAATAATAATAATAATAATAATAATAATAATAATAATAATAATAATAATAATAATAATAATAATAATAATAATAATAATAATAATAATAATAATAATAATAATAATAATAATAATAATAATAATAATAATAATAATAATAATAATAATAATAATAATAATAATAATAATAATAATAATAATAATAATAATAATAATAATAATAATAATAATAATAATAATAATAATAATAATAATAATAATAATAATAATAATAATAATAATAATAATAATAATAATAATAATAATAATAATAATAATAATAATAATAATAAGTACTGAATATCTATATGGTATAATATGGAAAACTACAGTAATATAATAAGTCAAATTTAAGCTATATATAATATAATTTTAGAATTTTAAAAAGCATATAAATAAATTACACCTATTATATATATATGAGAGCAACTAAATTCATATATGTAACTACAAATAATTCGTAAATCAGACGTTTACAGATTTTTTAGTAAACTTTTAAACAATTCCTCTTTTTTTTCTATTAATGCTAATATATTGATCATCCATAAGATAATTACTTTTAACTGATATCCATATTGTTATATGGACTGAAACGTTATATTAATAGTATTTTCTCTATTTTTAATTAAGCCAGCTTAATAGTTTCGAATAACAAGCTAGATAAAAAAAATGTATTAATTTTAATAAGCTCATAACTAAATATTCAAAATGTAAATTTATTTATGAAACAACTAAGTCATAATATGTTACTACAATATGCCATTTTTTATCTAACTAATAGGTTAGCATTGAAGTTTATAAGTTTGTTAATGAATGAAAAAGAGATTCTTAAGGAATTTGACATTAATCAGTGTAGTAACATATTCAAACTTAGTTGCCCCATGAATAAATTTATATTCTCAGTATTATATATTTGATACCTGTAATTTAGTTGTGGGTTATTAAAATTATAAAAACTGTCATACTGATTGTTATTTGAAACTGTAAGCTGGTTTGATTAATATTATAAAAATTACAATCAATATAAAATGTCAGCCCTTTTATATGTCAGTATTTGACTCAATTACTATATAACAATTTAGAAATCATATAAAAGTAGCCAATTTTTGTCCAACCACTAGATTAACATTAATATAAGAAAGTGGGTGTTGTTTGCAAATTTGTTAAAAAAAATTATTTGAGAATCTGATTTAAGAATTAATGTAGAAATATATTCAGACTTTAGTTGCTCTGTAAATAAGTTCGCATTATATAATGTATGGTGAATACCAAACTCTATACAATTAACAAATAATATGAAGGATAAAATTAGCAAAGAGCAGAAAAATAATATTATAGATACAATTAATTTCATCTGCAGTTGATTATATACTTGTGAATAACATGCATTTTTGGAAAAAAAATTAGTAGATATAAATTTCTGTAACAAAAAGAAAAAAGAAAACAGTTACAGTAAGAATTTCATTTAAATTTCAACATATAATATATAAAAAATAAAAATGTCAAAACAAAGAAATAAAAGATGCTATTATTATCAAACTGACAGAATGCTAATGTAAAAATATGGGCACAACAGAGTATCACATGACTATTTGCATTACAGAAAGTATTAACATCATATTAATTACCGTCTTATGTTTTTGGCTGGGACTGGTTATATTTGTATTAATTGAAAGTATGTATTTATATAATGCCATTATTATACCATAAAAATAAAAAAAATAGAGTTGTATACACACACATACATTATGCTTGAAGATTTTGGCCATTGAATAGACTGCCTCACTGAGAGATATAAAAATTTTAAATAGATTCCTGACTGAGAAAAGTAAAAAAAAAAGCACTTATTTTAGCCAAGAGGAAACATATTGTCTACTACTTTCACTGATGTTGATCAAATTATAGCATGAGCAATTAATTACTTGATTATTAAAGTAGAATATTAATTACCCAAACAACAATTTTCCATATAATTACTATCATTATCTTAAAATTTTATTTGATTGACTAATAGTTAGATAGATGAGTATGGGTATAAGTAGGTAGATTGGTAAATAGTCAGTTTGCCAAAATAATAATTAGAAAATAGATAAATAATATGATAGATAGATAATAATCATAAAATATTTTTTTAAGAAAGGATTACATTTGCTTTGGAACAAATGTCATAGTTAAGCATTTTCTAATTTGTCACCATTTTTTTGCTAAAGTATTAATTACTAGTGCTATTTAATGAATTCATTTGAAATTATTTATTCAAAAATATATTTATATGAGTTTGATTTAATAATGGATATATAAAAATATTTTATAATAAATGATTTTTAATGATATGAATGACTGAAGAGTTGGAGAATGGAGTAGATTAAAGCCTGTCTATTAAAGATTGAAGATTTGTTATCTTAATATAAACTAAGTACTGATTAGATATATGTGCATGAAAGATGATGATCTGGACCAGGTGATGAGTGCTAGTTCAGAATGAAATACATATATTGAAAATCATTTATCTTTTTTACATTTGTGAGGTCATGTGTATCAGCTAGCTGAAGCCTGTGTTCAAATCTTTTACAGTTGCATATAAAACTCCAAGTATATAAAGTATAGTTTGTATTTCATTATTAATAAATGATTTTATTTATTGTGCACTAAAAAGCCAAAAATAATTTTTTTCTTCAACCACCATTTGGGCCTTTAGATTTAACTTGAAATTAAAGTACGGATAATAACAACCCATGCTTTTATTTCAAGGTAAATCTAAAAAACCCGAATTGTGGTTGAAAAAAAATTTTGTTTTTGCTTTTTTAGCATGAAATAAATAAAAGTGTTTATTATAAAATAATTTTTATATTTATTATTTTTAATTTTTTAGTATTCAGATATTTTTTGTAATTAATCATATTCAAATTTAAAAATTGGCTTTTTAGTGCACATTAAATAAAAATCTTAATTATAAAATATTATATATATATATATTTAAGTTTTTTAGTATTTGGATGTTTGCAGATTATTCTTATTCAAATTATAATACTGAGAATAAAAACTAAGTTCAAGCTGTGTAATTGTGCTCACTAAAAATTAATTCCAATATTATTTTGTTTACAAACGAAGCATTTTTAAAAAAGCAATTTTTACAGTAATGAGAAATTAAAATATTATTTTATTTTAATTGATCATAAAAGCTTTTTAGTATAAGCTTTATATATATATATATAAACCTTTCATGAATATCATCACTAAAAGCTTACTAAAACAATATCATTGTGATTGAAATTTTGGCCCACTAACACCATTACACTAGGCAAATGATTGGACAACCATGAAATATTTTATTTTGTATTGCATTGTCTTCAATTACTATTACTTGCACAAAATTTGAAGGAAATTCATTTGATAGAAATATATTAAAATTCAATTACAATATTTAACATAAACAAACAGAATTTCTAAATTAAATAAGTGTTTAATAAAAAAAATGATTGTATTTGTTAAAACCAATTATTATAATATTTTAAAAAATTGGTAAAAAAATATTTATTAAATGTTGCAATTTAATTATTAACTGAAATACAGGCTTGTTATATACCTGTATCAATATATGTAATATATAGGGTATATGAGCACAGATATATGAGCACAGACTTTCAAACGACCCACTATTCTCCACTCTATCTCATAACACTGATACACATGAACACATATATGTCGAAAAGATAATTATTTTTAAATTTAAAATTCAAACTTTCTGTGCAAATAAATGTTTGTTCCTTTAAAAAAACATCTTAATCGTCATATATATTGAAGTACATCATATAATATAAGAAATATTTTTTAAAATGTACATTATTTAAAACTTTGAACTCACACTATATACTATTACAAATACTAGCTGCAATGGGATTAATATGTTTATAATTAATAATAACTTTCTTATTGCTAATGATTGAAAGGAGGGTATTTTTTACCATCAATTTTTATATCATTTAGATGTCTGATGATTGGTGGGAGAAGAATGGAAGAGCCATCTCTCATTTAAAATAAAATAAATGTTTTAGCCATTAACAGGCTTTTTAGATTGAACATTTTGTATATTTACAAATATTATAAATAAATAATAAATTGATACACTTTTGTGATAGGTATTGCACCGATATACACTAGTTCAATTATGTACTACTCCAAAAAATTGTAAATAAAAAATGAAAGTATTAAAAATCATATATTTCATAAATTTTATGAGTATCTTATAGCATTCTCATTATTTCTAACGTAATTTTGTTTATTAACTATATTTTCTTCATGTTAAATATATTGAAAGCACGTATATTTTTTCTTTTCTTTTTCTTCTAAAAGTTTGATCTGATACGGTATTTCTTTTAATAAAAACATTTTCCAAACTAATTTCTGAGAATGCATCATTTTCTAAATAAGCAATAAAATATAAATTATAGACTTGTAGTGAAAGAAAAAAATCATATTTAGAATTATCCTCATGAAAAGAGACAAACATAATTGTATCACAGTCGTTGTAGTCATGAAATGACAAATTATAACAATGTAAAAAGATCTTTTTTTTAAGGCATTGAATTTATGTATAGAAAATATGAATTGATAAAATATATCTGGCATACTTTATTGTATTGCATCAGAAAAATTAATGTCTGTAAGATTTTATTTTTTACAAAAAAAAATACGACAGAATAAATTTTTTTAATAATCTAAACGACCGAACAAATATACAGATATATATATATAATTATGCTCTCTCGATTTATTATTAATAATTAGATTATTATTTTTTTAATATAAATTTTGTTTATAAAACGATTTTATACCCACATAAAAAAGTGGTTAATATATATACAGTGCGCGTGTGGATCGAAAAGTATTATATTGTCTACAATACTGTGATCAAAACTTATAGCAAAACGAGAACTATTATTTACTACATATAATGAGCATAAGAAGAATTTAGAACAAAATATAACGTAGATTATGGTTCCATCGTAGTTTTATTTTGATTTATTGATACATTTGTCTATCTTATTTTTAACTTTGTTTTAAGATTGTTTTATTTAGTGTTCTTATTTGTAGAACACATTTCAAGATCTAGCTGGGATATGAGTCATCAACATCATCAATCATTATAAATCTACTGCAGGACAAAGGTCTCTCCAAGTTCAGTCCATCTTCTCTGATCTTTAGCTTCTCTTCTCCACATCATTCCTGCACACTTTCTTATTTCATCCTTCCATCTCACATGTGGTCTCTTTCTGGGTCTTTTGCAATCTCTTGAAATCCAGTTTGTTTTCAATTGTCCATCTATTATCATCTCTTCTAACAATATGTCCAGCCCAACTCCACTTCAGTCTTTAAATTTTTCAATAAGGTCAGTAACACCTGTTGTTTTTCTTACCCATGTATTGCATATTCGATCTCTTCTTGTTACTCCCAACATGCATCTTTTCATACTTCTTTGAGTAGTCTAAAATCTCTGTATTGCTCTTCTATTAAGGGTCCAAGTCTTAGATCCATAAGTACAAATTGGTAAAACACATTTATTAAAAACCTTTTTCAAACACATCATTTTAGTATCAAGTTATTTCTACCAAAAGCACTCCTACTAAGTTTAATTCTATGATTAATATAATCCATTATGTCTCCATCTGTATTAATAATCTGACCAAGGTATTTGTACCTGTTAACTTCTTCTAACTCATCATAATCAATCTTTATTTTCATATTTTGAGAAAATCTGTTAAACATTACTTTAGCCTTTTTAACATTTATCTTTAGTCCTACTTTCATCTGATAACTCCTGCAACATTTCCTGCAGCTCTAAAGCATTATTTGAAAAAAATAACTACATCATCTGCAAAATCTAAATTACTTAAATAATCTCCAATTACTTTCACTCCTTTAGCTTCTCATTTTAATCCACAAACTACTTTTTGCAGCACTGCTGTAAAAAGTTTTGGAGATATGGAGTCACCCTCTCTTACACCCTTCTCAATAAACATCACACAATCAATACATATAAAGAGTTTTACCTGTTTTTAATCCTTCTCAATGTTGACTTTGCTAGTATCACTATGTAATCTAATTGTTGCTGTTGCATTTTTATAAATATTCTTTTTTAAAATATGACAATATCCTGGATCTATACCTTGATGATCCAATGCTGTAATCACTGAAGAAATGTTTATAGAATCAAATGCCTTTTCATAATCTACAAATCCAAAGCATAATGGCAACTCATATTCATATGTCCTTTCTATAACTTCTCTCAATACCTGGATATGATTTATTGTACTAAAACCACTTTTAAATCCAGTTTGTTCTCTTGGTTGGTGGAAATCCAATGTTCTCTGTAGATGAGTTGTAATTATCTTGGTAAAAATTTTGTATAAAACTGATAAAAGGCTGATAGGTCTGTAATTTCTAATATCTTCATTATCACCTTTTTTAAATATTAATATTAATATTGCATTCTTCCAATCATCTGGTACATCTTTATCACTTAGACATTTGGTACATAACTTTGCTAAAAAAAATTCTATTTCTTCACCTGCTTCTTTTAATATATCAATTATAATTCCACCATTATCTGGAGCCATTTCTTTCTTCATAAATTTAATTGCATGTCTCACTTCTTCATTTAACATTCTGGGTAATTAATATATATAGGAAGTACTTGTTCTTTATTACAATATAATTCTTGATAGAAGTCTTCTACCCATTTCATGATGTCATCTTTCTTTAGTAACAATTCCATCCTTTTTTTATTGCACATATAAAATTCCTACCAATACTAAAATGTTGTTTTATACTCTTGAGATTTTTATTGAGTATTTTCTATTATATCCAATAGTTTTACTTATAACTTTAAACCAATTTTTAAATTTATTGTTTTTGGTAATACTTTTTATTTAATAATACAGAAATAATAACGTGTTGTGTTTACACTTTCCTTTTTTTTTAATGAACAAGACTTAATAAAAATGGATTTGCAGAATCATAAAATTGCTTTATTCAGGGTTATAGTAATATCTACGAATAAATAAATATGGACAGTGGTTTCATTCCATAAAAATGAAGTTAGAAAGTTGTATTTAATTTGCTATACACTAATATGTTTAAAATATTAGGTATGTACAAAACGTATAAAGATTAAAATCGAATATTTGGGTAAAGATTTTATTCTATAAAATATCCATTAATAGTTCAAAAGGAGAAAGGTAATATTTTCTGTAGTTGTCAATGACAGAAATAAATCAGTTTTCAGTTTCAGGCTTAATTTAAAGAATAAAAGTTAAATTTTATTTTTATTTTAAAATGAAATCGAAATAATGTCATTATAGTAAAAAAGACAGTATAAACTTTGTCATTTGCAGCAAATTAAAATGGTAATTAGCACCTTCTTAATCAATTCCACTAATTAGGATTATACAAAAACTTTCAAAAGCTGCTGATATATTTAAAATTAAATAAATATGACTTTAATACTAGTAAAGAATGTAAATTATTTATTTCCAATTTGTATAATACTGTGGCTATAAAAAGAAATTTACTATTAATTATTTTTTAAAAATAACCTTCGATTTCTTTTTAAGCAAAGCATATTTCTGGACTTCACTTCCAATGTTTTTTGTTAATGAAACTTTTATTATGAGATTATTTATACGGGAAATGAGTGAACGTACTGAGAGATCATGTGATATTACAGATGATAAATGATTATAAATGAGCTACTCTCAGTATGCATCAATCAACATGGTGAAAAGATTAGCAAGCCAAAAAATGTAATGTCCTTACTTTTCAAATATCTAGTAGCTGTTAACTAAAATAATAATTGACTTTTTTTTAAGTCAGGGTGAATATGCGAATGAACACTCAATTGTTTTTTATCTGTATATTTATAACAGATGACAAAACAAAATTATGTTCCTTGTACTTCAAAGCAATAAAGTCATTATCAAAGGCATTGTATTGGTGACTGAAGATAGAGAGTATATAGAATTAACAAGTGGCAAACATACAATGTCTGTCGATATTTCATTTATTAACAATTAAAGATCACTTTCAAGTAAAGAAATTATAAGAACAGAAAGAAAAATTGTATTAAATAGGTCATTGTCAGACATTGTGAAATTAGAAAAAAAGATGAAGAGGCAATTGATTAGAAAGATACAAGGACTTTACTGTTAATATACACACATTGTAAGCTCACACAAAAAAAGAGTTTTGTTATATAAAAAAGGAAGAATAGTATTGTGGAGATTGATGATATATCAGATAAAAAGTGAAAAAATTAATTATTTAATATAATAAGAAATGCCAAAAGCAGATAATTTGGATTTATATCTGACAAGTTTTCATTATAAAGAAGAGATAAATAATTTATGTAAGCATAAGGAATTCAGATTTTGTATGATTAGGCCAAACAATATTTTAAAATTATCACAGAAATTTTAATGCTAAAATAAAAAACAACTGATAGTTGTAACTATTGCGGAAAAAATCACATATAAATACACAAACATAGGGAAAATCTGTACATTATACATTTTATTTTTAAAAAATTTACAGTGGAAATGGTCATTGAAATATCCAGATAAAGATACAGCATAATTGAATTATATTTTGGCTAGCAAAAAATATGTATTTCAAAACTCTAATGTTCTTAATAGTTTAATACAAAAAACAAATAGTGTTTAATGAAATGTTAGATATGTATTAATGCAAAGCTAAGAAGACAAACTATTAAATAAGACAGTATGATTTATTGATATCCTTAACCTTCAGAAATATGGAGAGGACTTAAAATGGAATTAGAAATTGTATTACAAAATTAATAGATGTTTGAATAAATTTAATAAGAATTTTTATTTGATAAGGAAAGCTATACGGATAACTGATACAAAAATCAGTCATTGACCATATATTTCCAACTAAAATAAAGTATAAAAAATGATTTATTTATAAGGATTAAACATTTGGAGTCATGTAAAATTGGTTGAAAATACTTAACAATACTATAATTGTGACATGTGTGACAAAACTTCTTGCTACTGAAATGAAAGTTATTTAAACAATAAAAAGAAAAGACACTATTACTAAAAGTAATGAAGTATTATAGACTTTTATATATTTATAAATTATATAATAATCAAGAATAATAAAATGGTTCCTACAATTAAAACATCTTCTGAATTGCCAAGTATTTCTAATGAAGAGTGAAACATGAAATTAAACCACCTATTGAGCATGGAAAAGATTCAGGGAATAATGGAATTATTATTATCTTAAAAGAAACAGTAAGAAAATAGAGAAAATTTTGGAAAGAATATATACCAAATGCCTAAATGATAAAAATATATCAAAATCTTTACTATAAGCATCAGATATCATTTTCAGATAACTTTAGATTTAAACCAACTAAAAGAGCAAACTAGATTTAAATATGTTTTCCTGAAGGTTTGTGATGATGGTGTTCTAGTTGGATTTTTATATTGGACTATTTCCATCATCTTATATATGTATTGAACATCTTTAGAAAAATTTAACTTTATTTAAATATTCCAAATACATTCAACTGTTAGTAATAGCACATCAAATAGGTTAGTTTATGCACAATGTTTCAAGAGGTATGTCTTCCCTCTTCTTCAGGTGTTGCTGACCTGACCAGTGACAGTACTAGCATGGTATTTGAACCAGGGTCCTTAGATTCTTGAGTTTTGAATTTTAAGGTAATGCTCTAACCAACTGAGCCATCCTGCCAAAGGCTAGCAACCCCTGAAGACGAGGGGAGACTAATATCTCTCAAAGCATTGTGCATATACTAACCTGTTTGATGTGCTATTAATAACAGTTGAATATATTTGGAATATTTAAATACAGTTAATTTTTTCTAAAGATATTCAATACATATATTAGATGATGGAAATAGTCCAATATAAAAATACAACTAGATTTAAATATACTTTTATGAAATTAGGTTATATCTGATTGTTAGAAATTATAAGAAACATCTAATATGAGTGGCCATTTTACATTAGATTTATAGATAACAAAAAATTAGTTTTTACAAATATTTTCATCATGATTAAAAATTTGAAGCAACAAAACAAAGACAGAATACTGCCACATTTTGAATAATATATATATATCAAAATGCAACAGTTGTAATTAGATTACCTAGCAACAATAAAATAATGAACATTGATTAGGATCTATGACTGTTAAGTTTAATAGTTCTAAAACTTTTTATTAGCAGTTTTAGGGAATTATTTTATAGATTAAAATTAGAAGCTAAAAAAAATGGAAATATTTATGTCATCTAGATTTTATAGATAAATGTGGTTGCTTTTGTAAACAATACTTCAGAGCTTCAGAAAATATTATAAGAATTTTGAAATGAAGACAAAAAAGTAGGACTGAAGATAAATAGTAAAAGTTTAAAATTATGTTACATAACACTGTGTTTTTAATTTTTGTAAAAAAATATTGAATTGAAAAAATATCGGTCTCTGCTGTAAAAATACAAAACCAAACCGCTTTGATCTAATAAAGGTTACTAACTTTAATCTCTATTAGAGGGACTAATTTAAAAGTTAAACTTAATGTATATATGTATCGTGTATTATATAAACGCTGTAAATAATTTTCTGATATAATTTTAGTAGTAAAATCTCTTTATCAATAAATAAAGCGTACAGATAATAATACTCTCAGGTGTTGAATTAATAAGATCAAATTGGAGGAAATGTCTTTTCCATTAAATCCTTAAAAGAAGAAAAAAGCGACATTATAAAAGTCATTAACGCAGAACAAAGTTTAATCAGATTATTAATATTATTGCTAATTAATTTAGTAATGCAACAATATTATTGCAAAGTTTTTGAATTTCAAAACCTTGCAGAGATAAAGCAAATTATTTAATAACAAAAATGCCATAGCTGTTAATATAATTATCTTAATTAGTCAAATAAGAAAATAAAATAATTAATATTATGAACCAAAAAAAAAATCAAAGAAAAATAATATTATTATTCACTGACTAAATTTCAGTGATTATAGCCAGCTTGTTTTCCAATGCCCATATATATATAATGGTATATTCGGTTTGAGAATATTAAATTTTGTGCAATTGATGATTTTAACTTTATCTTCCAAATATTAGTTTTTATAAATGTTTTACATTTGTATTGCAGGTTATTAGTAAATCTTAATACATTATAAATTGGAACAATATTCAGATATATCACCAATATTAAGATAATTTAAGTAATATTATTTGAATAGAGTACTAAACAAAAGAATATGTAAACACAATAAATATTAATAAATTATATATCTTACCCAGATTTTATCAAAAATAGATTGTCAAACAAATTATTTAAAAGAAAATTAATAGTTTAGAACAAATTAGAGCATAACTTGTCATTTCAAACTTCAAAACTCTGGTCGAGTTGTCCATTTTTTTTCATTACTTCCTTTTTTTTTAATACATAACTTAATAATGATAACTATCTAGCTTTATATATACTTTTGATTGTACAATAATTTACGATCTACTAGCAAATACTTAATGAAATAATTTCTTGTTAATGACTGACTTTTAGATAAGTTTTGTTGAAATATTTCAAATTTAAATTCAAACAGACTGTTTAATTTTTGTTAAGATTGTATACAGCAGTATAAAGAAAGCAGAATTTTTTTATAACTGATCCAAGAATATTCACAAGTTACTTAAGACAACTTTTCACCCATTGCTATGACATTAAACCTAATGTTTTTACAATAAGATTATCAAATTGTTAGGCTTGTCAGCAAGGACCTATTTTACTATGGGTTCTTTTCTCAAGCTGAAATTCATTTAAAAACTCAGCTGTCTATTAGCTTTTACTATTTTTCCATATTCTTTCAAAGTTGTTTATCAAAACACGTTTAGATGCTTGTTATATATATATATATATGTGTGCATATTATATTACATTAAATTCCAAAAACAAAAAGAATTCATTTTAATATAATTAAAAATAATTAATTTTTAGATTTACCAAGTCAAAAATCCTATTCACAAAAATACATTAATGATTATAAACAAAAGAAACACAAAATAAAACAACAAATTAAAAATCTCAATTTTTGAACTCAACTTAATGTTGTGTTTTCCTGAAGGTTTGTAATGGTGATATTTTTGTTATTTTATATTTTGGACAATTTCCATCATCTAATATAAAGTATTGAGTGTTTTTAGAATTTTTTTTTAACTTTACTTCAAATTTCCAAGTGCATTCAACTGTTTGTATAAGTGCACAGATTAGTATATGCACAACATTTCTAGGGGTGTTGGCCTGACCAGTGATAGTACTATTAGGAGAATCAAGTCTGGATTCTTGGATTCTTGGAATATTAAATTTTAAAATAACAGAATGGTTCTATTGGTTAGAGCATTATCTTAAAATTCAATATTTAAAAATCTAAGAATCCATGTTCAATTCCCATACTAGTGCTGTCACTATTCAGGCCAGAAACACCTGAAGATGAGAGGAAAATATCTCTCAAAATGTTGTGCATATACTAACCAGTCTGCTATCATTAACAGTTGAATGTAATTTGAAAATTTAAATAAAGTTAAATTTTTCTAAAGTCATTCAATACTTTATATTAGATGATGGAAATAGTCCAATATATAAATACAACTGTACTTAATGTTCTTTTCATTTTATTGATATTTATAATTAAAATGAATAAAGTTACTCCATTTTCTATTTAAAATTACAAATTAAAAAAAAAAATCTTTTCAATTTTAATTTAGTTTCTCAGATTCATAACTTTATTCCACACTACACTAAAAATTCTTCATTTTATCTGTTCATTTTACATGATGTCTCTGTCTATCTCTCACTTATACCAATATATTTATATCAGTTCTATTTCTGTTTCTTAATTCTTTTAATAAAGTCCATGATATTTGTTTGCCTTCTTACTCGTGTAGTCATAACATACACTTCTTGTGTTATTGAATGGTCTAAAATCTCTGTGTTGCTGTTCTGTTGTGTGTCCGAGTTTCAGATCCATATATATATATATAACAACCCTTACATTGAAATATGTCTGTTATTCTGTGCTTATGAGTGCGTATATTCCTATTTATCATCTCATGAGAACTTATAATTACATTATCTCTCTTTTAAAAGGCCATTGGTTACTGTGGGGGTTTGTTCTTTTACTTTTTATATATTTTTCTTTCCTTTTTTTTTTTTTAAAAAAGAAAAACTATGTAAAATGATCATTGTGTAAGATCTCTGTTGCATTTTTATTATTAACAAATTCCAAGTTGAAAAAGGATTAAAATTTAACAAACACTATCTCTCCTTAAAAAGGCTTGTGATTAGATATCTTTAACCAAACTTTGCAGTATTGGTTGTATTCTCATCCTTGGTGTTCGCCTAGAGATGGCGTTGATGCTAATTGAAAACATATACATATAACGATTCCGGGGCCCGACCTAAATGATCCATTTGATCTAAAAAGATCTTATTTCTTAGATTTGTAATAAAATATTCTACTAACTAATACTATTATATGATGTTAGTTTTTTCATTTTTGTAAATGTTTATTAATCTTATCTTGTTTTTGAGTTGTGTGTGTCTTTTTAAAGTTACGGTGTTTTTCTAACTTTTTTTTTTTTGGACTTTATGTGTGTCTTTTTAAAGTTACGTTTTTTGTTTTTTGTTTTTGCAAGAGTAAGTCAATACTTTTATTCAAAAGCAAGATGTAATAAGTAAATGTTTATTAATCTTATCTTGTTTTTGAATTTGTGTGTGTGTCTTTAAAGTTATGGGGCTTTTTTTAATATTTTTTTGGGGGACTTTATGTGTGTCTTTTTAAAGTTATGGTACTTTTTTTTTTGCAAGAGTAAATCAATCATTTGATTCAAAAGCAAGACGTAATAAGTCAATGTTTATTAATCTTAGATTGTTTTTGAGTTTGTGAGTGTGTCTTTAAAGTTATGGGGCTTTTTCTCATTTTTTTTGTTGGACTTTACGTGTGTGTTTTTTTAAAGTTACGGTATTTTTGGTCAAGAGTAAAAATCAATTATTTTTACTAAAAAAGCAAGACGTAATTCTAAATCTATCAAAAGTAATGTCATTTATATACTACAATTTAGAATTGATACCCGACTACTATTAGTAAGGATCGTCATTGAAAGATTCAATTGAAAAATGATACCTGACTAATTTCCGTTTTCTTTTTTTTTTGGGGGGGGGGGGGGACAGTAATGAATCAGAAAGTGGGTTGTTTTTGTTAACTCTGTTTATATAAAAAGGGTACCATTATTGAAATACTAAATTTAAAAATGATAGCTGACTAATTTGTGTTTCTTTTGACAGTAATTAATCAGAAAGTGGGTTTCTTTTTTTGGTAAATCTTGTATATATATATAAAAAAAAAATACCGTAATTCAAATATTCCATTGAAACCCCCCCCCCATTGAATTTGCTTTCTTTTTTCTTTTCTTTTTTAAGACAGTAATTAAGCAGAAACTGGGTTGTTTTTGTTAGTGTGTAGATATAAAAACTAATCTTATTTTGAAATAATAAATGTAACAAAAAAAAAATAATACCCTACTAATTTTCTTTTTTGGACAAGTGATTCCTAATAATTAGACACTGAGTTGTTTTTGTTTGTGCATATATATATACAGTATAGCAAAAGTAACTAGTCATGGACGAATTCTCGCGAAAACGGTACACCTTGATCCTTAATTTTTTCTGTTTCGCACCCTTAAAAGCAATTTTTGAGGGTTACCCATTCGTAATAAAATCTTCAGGACATTATTACTAAACTTACAACAGTAAAGTAAGTTATAACACATTTAAAAAAAAGACGTCTTATCAAATTTTAAAAAACTACGACTACTTCAAATACACACACTCTCACACAAAACTATAGAGAAAATAGATATTCTACTATTACAAGAAAATGATGAACAAAATCGACTACTATGGCAGCCGATCAAGGCATTTCTTTCTCTTTGCTTTTAGCATAGAAAAAAAAAGCCATAACCGGCAGCTGTCGGGAATTCTTTTTGTTTTATCGTAGAAAGAAGTCTCATTTGTGTTGGCTTCTGTCGCCATCACCTCCTCAGTCCAACATAACATGAGGACTTTTCTGCATTTATAATGTAGAAAATTTCCTTTTTTGTTGGGTGAAGGCTGGTAAAATGGTATATTTCTAGGAATTTACCTAGAAATAGCGACATCTTGAGGCGAACACCAAGGATGAGAAAACAACCACAGTATTTTATGGGATTAAACGCTTTCTGTTGCAGGGCAGAACATTAACCTTTCTAAAGACAAAATTTTTCTTTATATGTCTAGGAATAAAATTTTTACTACTTTAAAAATGATTTCTATTGCAGAGCAGAACAAAACCTTTCTAAACACAAAATCTTTGGATGTCTAGGAATAAAATTTCTAGTACTTTAAAATAATTCTTCTGAATGTATAACAAATACATAACATTAAATAAAATAAATAATTAAATAGTTTATTGCTCAGAAGTTCATAAGAAGTAAACCATTAAAACATCACATGACCACCTTTTATGCTTACACAAACTGTTAAAATAATAGCAAATCCCCCCCACAATAGTGTCACCTAGTGTAAGCTCTAGTAATCAATTATCTAGAAAGTTGGGCATCATAATCCTTACTCTCTCTGATGGAAGCCATAAGCTAGAAACTATTATGGGAATATTGGTTGGAATAAGGATTTTTGATGTATAATCTTCTAGCATCTATTAATTACTAGAGTTTGATCTAGGTAGCACTGTTGGAAAAAAATATTTACTACTCTTTTAAATTCATAAGAAGTTTGGTATTGGAAATACTATATCCATGGAACTTGAGCACCAGAGTCTGCCATTCTACTATTGCATCAAACTATGCAAGACAGTAAATAACAAAACCTGGATTTACAGCTTATTAGTCTTCATGACTAAATCTATTCATAATATAACCAATAACATTATTTTTACTACTCATCAAGGAATCTTCAAAATGTTAATTATGGTCAACATTCTACATTTCACCCATGATTTCATCAATAACAATCTTCAGTACTTCATTCATCATAAACTTTTTTGTTGCTATTTTATCATTATATAGTTTAATTATCCTTTTCATTCAGTATACTGAATATACACTGTAGAAAATAGAGGAGTCTACATTCATCTTCTACTCCATCTCAAACAACCAATATAAGTCATGTGATATGTGACTAATTTTTACTAATATTATATTTTTGCTATTAGGGCTTTGGCTACATTAAATTTCTAAGCCTACTAATATATGGGATCACTGAATTTGACAATTCAGAGGTTATATTTTATGAAAAAAATGAATTGAAAAAAAAAAGAGTAAAAGAAACATTGATGATAAAAATTTTTGAATATGAGGCCATCAATCTCATGAAGACATCCTTTGATGTTTGAAATGAATGATGGGAAGGCTATTTTGTTTTTATACATATGTTGTCTGTTTTTTGTTGAATTTCACTTGAAAAGGTCTATTTGTTGATAGATGAAATCATGGTTGTGGAAGAATTTTAATAAAATTTTGTTTTTGTCTAATATTGTAATGTTATATGAATTTCTGTTTTATTTATAATTACTAATACAGTATTAAGCAATATTTAATTTTTAAATAATAATGGACATTTCAAAATTGGCAGAAATATACTTTAAAAAATGACTCAATCAGATATTCTATTTGATTTTTCAACAGCACATGCACTGTCATTTGTTTTAAAATAAATACTATTTTCTATTTTCCTGAAGGTTTGTGATGATGGTATTTTAGTTGTATTTATATATTGGACTATTTTCATCATCTAATATAAGAATGGAATATCTTTAGAAAATTTTAACTTTATTTAAATATTCCAAATACATTCAACTGTTAGCAATAGTACACCATTAGTAACATGCACAATATTTTGAGAGGTATTATTCTCCTCTCTTGTTCAGGTGTTTGAGGCCTGATCAGTGATAGTACTAGCATGGGACTCAAACCTGGACCCTTAGATTCTTAAATATTGAATTTTAGGCTAATGCTCTAACCAACAGCCATTCTGCCAAAGGCAACAGTTAATAGAAATGTCATATACTTACCTATGAGGTTCTTCTAGATTTCTCCACTTTTTTTAAGAGAAAAGCTGATTAGTGGTTTCTATACATTATATATTTTAACACTAGATTGACTTATGGGGTTGTTCACTATTGTCATGTGAGCAGCTTTTTTAAATTTTCTTCTTTATGCCTTATCTTCTCTATCCAATATTTTGTATTTTCCCAATTGAATATATGTTGATTGCTATATACATGGCTGCTACTTTAGACATCTGTTTTCTCTCTTCTAATCATTAGTTTGTGTTCTTGCAATTACTTTTCAATGGAACAACTGGTCTCACCAATATACACTCTTCCACATTCACATGGTATTTCATAGATGCAGTTTTTGCTTTTCATCATTTCAAGTTTAGGCTTTATAGATGTTAGAATTTCTTGTAGTGTGGTATGATTCTAGAAAACTGTTCTGTTGTTATACTGGTTGCAGATTTTCCTTAATTTGTTTGATATATTTTATAGGTATGGTTACACTACCATACCAATAATTGTTTTTCCTTTTGATGGTTTTTTTTGTTGTATATTTAAGGTTTTCTTAATAACAGCTGATGGATAACCATTTTTCATAAGTTTGTGCTATATAAATCTTTTCTTTTGCCAAATTACTGGTTTCTGAACCAACTTCTTTTGTTCTATCTTATAGTTTTAGTATAACTCCATATTTTGTGCTGATGATGTGATTGGATGTGTATGCTATGTATTTTCCTGTAGGTGTATGTTTCTGTAAACTGTAGTTTTGATTTTGTCATAAGGGAGTCTTGTCACAAGATCATCTAAGAATGCCAGTTTTTGTTTTTGTACTGATTCTATTGTGAATTTAATTGAAGGGGGTATGATGTTGATATGTTTCTAAAAAGTTTGTAGTAGTGCTCCACCATGTGGCCATACAATCATCAACATAATGAAGCTATATTTTAGGCAGATATGGAATACTCTTTATGGTTATGATTTCAAGTTCATCCATATAAATATTGCTAATTAGGGCTGACAATGGTGAGCCTATAGTCATTTCTTGATTTTATTGGAAGAATTCTGTATTGTATTGAAAGTAGGTTGTTGTTATGAAGAATGTTAATAGTTCCATTATACTATCAATATAGAAGAGTTGTACTAATTTGTAAGCTATTATCATCATTTAATCTTTTTTTCTACAATAAACAATGCTTCTTCAGATGGTACATTGGTGAATAAACTTTTCACATCAAAGCTTACTAATACTCAAATGATTAGAAGAGAGAAAACAGATGTGTCTAAATTAGCAAATCATCTATGTACTAATGAACAAATGTTCAATTGGTAAAATACAAAAATATTGGATAGAGAAAGATATAAAGAAAAAAATTTAAAGAAGCTGCTTCATGTGACAATGGCAAACAACCCCATAAATCAAACTAGTGTGACTATACATAACTTATGGAAAACACTAATCAACTTTTCTCTTAAGAAGCATTGTTAGTTGAGAGGTCATCGCAGCTGCCTTGCAACCAACTAATTGGTTGCAGACAGTTGTGGGTTCACGGCCGATGCTATGACATATGAGAAAAAAAATGGAGAAATCAAGAGGAACCTCATAGATAGTATATGAAATTTTTATGACTATTGCCTTTGACATGATGATTCAGTTGGTTAGAGAATTATCTTCAAATTCAATATTCAAGAATCTAAGGATCTAAGTTCAATCCCATGCTAGTACTATCACTAGTCAGGCCAGCTACACCTGAAGAAGAGAGAAGAATAATACCTCTCGAAACGTTGTGCATATGCTAAACTGTGTGCTATACTAACAGTTGAAGAATATTTGGAATATTTAAATAAAGTTAATTTTTTCTGAAGACATTTAATACTTATATTAGATAGTGTATGTATAAATACAAATACTATTTTCTGTTTCTAAATAACTAAATCTAGAAATAATATAACTATGTGATTTGTCTACAGTTAACAAAATGTTTATTATTACTGTAGTAAATGATTTAGTAACTATGTTTAAAAAGAAAGAACTTCTTAATTGATAAATGGTTTTTAAAACTGAAAAGCAAAATATTTATTACGACGGTCTCTTTTTTTCATTTAATGTCTTAACTAATATATTTGAAGTTTTATTAATATAAAAGTTACTCTGCCTTTAAAATTGTTTGTAAACAAAGTGAGCGTTGCTTATAGCAACTTACTATTATTGTATAAGATCAAATTATAATATATGTTTGTTTTTATACAAAACATAATTTACGAAAATGAAATTTAAAAAAGTAATTACAGAAAATTCACTTTACTTATGTCTTTAAATCTGTTTTTGTATGTTACAGTATCAATACATCAGTTTGAATAGTTTTGTGGAAATTTATGTTTAGATGAAAATATTAATTTCTCAAGAAAAGCTATTATATATTTAATATTGTCTTCTCTATAGGTAAAAAATGTCAATCATACTTTTTTTATGAATTTCTTTCAAAAACTACGTAGAATTACTATCTAATAATCTGTGAAAATACAGCATAATGGATTAAATTTCTTTTCATTTCAGATGATTGTCTAATGAAAAAAAAAAATATAGCTAATAAACATCAATATATATATAAAACAATAATTAAAAACATCAAAATAAAAAAAAAGAATACATCAATATATTTTTTGAAAGAAGGCGATCGTCTAGAAAGTCTAGAGGAAATAATGTTCTTCGTTATTTGAGGATAATACTTGGTTAATACAAACAGTCATTTGCAATTCCTTAAAAATGAAAAAAATATTTCGAAGAATATAGCAGACGAGTTTAACAATTAAGTTTTTTTTTTCATAAATTAATAAATTATGATGGAAAAATCTGAGTATTTTTATTTTGTCATATCAAAAAGTGAAAAGTAAAAATATATGATTTACAACTATAAAAGACAGATGTGTATTCTTAAAAGATGATTGTTGATAACTAGTTTTACTAAGCAAATTCCCAAACTTTTTTAATTTTGCCTTTCTACTTAAATTTTATTGATTTATTTGATATCCAATTCAGTTGTCTATTGATTTCACTTTTTTTTTTTTTTTAAATATTTAGCGAGTATTTTTTTTTATAAATATTATTTACTTTAAAATATGTTTTATATGTTTTTGTGCTATTAGGTCATGTTAACTTAGTGAATTAAAGTTCAGTTATGAATAAGGCATAGAAAGCTTTTACTAAAAGTGAAATTTTCTTTTATTTTCTCACAATATTGAAGTTTTGTAACCATAATTCTATTTTTTCTTTAGTGAATGAATTCCGAAAATTATTAAGCTGAATTGATATCATGCAAGATATTATGGGGAAAAAGCAATAACAAAAATATGATGGAGATGATCTTCTTATCTATATAGACCCACAGTTATAAATATGTTTGATAATATATAGGGGATTTGAACCCAGACTTTCAAGCTTCCCTCAGCTATCCAATCTAGATTTTCACATGGTTATGGTCATTGTATCAGTTGTATAAGATAGATTGGGTAGCTGAGGGAAGTTTTAAAAGTCTGGGTTAAAATCTCTTATATTTAATCTAAACTTCAGGGATATAAAGTATATCTGTATTTAGATAAGTTTGATGTAAAATAAAGTATTTTTTACTTACATATAATTTTTTTGTTTTCTTTACAGTCTTTGTTTTATATCTATTATCAAAATAAAACAAATTTATTAAAAGTTTATGCAAGGCACAGGTTTATATATATATATATATATACTCACATAAATAAAATGTCCATTAATTAAAAAATATTGTAATAATAAAAATAATAAGTATAATAGTGATTAACTATTACACACAGTCTTTCAATGTGCATAAATACTTTCAGCAGTTGAAGAGGGTTAAGGAATTAACTGAAAGTACTTGTGTGAGTTGAAAGACTGTGTACAATAGTTAATCACCATTACATTTATTATTTTTATTGTTATTTTATATATATATGACATATTTTGCGGGTTCATCCATGTTAAAAAAATTTTAATATTAATAATCCAACGTTTCAACTTGGTCACACAAGTCATTCACTGGGTGATAAAAGGAAGAAAGATGGTTGTAGAGGTGCTACAATCACTGATTTGAATAAACATTAAGGTTCCACCAATAGCAAAAATGTTAAATTTAAAAAGGTTTTTTTAAAAAATCGTTCCAAATAGGAGGAAGTTTGCATGTATCATCTTGCTTATAGATACAATCTGGCCTTTTACGTATTTCAATGGCTTCTCTAATTTTGCACTGGTAGAGATTATCACATCTGGATATGATCCTGGTACTAGAAAAATCAATTTTATGACCTGAATCTATAATATGAAATGAGTGCTGATGATGATGAGTATTGTTTAACTGCATTAGCATGCTCATCTCTCTTAACACTGATGTGATGATTTCTCATACCTATGTAAGAAGCTTTACAATTTTTACATGAGATTTGATAAACACCATGAGATTCAAGAGGGATTGAATCCTTAGGCTTGGTTATTATATTGCTGATCTTTTGATGAGTAGAAAAAGCTGTATCTATATTATAGTGTTTCAATATACATCCAATACTGTCTGTAGTTCTTTTTACATATGAAACACAAATCCTAATAGCTGATTTGTCATCTTTTTGCTTCCTATTTTGTCATTTTGGGCTTGAAATAAGGCTTTTTTTTTTATAAATTTATAATTAGAACTATTTGCTAATAGAACACTATTAATATGATTTATTTATTCTTTCAGATGTGAATTATCTGAAAGGTTAATTGCTCTATTTAAAAAAGTTTTGGCTACAGAAACTATCTGAATTGGGTGATGATGAGAATGGAAATGGAAATATCTGTCTGTATGTGTATTCTTTCTGTAAATCGAAAAAGATAAACTATTTGGTGTTCTGGTGACTAGAACATCAAGAAAATGGAGTTTTCCATCAGACTATGTCTCCATTGTAAATTTAATATGAGGATGCATATTATTTAAATGTAAGAAAAAATCATCTAATTTATTTTTTCCATGTTGCCATATGACAAAAGTGTCATCTATGTATCTAAGCCAAATGAGAGGTTTTAAAGATGATGATTCTAAAGCACGAGTTTCTATATTTTCCATTAATAAATCAGCTATTATTCCTTTGATAGATTATCCCAGGGGTCCCCAACCCTATGCCTGCAGGCACCAAGGCGCCCACAGACCATTTTATGTGTGCCTGCCACTATCCGAACACGATAAAAAATTATTTATCTGATACAAATAAATTTAATTTTTAAAATTTCTTATAAATTATTGTATTATATTGTAATCAAATTGTAGGGCATACTATACTTTTACAGTGTAAAAATATAAACGTTAGTTATATATTAAAATTTTATTTTTGAAATAAATATTTTTTTGTATTGGGTATTATTAACAATATCCAACTATAAATTTACATTGAAAAAATAAATGGTGCTCGCCACCTGATTGAAAAAATAAATGGTGCCCACCACCTAACCGGTATTATAGAATGTGCTCTTAAGTGCAAAAAGGTTGGGGACCCCTGGATTATCCTATAGGAGTACCAAAAATTTGTCTGCAATGCTGTCCATTGTATACAAAATATTTGGTCAAGAAACAATTTTTAATCAATGTAATAATATGGTCTGGTAAATTGCAATGTTGTGAGATTATATTTAAAGCTTCATCAATTGGAATGTTTGTAAACAAAGACACTACATCAAAACTGACCAGAATGTCATTAGCATTAATTTTTAAACCTTTTAAAACAGAAATAAAATGAAAAGAGTTTTTAATATATGATTTAATAGATGGAATTGTAGGTTTAATGAAATCTGATAAATATCTAGCTAAAATATGAGTTGGAGATCCTATTGCACCTACTACTGGATGAAGGGGAGTATCTGGTTTGTGAATTTTTGAAGTCCATAAAAATTTTTTCAGGAGGGATTATTTTATTTTTTATCTCTGTTTCAATAGGCGATTTATTAATAATAGCTTTTGTTGTTTTTTCCAAATACGTAGTATAATCTCTTTTTGATAGTTTATAAGTTTTATCATTAAGCAGATCCAAAATTTTATTATGGTAAATGTCACGATCCATAACAACTGCTTCGAGTATTTGAAAGAACGTGGATTAAGAAATGTAAGTTACTTTGTAATTTATCTTTTCTATTAGCATGTAAAAATCACAACGTTATACCCACTTGCTGTAAAATTGTGTTTCACAAGAACAATTATAATATTAGTAAAAATTCTAAGGAAAACAAGCAATATTATTTTAAACTCTTTTATTAAAGAAACTCGGGGAAATTTAGACAAAATTGATAAAGTATTGCTAGATTTACATTTATTCCTTAGTAATAAAATACATCCTTTACTGTGGACTAGTTTTGATCGTATTGCAAATTTTAGATCGATTAAACATTCGGAATTTGTAACAGCAAAGCTAAAAAAAAATTACAAATGCTAATTAGAACACAATCACCAAACATTACGTATCCAAAACAAAAAACTGTTTATAATTTATCTAAGAAAGCCCTCTCTACAGATGACGTTTCGGTTTTAGAAAAAGGTTTTAATTTTACTTTAACACCTTCCCGAATACCTTTTGAGAAAATTGTTTCTAATGTTGAATCAGCTCTTGATAAAATAGATTCTTCTTTGGCTGATTTGGCTAGAGCAGAGATTTGCAATGTTTTAAAAAAAGCTAAGCTTCCTAAAAATAATATTTCAAAAAAAAAGACAAGCATTAAATAATATAAAATTGGACAAATCAGTTGTTGTACTTCCAGCTGATAAAGGTAATGTTATATATATAGAATAAGTGGCGCAGTTGACAGGATTATTAGAAAATAGCAGTTAATTGCAAAAATCGAATGGTTAGATTCGTAATAAAAAATGTATGCGTTTGGTCAAAATAGCATAGGAGAATTCAGTGTAGATAACATGTCTGAATGGCCATTATATATAACCCAAATAGAAATTTTTTTTACTTTGAATGTGATAGACGAGAATAAAAAGAAACTTGCAGCACTCATGTGTTTCGCAGGCAAGAGAGTAATCGAAATTACAAGTAAAGATTTTGAACTGCCATTGTCTGAGGAGGTTAAATATGAAGAAGTAATTAAAAAATTAAATGAACATTTTAGCCCACGTCCCTCTCATCATATTGCGAGATTAACCCTACGTAATAGAAAGCAACTAAAGGACGAGAAAATAAAAGAGTATAATTTGGCTTTGAAAGAATTAGCTAAAGATTGTGGGTATGGCGATTTTGTAGAGGAAATCCTTATGGATCAACTACTCTGGGGGATAGTGGATGACAGGCTTAGGCAACAATTGTTAGTAAAATCTGAATTAACATATGAAATAGTCATTAAGAAGGGCATGGTGTACGAGCTCATTTTGGAACAAGCTCAGGATTTTAGAGCAAGGTCGGATGAAAACACAAAAATGGGCATATTTAAGACAAGTAGTGAGAACAGTAGCCCTTATGAGCCAAAAAGTAATAACACTAAAATTACCTGTTACTGTTGCGATAAATTAGGCCATATGAAGAAAGAGTGCAAATGCAACAAAAACTCGTGTTTCAAATGCGATAAAAAAGGGCATTTGGTGCTAATGTGTAAAAAAGAGGGTAAAATTGAAAACCTTATGTCAGAAAGTAGGGGAGGGAAATTAATAAGAAACTCCATTATTAAAAATCTATACGTATCTGATTAAAGTAAAAATTCAGGAAAAGGAAATAGAAATGGAAATAGACAGTGGATCAGCCATTTCTATAATGTCTCTTGATATTTTTGGCCACCATATGTAGCTACAAGCCATTGCTTTTGCCCGTACCACTCCTGGGTGCCCTTCATGTAGTAAATTTAAAACTTGTTGTCTGCCCTCCATAGGAATCACAACCTGATCACCCATTAGCACACAGTCTTTACAAGTTGATAATTTATTTCTATTTGCCCAAAAACTCAGATCAATATATTTAGGTTTTGAATCTGGCCAGCCATTTTTAATCCATTGTTTTAATATCTGGTAGTCCTGATCAGCATTTGTCCAATTTGCTACCCTTTTACTATTTAATATGTCCGAGTTTAATGCATCTATATAATTTATTTCAACCTCTGTACTAATTTTGTTTATCTGGAATTCATGACAGAGCATCTGCATGTGCTATTTCTTTGCCTTTTTGATATTGGAGTATATAATCATATCCTGCCAAAATATTTCTCCAGCGCATCATGCGCAGGCTTAAATGTTCAGGTGCCAGTCTATCGTGGCCTAAAATTCCAAGTAGTGGTTTGTGATCAGTAATTATTGTAAAGTTTCTGCCAAATAGAAATTGGTGAAATTTTTTAAGGCCAAAAATAATAGCCAGTGCCTCTTTGTCTAATTGGCTGTAACCTATTTATTGTATATTAAACTATTATATTCAATACCTTGTCTGTTTACTAAACCAAAAGCTATCATTGCTGATCCATAGGTGAAAGCTGGAACACAGCAGTTGTTATGGATCGTGACATTTACCATAATAAAATTTTAGATCTGCTTAATGATAAAACTTGTAGACTATCAAAAAGAGATCATACTACGTATTTGGAAAAAACAACAAAAGCTATTATTAATAAATCACCTATTGAAACAGAGATAAAAAATAAAATAATCCCTCGTAAAAAATCTTGTGTCTGTCCAAAATTTTATGGACTTCTAATTTTCACAAACCAGATACCCCCTTCGTCCAATAGTAAGTGCAATAGGATCTCCAACTCATATTTTAGCTAGATATTTATCGGATTTCATTAAACCTACAATCCCATCTATTAAATCATATATTAAAAACTCTTTTCATTCTATTTCTGTTTTAAAAGGTTTAAAAATTAATGCTAATGACATTCTGGTCAGTTTTGATGTCGTGTCTTTGTTTACAATCATTCCAATTGATGAAGCTTTAAATATAATCTCACAATGTTGCAATTTACCAGACCATATTATTGCTTTGATTAAACATTGTCTCTTAAACACATATTTTGCATACAGTGGACAGCATTACAGACAAGTTTTTGGTACTCCTATGGGCTCACCTATTTCAGGAGTAATAGCTGATTTATTCATGGAAAATATAGAAACTCGTGCTTTAGAATCATCATCTTTAAAACCTCTCATTTGGCTTAGATACATAGATGACACTTTTGTCATATGGCAACATGGAAAAAATAAATTAGATGATTTTTTCTTACATTTAAATAATATGCATCCTCATATTAAATTTACAATGGAGACAGAGTCTGATGGAAAACTCCATTTTCTTGATGTTCTAGTCACCAGAACACCAAATAGTTTATCTTTTTCGATTTACAGAAAGAATACACACACGGACAGATATTTACATTTACATTCTCATCATCACCCAACTCAGATAGTTTCTGTAGCCAAAACTCTTTTAAATAGAGCAATTAACCTTTCAGATAATTCACATCTGAAAGAAGAAATAAATCATATTAATAGTGTTTTATTAGCAAATAGTTATAATTATAAATTTATAAAAAAAAAAAGCCTTATTTCAAGCCCAAAATGGACAAAATGGGAAACAAAAAGATGATAAATCAGCTATTAGTATTTGTGTTCCATATGTAAATGGAACTACAGACAGTATTGGACATTTATTGAGATGCTATAATATAGATACAGCTTTTCTATTCATCAAAAGATCAGCAATATAATAACCAAGCCTAAGGATTCAATCCCTCTTAAATCTCATGGTGTTTATCAAATCACATGTAAAAATTGTAACGCTTCTTACATAGGTATGAGTAATTGTCACATCAGTGTCATGAGAGATGAGCATGCTAATGCAGTTAAATAACACTCAACATCATCAGCACTCTCATTCCATACTATAGATTCAGGTCATAAAATTGATTTTTCTAGTACCAAGATCATATCCAGATGTGATAACCTCTACCAGTGCAAAATTAGAGAAGCCATTGAAATACTTAAAAGACCAGATTGTATCAATAAGTGAGATGATACATGCAAACTTCCTCCTATTTGGAAAGATTTTTTTAAAAAACATTCTTGAATTTAACATTTTTGCTATTGATGGAACTTTAACATTTATTCAAATCTGTGATTGTAGCGCCTTTACAACCGTCTTTTTACCTTTTATCACCCAGTGGATGACTTGTGTGACCAAGACGAAATGTCAGAATATTAATATTTAAAAAAAGTTTAATACGGATGAACCTGCAAAATATGTCATTTATATATGCAACCCATGAAAATCTTCGTTTCAACATATATATATTACACTATTGAAAAATCAGTTCCCAGTACATATTGCTATAGATGATGAACAAATATATAAGCATCATAAGTTTACAATGTCTTTCAATTCAATAAGTCATAATGTAAGAAATTATTAAAAATAAGGTAACACTAATTGATAAAATAGCCTGATATTAATGACAATTTTCTAGTTGTTTGTTTCATAGTTGTTGACTTAGTATATAATATTCTTATCTTTTTATTCAATGATAATAATTTGAAACTTTAAATATCCCAAAATTTAAATTAAAGCTTAATCAGTTGATTGATCGGAAGAATGAGGCCACTAGTGGCATTTGATTTAATTTGAAGAAGAAATGAATTAATTTATATTGGATTTTTTTTCTATTTTTTTTAAAGGTCAGTTGTATCTATAGTTCCTAAATTATACAGTTTCTGATCTAGAGAAAGTTCATACAAGTTAGTTGGCTTGGGTTAAAGTCCTTACAGCATTTTCATTTTCAAACCATTGCTAATGGTATCCTGTGTTACATACCAGACCAATGTTAATTAGCCAAAACAAGGCAGATAAGTGTGGATTTACTGTTATTTTGTGATTACTGATTTTACTTATTCTGTATTCATCTTTATCAACCATTATCAACTCACTACAGGATAAAAGTCTATCCAAGTTCAAACCATCTTCTCTAATCTTTAGCCTTACTTCTCCACATCACCACTGCACACTTTCTTATTTCATTCATCCATCTCATATGTGGTCTCTTTCTGGGTCTTTTACAATATCTTGGAATCCAGTTTAAAATTTCAATTGACCAACTATTATCATCTCTTCTAGAAATATGTCCATCCCAATTCCACTTCAGTCTTTTAATTTTTTTAAATGAGGTCAATAACACCTGCTTGTTCTCTTACACATATATTGCATTTTTGCTCTCTTTTTGTTACTCCTAACATGCATCTCTTCATACTTCTTTGAATAGTTTGAAGACTCTGTATTGCTCTTTTATAAAGTGTCCAAGTCTCAGATCCATAAATAAGAACTGGTAAAACACATTTATTAAAAACCTTTCTTTCAAACACATAGGCATATTTCCTTTTAGTATCAAGTTATTTTTACTAAAAGCACTCCAACCAAGTTTAATTCTATGATTAATTTCATCCATTATATTTCAATCTGTATTAATAATCTGATCAAGATATTTGTAGTGGTTAACTTCTTCTAAGTCATCATAATCAATCTTTATTTTCATATTTTGAGAAAATCCACTGAACATTACTTTAGTCTTTTTAACATTTATCTTTAGTCCTACTTTCCTACTTTCATCTGATAACTCCTGCAACTTTTCCTCCAGCTCTAAAGCATTATTTGCAAAAACAACTACATCATCTGCAAAATCTAAATGACTTAAATAATCTCCATTTACTTTCATGCATTTAGATTTCCATTTTAATCCACAAAATACTTCTTGCAGCACTGCTGTAAAAAGTTTTGGAGATATGGAGTCACCGTCTTACACCCTTTTCAATGTTGACTTTCCTAATATTATTATATAATCTAATTGTGCTGTTGCATTTTCATAAATATTCTTTAAAATATGACAATATCCTGGATCTATACCTTGATGATCCAATGCTTTAATCACTGAAGAAATGTTTATAGAATCAAATGCCTTTTCATAATCTATAAATCCAAAGCATAATGGCAACTCATATTCATTTATCTTTTCTATAACTTCTCTCAATACCTGAATATGATCTACTGTACTAAAACCACTTTTAAATCCAGCTTGTTCTCTTGGTTGGTGGAAATCCAATATTCTCTGTACACAAGTTGTAATTATCTTGGTAAAATTTTTATATAAAACTGATAAAAGATAGATAGGTCTGTAATTTCTAATATCTTCTTTATCACCTTTTTTTAAATATTAATATTAATACTGCATTCTTTCAATCATCTGCTACATCTTTATCATTTAGACATTTGGTATATAACTTTGCTAAATTTGTTTTTTATTTCTTCACCTGCTTCTTTTAATATATCAATTATAATTCCATCATTGCATGTGTCACTTCTTTTAAAATTCTGGGCAATTCTGAAGATATAATAGAAGTAGGAGGTACTTGTTCTTTATTACTATATAATTCTTGATAGAAGTTTTCTACCCATTTCATGATGTCATCTCTCTTTTCAGTAATATTTCCATCTTTTTTACTTATTGCAGATATAAATTTCCTACCAATATCAAAATGTTGTCTTACACTCTTGTGACTTTTAATCTCTTCTACAGCTTTCCTTGCTAATTTACAGTTATACTTTCTTATATCATTTTCAACTCTTTTCTGCACCATTTTACAGAATTTGAGGTATTCAATCCTTGTTAATGCATAATTTTTGTATATCTTCATATTCCCTCTTTTCTTCATAAATCCTCTAGTCTCATTAGAAATTATATTGGTCAACTGCTGCTTTTTTCTACCAGATATCTCCATTACAGTTTTTAAAAGTGTATCAGTTATTTTCTTATTAATTCCATTCAAATCTGAATCATATTCAAAATCTACTAATACTTGAAACTGATTTGTAAGTTCTAATTTAAATTCATTAGAATGTTTCTGAAAATTAGAAATATCAACTGTAAATATTGTTTTCCTTAATAATTTTTGTCTCTCTAGTTTTGCATTAATATGTATCTTAAATCTATTAATCGATGATCACTTCCTGTGCTAAATTTATTAAGAACATTACAATCTTGAAATATGTGTTTTCTGTTAGTCAAAATATAATCCAATTCTGCTGTACCTTCAGTTGGATGCTTCCATGTCCATTTCCTTTTAACATTTTTTTCAAAAAAAAAATTCATAATATAAAGTATTTCTTTTTCTGCAAACTCCACGGGTATTTGACCTCTCTCACTTTTATTATCATAACCAAAATTACCTACAGCACTTTCATCTTTCATTTGTTTACTATTTCTAGCATTAAAGTCTCCCATAACAATTTTAAAATGTTGTTTATTCTGATCAAAAACCTTTTGTACATCCATATAAAAACCTTTTACTACTTCATCACTATGAGAACTTGTTGGGGCATAAACCTGAATCATCTGCATCTGGTATCTGCTATTGAGTTGTATAACTAATCTTGCCACTCTGTTCAATACATCATCAATCTCCACAATGTTGTTCTTCCACTTTTTATTTATAATGAATCCTACTTCACTTGTATTCCCAATATTTGTGCCTTTATAGTAGAGTACATGTCCACTTTTTAAATCAATTGTGTCATCACCTTTTCTTCTAACTTCACAAAGGCCAATAATGTCCCATATAATATAAGACAGTTCTTTTAATTTTTGCAATCTTCCATCACTTGAAAGTGATCTGCAGTTGTAAGTACCTAAATAAAAAGTCATCATCAAATGACAGCCTGTGTCCCCAATCAGGGGATATTTAGCACCCTCTATCTTTGGCTACCAACTGCTGCCTTGGTTGGTGACTTTACAGACTTCTGGGAATAAGGGCCATGATTTATTTTTGTCTGTCACGATTGTATATATCTTTTGGAAAAATATTTATCATTTATACATACATTCATTCTTTCTTATCAGGCAACTGAGAAGAAAGACCATGGTGCTTCTTGATCTTAAACTCAAAGGTAAAAGGCCAATAAACTCACCACACTGACTAATGCATGTTGGTGAGCAGCCCATCCATATTCATATACTATATGAATAATCACATAGTAATAACAGCTGCAACAACAAGAACATATGGAGTGGACATTAGGAATTTGCCCTGCTCGGTTCCTTTAAGGCCTCCAAGAGGAATCAAAGGATCTTCTTTCAGTTAATAGCAAACTCCTTTATATAGTAACTTTTGAGTTTGAAAGGTTATAGTTATTAGTATTAATTCATATGAACTAAAAAGGACATAATTGTATTAGTAAATGTTATTCAACTATTTTTTCTCAAACTGCCAAAAGATAAAATGTGCCTGAAGTTAGTTTAAAACTGAGGTCAGATTTATATAACTATGTAGACTGGTTGTCTTAGGTTTAAAATGCTAATATTTTGCATTTTTAAATTGTTAGGTTTGTTTGGCAGAATAATAGAAGTTTCTTACAACAAAACTGATTAAATAAAAAAACCCAGTCATTGGAGTTATGTTGCTTTTCCATTTATTATCCAATCACTTAACTCATTTCTTGCACTGACTTTTAGAGTTGAAAGAAAGAGAAGTATCAATTAATGTAAACTGGTAAAGAATTGAATAAATATTTAATAGAATATTTAATTTTTCACTTAATATTCTTTATTAAAATAATTACAGATTTATTATTCAAAATAATAATAAACAGTTATTCGTAACTGAATATGGCCATTTTAACTCCAAAAGAAATGAAAGGAAGAAAAAGAAAAACTATTCTAAAAATGACTTTTACTATAACTATACAAATCAATCTCCAAACCATAGATACATCCACAAATAGAACATACTGGTCCATTTTTCTTTTTACTTGGTATTTTATTATTTTGAAGTTCTGCATGAATTGGTGTAGTTGCAGAGTGTCCATCGATGGAGTGTGATTCTAGTCTGTAATTCCCAGAACTGTATCTTCCTATGAATTCTTTAGCAACAAACTCTTTGATCATGTTGTTTATTGGTTTAAAGTAGTGAAATTGATATGCTAAAGTTGTCTAACATTCATCACATATGGCTCATCTACAATCTTGTTATCATAATTTCCAAGATCAATCTTGTACAAATCCTTCTACTCAGAAAAATTGTATCAAAATCTTGTGTTTGTTAAATAAGATGTTTTCACTCTAATTATTGTCACTCATCATTATTGTCACTGTCATACTATAAGTTGATTATAATCAGTATCAATTAGATGTGTATTTGGTATGTTAGTCCAAGGATGATCCATTTATGATTCATATCCAAACTATGCATTGAAAATTAATTTTGAACCACAATGAATTCCTGATTATATAAAAATTGGAAAAGAATAAAAATTCTTATGCTACTCTTCCATAAAATAATAATCAGAAAATAATAATAGATTCTTTACAACAGCTATATAATCAATAATAATTTTATACATAAAAACCTTATAAATATATAAATGATATAAACAAAATAAATATTATTGAAGAGGGTTTAAAATTAATACACAATAGTTTACATTTTAAATATAATAATGAATTTTGGAATATAAATGAGGGATGGATTATGGGTTGTGCAATTAATGGCTTAATATCATCAATTATCATGAATTAGAAAATATTATAATTAAAAAAGGAGTAATTAGACAAGAAATAATATATTATTCTAGATATGTTGATGATATTTTAATTATTGGTAATAAAAGGGTAATGAATAATATTTATAATGAGTTTAATATATATATATAATTAAATTTACTAAAGTAGAATTTGAAAATAAGATTAACTATTTAGATATAGAAATCAATATAGATAACGATAATAAAATTTTAAAATATTTTATTAAAGAACATAAATTAAGAAAAATTATTCATGTAGATTCACAACAAACATGGGTACAGAAATTAGCAATTATTACAAATTTTAAATATAGGAATGATAAATATAATATAGATAAAAGTGTAGCTCAATTGCAAAAGAATCAATTTATTAAATTATATAAAGATTATGGATATAATCCTAAAACTATTAGCAATATATTTTTTAATTGTAAAAAATATATAGTAGAAGATAAAATTTTTGAGAATAATAATAATATTGATAATGATAGTAATGAATCAAGTAAGAAGTGGATTAAACTTTCATATTACCCTAGGATTTATAATACTTTAAGGTATAACAAAAACTATATTGATGAGAATATAAATATTGCTGGTCAAATAGTAAAAATATTGATCAATTAATAGATAATTATAAGTTAAAGGATGATTTACAGTTCAAAAAAGGAATTGTATATAAAATTACATGTGAAATTTGTAAAATGATTTACTTTGGGCATACTGAAAAACAATTAGAGGTAAGAGCCAAATACTAAAATTAAATTGAGAGACTTCAAACCTCTCATGCTCACCACTATCTAACAGCCAATCAGATCATAAATACAAGACAGAGAATTTAATAAGAATAGGGCGGTCCACCCTATTCTTTATTTGTCTTTCTATATATCCAAGCCAGTCTAAAGTACTTAGATCTGAAAGCATGAATTTTAAATATCTTCACACTTAACTCACTGAGTTTAAATTACAAACATACAGCGTGAAATCCTACAATTTACTACGCAGTAGTTTTTAGATGTTATAACATGCAGTAATGTACGTAAAAATTATTTATATTCAGTACATGAAATATGGCCATAGAATAGATGCTACAAAAAGTATTAAATATTTAAATTTCATCAAAGATCCAAAAAGAAGACAAATAAATAAAACATACTATATTAAAAATAATTTAGATAATTGTATGAATATTTAGAAGACTTCTATAAATTTGGTTAATAATTGGTTGATTAAAAATGAATGGGAAATTATATATATATATAATTGTATAAAAATGCATGTAATATTTATTTAACATATTGTTATGATATAATTAATTATTCTGTAATTATTGAATTTATATATGAGGGTTTCCATTTGTTTTAATTATTTATATTATTATTATTTATTTTAATTCCATTATTGGACACTGGGGTTTTATGACAGAAATAATTTGTTAACGTTAAATAGATTAGTAATATTTTAAAAGCGCACCAAAGCAAGTGCTGAAAAAAAGCTTTTTATGTATAAAATTATTATTGATTATATAGCTGTAGTAAAGAATTATTATTTTCTGATGATCATATAAAGTAAAATTTAAAGTTAGACTTTATAGAGAAATAATGAAAAGAACAATTTTTATTAATACTCAAAAAAAAAAAATGATAAAAATGCAAATTTAGTGAGTCAAAGTAAGAAAAAATGTTCCACATTCATTCTGTAAGTAAATGTTCAATGCTTTTCTACGCATGAGGTTACTAATTTAAATTGAGTCTGTAATTATTTCAATTTTATAAACACTCAGCCTTGAAGTTTTGTTCTTTACAAAAATTACTTCAATCAGTGAAATTGATATTTAAAAAATGAAGGCATGATTAACTAATTCAAATTTGACAAATGTTTTGCTTAACTCCAAACATTAAAAGTCTGGTAAAAACCAATAAATTCTATATATCACTTCAAAATAAACAATATTTAAATTTTAAATTTTTTTTATAGTATATTATGAAAAAAAAGTTAGATATTATTTATCTATATAGAGTCACATTATATAAATAAAAAAAATTGAATAGTAATGCAAAAGTCGTATGGTACACATAACCTCTTAGGTAAAAATATTGACGTATGGAGTATAAAATGTCAGTTATTCCTGAATTAATAAATATAATTTCATGTTTGGGTATAAATTTGGGTTTCAATTTAGAATTCATTTGAAAAAGACCAGGATTTAAGACAATAATGAAACAAATATTACAATAATATCCATCTAGAAAATTAGGTTTTGTTATTCTTTTAGATGAACTTTATATTAGGTGTGTAATGGAATTTATTGATATGTTCATTATATTTGGGAGTTTCATTACATTGTCATCTACTGGTCTAATTTATAATCAAAATTTTCAAGATGAATCTTGGAAAAGATCTAGTGTATAAATCTTAGCACTCAGGAAAATTTCTGTTAACACTTATATAATATAAATGCAATTTATTCACTGTACTTTAAATACTTTTTAGCAAAAACCTTTTATTATATATATATATATATATGCCTACAAATCTTACATTTCAGCTGTCCTGCAGTCTTCTTCAGAGTCACTTTTACTTTAATTTTTTAAAAGTAAAAAAAATTAAAGTAAAAGTGGCTCTGAAGAAGATTGCAGGACAGTTGAAAAGTAAGATTGTGTATACATATATACAAAATAAAAGGTTTTTTGCTAAAAAGTGTTTAAAGTACAGTGAATAAATTGCATTTATATAAGATATTATAGCAAAATAAAAGAAGTGGTGAATTTGGTAATAATCATATAACATATGATGTTATTTATTGCTTATGCAGTACCATAAGCAAAAGATACCAATTTGATTTTAAATTATAGATAAAAATGCAAAACTTTAGTAACCATTGCAGAGCAAATGTCTATAAAATAGTGATCAAGGTGGTACGTCTCACCAGTCTTGCTAATTATTAGGTAGTGAGGGCTTTATTCCATCTTTGTTTACTTTTTGTAACTAAGAACAACTAGATACAACCAATAGTGAATGATGAGATGAGTTGATGATAAGCTAAAATCTTGTGATGGGGGGGTGTTCAAGTTTTATCTGGTCAATACAATGTAATTATTCCATCAATTCTCTCTTATTTCGTTATATATTTTTTATTGCAACATTATATGACTATCTTATAAATTCATAAATATTCAAATGGTTTTATTAATTAGGAGTTGATAAAAAAATTCAACTGTTGGAAATGCCAAATATGGAATTGATTTTAAACCTTATACTGCAGAGTCTGACCTCCTACTATTTCACTAAACCACACAGTGCCCATGAATTATCTTTCATTTTGTTAAATATTTTATACTGAAACATCATGTGATTATTCTATCAATTATTTTTTTTTTATATTTTGTAATGCCATATTAACCACATCAATTATTTCTCATCTTTATAGAAAATTTATTCTTATTGTTTTCAACTGCATTAACAAACTGCCAATTGTTTAAATGAATGCTGCATTTTGTCTCTTCTTGTGACTTCCATGTAGATTGAAGGCTATTAAAAATTATCTTCATATCATTTTTTAATTTATAATTTGTAATTCCCAGCTATGATGTAATGCTTTTGCTATAAATTTCTTACCCTTATATATATATATATTGTAACAATTTAAATAAATCAATTGCCACTTGTAAATATCATTTATAAATTGCCATTTATAACAATTATTTATCAGTTAATATAAATATGTATTTGTAATTATTAAATTAATATAAAAGATATGTATTTGTAATTATAATTTGTAGCTATTTCAATTCATCATAGCATAGACAAAGAAAATATCAGCATTAAAGATTCTTGGTATTTATTTATATATTGGGGCAGTCATTTAAACAGTAAAACATACTGGACATTGTCATCTAATAAAAATAATATTAAACATAGCAACTGAATAAAAGTACCCACTGTGAGATTCCTGGAGTGCCTTATGCTTATCTCCAATACTAGGTTCTTCTAACAAAGAATCCTTCCTATCCTTCTTTCCAAATATATAAGACCATTCATGGTCATATGCACACACGGGTGCTATTCATGACAACTTATAAAAAAATATATTTTATAAAACTAATATTATGAAGTTGGAAAGGGATGATATCACTCTTTATTCAGTTTAGCTAAGTACATGTGTTTTCCCATGAGCGCCACTAGATTGTTTTCAATCTAGATAAGTATCTATTTATAGTGTACTTGAGTTCAAACTCATTCAGTACATATTTATTACACATGACTTGGATGACTATTGAACAAAATGACATTCTTACATTTTATCTATATTGATAAAATTACAAGATCCCAATATTACCAAAGTTTATACCATAGATCAAAGATTCTTATAGACATTGCTAGCTCATTAGCGTATATTGATGAACAGACATGTATAATCCTATTAATGGCTTCCAAACAAGCATGTGAAGACCATTATTGATATTGATGGCCATTTAACTAAATTATTTATCACAATAAAGGTAATAATGATGATGATGATAATAATATCATAATAATGATAATAATAGTGATGTCATAATAATGATTATAATAGTGATGATGATACCAGCCATGGCTTATCAATAAACTCACAACAATAAATTCATCTTTATAAACTTATAGGCATCTATTAAAATTATCATATTTCATACTGGGATTTAATAATACTAATGGTGATGATTGATCATCATGAATCTCTTTGCATAATATTCAATTTTCTATAAACCCCTATTTACTAAAATATATTCATTACGCTAAACATTAAATTTAATGATTATAATTTATTAATGATGATTGATGGCGATCATAACTTTTATATAGTATTATTTGAAACATTTTTAACTAATAACATGATATCCATCTTTGATGAGGATGATCTAAATTCATGGACACAACACAATTTTAGCTTTCTATGTTGAACTATAATTATCAAAATTTGGTTATTCTCAAGCATAATCCTTAAATACTTAAATATCAACATTCTAGTTTACCTATTATTTTGCGGACGCTTAATATTTGCAAGTGATTGCTCAATATATATGAATGGTAATACTTAATAACTGCGAGCAATGATGCTGATTTAAAATGATAGAATTAAGACAAAAAAAAAAAAACACAATATTCTTAATAATAACTCGGAAACCAATTAAGATATATAATTATATTTTATTAACACTACTACTCTTTCTTTCCTTCTTTAAAATTAAATCGACAATTAAATAAATGGTTTATTAATATAAAATTGATATAAGTATAAGCAAATAAACTTAATATATAGGTTTGTCACTTTTCTTGATATCTCAAAATAAGCTGTTTTAACTCAATATTAAAAAAAATACATATTCTATAAATGCTTATTTAAGACTTTTCTTACTTATCATATCATAAAATAAATTTCAGGTGTAACTTGTATATGTTATTTCATTTCCATTCAAATGTAATGCCCTACTTTTTAATTTACTATTTTAAACTAATCATATATAACCTATTCTTTGATGTGTTTGGGTAAACAGTTACACATTCACGCATTCGGTAATGTTAACATATATGTTTAAAATGTATACCCAAAAATTACATATATAAAAATATCTTTTTCTTTTGCAACCTTATAGCGAAAGAAAATAAAATACATATATTAACTTTTAATATGCAACAAGATAAAATAAAAATAAAAAAACATTATAAATGCATATATCTATAGGTTGCTCATTATCATTAACATCTGAAGAACAATTAAAAAAAAAACATTTCAACATTACAATATATAATAAAAAAAATAATGAAAAATTTAAGTTTAAAGATTTAAACTATGTTTGTGCTATGTTGTGAGATATTGCAAATAACTATAGATAAACAAGTCTTTAATGTTTCTGTATCAAAAAAAGAAAATTGCTTTGACCAGTAAATTAAGGTTTACTTTTAATAAGTAAAAGAATAAAATCGGTTAAAGAAAGTTCATATTTACCCGTCTACTTTTTACTTCTTATTAATGTCCTGAGTTTGAATTTTCAGACTGCTTTTCTTTGCTCACCAACAAAAACAACAACAACAAAAAAAGAAAGTTATTGCAGATACTTTTAAGATAATGCTGAATCAATTGACTTTGCTTGTTTCTTCAATTCCCTTATTATTCACTGTTGATTGGCTTCCTTCTACCATTTAAAAGAAAAAAAAGTTATTATAAGTACTTTGAATAAGTAGGTACCGGTGGATTTGCTTGTCTCTCTTCTTTAAAAAAATAATTGCTGTTGACACTTTAGATGATTGAGGTAAATCAACAAAAATTTGATTTATGGCTTCAAACTTGGTTCTACATAGCTGTTTTAAATTTTCTTTTCCTCCTATTTCCCCTTCTCCATTGGTTTGAAGGCAGTGAGCTTTTAATAAGACATGAACTAGGAACAAAGCATTCCATATAGCTTGCGTGGTTGGCTTCAAAATCTATAATTTTGTTGGTTATTACTGGATACATGATTTCATAGACAGATCAGCGATTTTGACTCTTCTGTATTAATCAGGAAGCAGAAAAAATGGTTTAGCAATGCAAAGGCATATTATGCATAACCAAATATGTTAATATCATTTTTATAATTATTACTAGCTTATAATAAATTCAATCTTGTTCCATTTCTCTCCTATTCTTTAATATTGCTTGAAAATTGCTTTATATAAACGCACATTTCATTTGCTCTTTTTTTTTTTTCAACTTTCAAAGAGTGAGAAAAAAGAATTAAAGCGTTCACTCTCTTTTTTAAAAAAAAAAGATTCGAGCTTACATTTCTGCCTAAGAATTATAACAAGGAAGGACGACTGAGTTGAGTCTCAAAATAATAATAATAATTTAACTGATCATCTCTCTAAAGAAATTTATTACTGACTCTTAAAAAAAATTTATGATTAACTGCCTCTTTAAAAAATTTTAGACTGACTGCCTAAAAAAATTGTTTTAATCGTTTATATCGCGAAAAACATCTGGAAATCTTTATCTAAAAAAAATCAAAGCTTCACAAGTTTGACTTAAAATTGATCGCTATCGTTACTACATCAAAGCACCTCTTTTGTGAAAATAATTTTAAGATACAGATAAACAACAAAGCTGGCCATCTATAGTAATCAGAAATAAGTGTAAAAGCATCTTTGTGTTTGTACAGATCTATTCATTGTTTCACACGTGTACATTTTTCCTTTTTTTTCTAATCTAACAATTTTACACCTTTCTGATTTACTCTCTTTTAACAAAATGAAAGTTAAATAAATTTAACACATATTATTTAATAATAAAAAAAATATTATATAACAAATCACAAAAGAAAAGAACTGCTTATTCATAATAATAAATTACACATATAAATCTCTGTATGTATAAAAGAATAAAAAAATTTTTTTTTTTTTTAAATAATTGAATACTATATGTATATGTACAATATATATATATAAAGTATCACTTTATCTTTCTTATTGCATTGCCAAATCCACATAATGTTAATATTATTTATATTCTTTATTACTTTTTACAAAGTTTTTTACAACCCACTATTGACAGTTTTGTGTGTTTGTTATAATTCTGAAGAATATTGGGGAGCAATCGAAAGTGTCAATAGTGGGTTGTAAAAAACATTGTAAAAACTAATTTTTAAAAAGTTTGACATCTAAAGTTTTGTGTATAGAATTTTTTTTCTTCATTTAAATTTTTATTCATTACAAACTGTAATTTAAAAAATCGTGGAAATTAAATTAAAAAAATTGTATTACGATTGTGATAAAATTCATGTGATTGAGAATCAAAGTGGGAGTTATAAAAATTCTACTCGATTGACCAAACTATTTTTTTTTTAAATTAAATAAGAATCAATCCAGGGACTTTGGTATTTTTTTTAATTTAAATTAGTAAATACTCTGGTTTATTTTTAAACATTCTATGTTAGAAGCAAATTTAACTATAGACATAAGTCAAGTATAGGAAAATATATCCATATAATTGTCATCTTATTATTCATTCGTTTAACATGATGATAGTCAACAATTAAATAAAATATAGGTTATGTTGTTTTGTTTTTTAATAACCAATAGAAAATTGATATATTTATTTTTATTCTGTTCTGTTGTGTGATAAGGCTTTTATGATTTATCTAAAAATGAAACATGTTATTATTGTAAGCACTGATAATTAATTCAATAATAAGCATTATATATATATATATATAAGTGGTTAAAATATAATTAATATTAAACAATTTTGTGAATATATGTCTCTACATCTAAAAAAGTGATGTTGACCACGTATTTTATAATAATTAAGATATTTAAGAATATTATTACACATTATATATATATAATGTAAAATAATATTTCATGTTGAAATATATAAAATGAAATAATAATTTCGAAATACTATTAATTAATAATTGAACTGCTCTCTAATTATCATGTTCAATAATTTTTTATAGAAAGAAAAATTATGCCTACTATGTTTTCAGTTTTTTCTATAGAATTATACAGAACCAGAAGAGCAATCTTAAATCTATATATTTTTATGTAAATTGATTTTAAAATGACATATTTAAATCTACAAAATAGAGCTAATTTACTCTTTTTAAAAACTCTATATGTAAGCAGACAAATATCATATATATGATGATAAATATTACTTTATATTGAAATGAAGTCAGATGTTAATTATCAATGACTACTAATTAATAATTGAAATGAATTCTAATTTGTGTTCAAAATAAAATAAAAAATATCAAAAATACAGTAGGAATTATTTTTCTATAAAAAAGTTATTGAATACTGCAGCTAGAGGGCAATAATAATATTTAGTAATTATAATCTAACTCTATATATAAAAAATAAAATTTAAACAAAAAAATATACTTTTAACACATTAATATCATAATAATGATTATGATGCTAACATGTTGAAAGTATACTTTGTTTATGTAATTACATTTTTTTTTATTCTCTGTTGCAGTGTGTTAATGTTATTTATAATAATAATAATAGTTTCAATATATTGTTTATATATAATAAATAGAGCGTATATGGTAATGATGATAAAAGCACAGCCCTAAAATTATTTACAAGTGTCAAGTTCACCAATTTGATATTGAAACAAATACAAGATTTAAGTAGTTTATATTTTTAAAAAAGTCGATCTGAAGTATTAATTTTAATAAGTTGTATAATATAATCACAAAATTTAAAACTAAAACTATAAAATAAATATTTTAGCTTTCCAGAAGGATTTACTTTTAAAAAAAGAAAAATTCAAACTTAATTCTTAGCTATTAGCTATATTCGTTTCAATTTTTTAAACATATAGCAACAGATTAATAATATTCCAATTGAAGTCTGAATTCCAAATAGCAGATCAATAATTTATTGAAATAAAGATTATATAAGACAAAATAATCTTTATTAAAAACACTTATAGTTTTCTCTTTACTTTATTTAATATATGTCCGTTTTAATTAACTAACAATTAAAACAGATGTTTGTGTAAAACATTTTTTTGAACGTGCCATGATTCCAAGTTTTTTATTCTATTTTTTTCTAGGAATAAAAGTATTAATAAAAGAGTAATAAAAACCCTGGCAAAATTTTATTACTGCAAGAAACATTAAGCATTAGCAACCATTTGATTTGTTTTTGCACCAAATCATAGTCATGTATTAATTTTGCAAACACAAATGGTCAGACAAATGGTGAATCTTGAGAAATAGCTTTATATCATCAACAAATTGTAATATGTTGCATCTATTAATAAGATATCTATATTATAAGAGGAAAATTTAAAGAAGCTGCTCACATGACAATGGCAAAAAAATCCCATACGTCAACCTAGTGTGACTATACATAATGTATGGAAATCAATAATCAACTTCGCTCTTAGGAAAAAGTGGAGAAATCAGGAGCAACTGCATATATAAGTATATGAAATTTCTACTGACTGATGCCTTTGGCAGGATGATTCAGTTGGTTAGAACATTGTCTTAAAATTCAATACTCAATAATCTAAGGGTCCAGGTTCAAATCCCATGCTAGTACTGTCACTGGTTAGGCCAGCAATATCTGAAGAAGAGGGGAGAATAATACCTCTTGAAATGTTGTGCATATACTAACCTGTTCGATGTGCTATTACTAACAGTTGAATATATTGGGAATATTTAAATAAAATTGAATTTTTCTAAAGACATTCAATACTCATATTAGTTGATGGAAATAGTCCAATATAAAAATACAACTAGAACATTATCATCACAAACCTTCAGGAAAACACCAGGCCCAAGAATGTTTCTTTGAGGAACTCTATTTTATAGTGATATAGAGCATATCCTTTACACTTACCCATAATATCAATGTGCTTTCAAATAGAATTTAAACTACTGTAAATGAAAAGAAAGAACCTAAAAATACAATTTAAATTATAAAATGTTCTACTAACAAATACATCACATTTAGACAACACTAATTAGCTATAATGATCATACATTATATAAGATTAGCCTCCATTGATCTTTTTGGGAAAAATCAATACTGTAAATTGGATATACATTCCCTGATTTGAAATAATAGGAAATTATAAACACATCTTTCAAAAAATTTTAATATATTGCTAGAAATGATATTAATCCATATTTTTTTAAAATCATTTTTCAACCTTTTTTACAAACTGAAATAACTCTAGACACAATACACTTCAGAAAATATATATATATATATTATAAAGACTATATAGATATATATCTTAACACAGGAGCAATAAACTGTACTTAATAGTTAAAATATTATTATTAGAAACAGATTTTTAATTGTTTTACTTATTTGACAGCACTGCTTATTATCTGTTATTCTATGACAACAAAGAAAACTAGAGTTTTATCATTTCTATCTGAAAAATTATCCGTCTGAATATAAAAAAGTCTATCTTAAGAAAATATACAAAACATTTTTAAAACTATTTTTATTTGCTATACGGTAAAGTTTATAAGTTGGTTTAATGCATTAATAATTTACAATTAAAGAATAATTAAGATTTATAAATAAGTAAAATAGATATCTGCAATCACCTTTCATTTTGACCTTTTTATAACCTAAATAAGAATAATGTTCTATGTGGCTTAGTACAGTGGCAGTGTATCAGATACTGGATTGATTCCACTTCCTGACACTTTTTGTGCTCAAACTTCTTATGAACTCTTAAGCAATAAGGCCATCATCATCATCATCATCATCATCATCATCATCATCATCATCATTATTATTATTATTATTATTATTATTATGGTTCAAAAAGAAACTTTATTGGACCAAATAAGAGTTTACATAGATATCAATTCGCATACGTATGTTTACATTTGTGATTAAATAGATTATAGGAGTATGTCAAAGTATGTATGTACATTAGTCATAAGAGGGTTACTCTTATAAAAGGCAAAGATTATGTTGGTATAATGCAGTGGAATACTTCTTAGGTCTTCTGTTTTGATGCATACGTACAAAATTAAGTGTGAAGCAATTGCATATTCAGAGATAATTTTCTGTTTACAGAAGAGGGATTACAACTTTGAAAGGGACAAAATATAATGTGGCTATAAATCTTATGCCATGTTGCATGCATGCGAAGTGTGTGAGAATCATGTGTGTTTACAAAGATTAATGACTATTGAGAACATATGTATGCAATACATATATTTGTGCTTATATATATATATATTAAAGTAGAGTTCTTGATTATAAAGGCATAGATTATGTTGGAACTTTATGCTGCATGATGATTCACAATCTGGATAGTTGATGTGCTGTGATGATTGAGTGAATCAGTATTTTTTCTTGTATCTGATGTGTAGTATTACTTTCTTCAGAGTCCAACAGCGATAAGTGACAGATTCTTTTTAGTTTTGATTGTGATTTATTTGTTATGCTGATTGTTGGTTCTGTTGATTATAAGATTATTTGTTTTATAGACACCAAGCAGCTATGAAGATATCCAGATAAGCTAATTTGATAATCTGAATTTTTACTAATGATAACTTATTGTAGAAGGTAGAGAGGTGTCTTCCTATTATATTTGGTTAAAGTGGAAGTGCAGTGTGTGCACCAGAGTCTATAAAGAGTGAACACAGCTGCACAAACTGTGAGAATTGAGGTTTCATGAAATGTATCAATAAACTGTTGGATTGATGTTTTAAGCTGCTTATAAGCTTTGTACATAATTTTTTGTGTACCTTCTATGATATTTGATACAATTCATGATCACCAGTATGGTTTGGGTCAAGAGCATCCATTATATAATCACTAACATCGATCTGATTATGGTTGTCCTTAGAGTTTATTTTCTCTATTTTTGCCCTCTTTAACTGTCATTTTTTCTTTGGGCAAACTGGACTTCATTTGATTTCTGTTGTTGTTGTTTCTTTAGACAGAAGGCATTCAGAGATTGCATCTTTAGTATGTGGTGTGCTTTTTTGATTATTACTAATGAGTGTTTAAGTTTGGTGTGCTGGTTTGCATTATCTTCACTGTCAGAATCTGATTGTGGTGCATTGTTCTTAATATTGGCTGTGGGGTGAATCATATTGGTTGGTTTGTGTGAGTGATCTGGAGCCACTTGGTCAGAGCTGATAGCATTTGCAGTTTCATCTTTTTTTCTTTATTGAGCAATGAATTATATATGTGTCATTATCTGTAATGGTGTTTTCAGAATTTTTGGATTGTGAGTGAGGACTAGTGTTTTGTTGTTTATCTGGATTGTAGCTTATGTGCTGTGTATGTGGAGCCTGATCTTGTAGGTGTTGTAGAATTGTTTGTCCATTGGCTGCACTTGTAGCACTTGGTTTGCAATGCAGTGTAGAGCAAAATGACCATGTTGACCACAAGGCTAGCACTGTGGCTCTAGCTCCCTGATGTATAGATGAAGTGTGGCCTCCTGGTCTATAATCTGTGATGGAATGTTCAGGATTCATATCAGGATTAAGCTTCAGTTTAAACTCGAAGTTATTACTATAGACTGGCATAGGTATGTCTCTTGGATATGTTTGATTGAATGCTATGACTTTCCCAAATGACTCCATCAATCTCTTAAAATCTTGAGCAGTGTAATACAGGTATGTATTTTTTAATACCTTGGTGATGTAACTCTGAGAATTCTGATCTACTACATCCAAGGTGTGGTTACCCAGTGTTTTAATTTAAGTTTAAAATCTAGCTTTCTAATATGTGTCAAAGAATTTAATTGCCAGGTATCTCTGATTGGAGTGGTCTGCAGTTCGCGGTACTATATCTCATAGTTCATGCGATGTAAATATAGCGTTTAAGTTTATATCAGTTGCTGATACTAAGATAGATTGAAGAGAAAAAATACTTTGAATGAATTAAAAAGTCAGCTCAGAATGGTGTTATTAAATTGCTCTCGATAGTTTATAATTCTTCTGCACTCTAATGTATGGGGGCGGGGTTTCTCGGTTGTCATGGAATTTTAAATCAAGTGCGTTGATATCTTGTTGATTAATTTTTCTAAATCTATTTGTTGTTATGTTGGTAGCTAAATTTGAATTTTGATTGGTATTAATTGTTGGCGGCATTCGTATATGTTATAGGTGGGTTTAAAATTGAAATCATTGTAGATGCTGTTTTGGTGCCAGCCACTTGGTCACCTGACTGGGGTGGTTGTCATTTTTTTAGTTTTGACGATATTAAATAATTTTAATTTTAACAAAAATTCGTTGAACTATTATAGGTTATAAACGAAAACTTACACAAATCAATTCAGTTTTGTTTTTTATCTTGATGTATACTAACTTTGTGCTGTGTGTGTTTTGCTTTACTTATACCTGTTTGAACCTGGATTCTTGATGGATATCTTGCTAGCAGTATCTAGGCTTATTGTGGGCTGTATTATTATTATTAAAGGGGATTTAAACTCAGATTTTCAATCTCCCTACGGTTATCCATTCTATCAAATATAACATGACCACATACATGTGAAAAAGATAAATGATCTCTAATGTATATATTTCATGCTGAACCAGCACTCATCAATTAGTCTGGATCATCATCTCACACACACACACACACACATATATATATATATATAATCAGTGTTTGGTTTATATTAAGATAGCAAATCTACACACTTTAATGAACAGACTTCAATCTTCTCCACTCTCCAAACCTCAGACATCCATTTTACTTAAAATCTGATGATGGAAGGCTTAAAGTTCTTAATGATGCCAATATATTCTATAGATACCTTAAATCAATCTGACCCCTCATATGTAGATTAATATATCCATTTAAATGCACACAAGAGGGATGGGCAGGAGAATACAGGCTGAACATGTAATATTGGAGAACAAGTGGATGACTAGAGTGAGTTTGAAAGTCTGGGTTCAAATCACCTTTAATTACATCTTGGTTAAGTATATACATTATACTTGTATTTCACCATTATTATTGTTATTGTTATAAAATTATGTGCTTTAACTCAATTTACTAAATTATAACTATATGATAAATATATTGAGAAAAGTTTTCTTACAGTTTGTTTTATTTTATGCGCTTAGCTGACTTTCAACTCCTACAAGTCATAGACATCACATAAATTGAAAATTAGGAGAGGGTGTATATATGTTATTATTGCTCAATTACATAAAATTTAAATATGAACTTTAATTAGGGGGAAATAGGCCATTTTTTTGAGAGGGGCATGCATGATTCTTTTTTATAGATGGAATTTTTATCATTTGATATGCGCCATGCCTCTTTAATTTTTCGCTTAAAGTTGTTATGTTCAATGCATACTATGTCAACAAATGGTGGTGTGAAATGATGATCAGTTGTTATTGTTGTTGTTGTAATAAATAATCATAACTTTTAAATATTTGTTGGAGGTGGTTGTTGTTGTTGTTGTTGTTATTATTATTATTATTATTATTATTATTATTATTATTATTATTATTATTATTATTATTATTATTATTATTATTATTATTATTGTTTCAACGATAAGCTTTATTTGTCTTAAAGGGTTACAAGAATTTACATAGCATAGATTGCTGTGTTTACATGGGCAATCCGTAGTTGTAGGTTTACATATATAAAAATGGATTTATTGTTTTACAGAGGATTACAGAAATTTTACATGCTGTGAATTAGTTACATGGTTTTACATAACTTGGATTGCTGTGGTTACATTGGGAATCCATAGATATAGGTTTACATATATATAAGTTGATTTATTGTATTATTATTATTATTATTATTATTATTATTATTATTATTATTATTATTATTATTATTATTATTATTATTATTATTATTATTATTATTATTATTATTATTATTATTATTATTATTATTATTATTATTATAAAAATAATAGCATTTTAAAAATCTCCATATTCAAATGATAAATTTCTATAACTCCTCTTAATATTTAATGTAAGATAATCAAATCTGTTTATATATTTTTGTAGTTTTTTTAACACTGATTATCTATTTATTCAACATATTTTTTATATTCATCTTATATTTAATAAATACAAAAAATCAAATGGTTTTGTTGCTTGGGAATTCATAAGGAGATTTAATACTGGAAGTGTTAGAATTGGAATCATTCCAAGGATTTTATGTTCCAGAGTCTGACACTCTAGCACTGAACTAAATCATACTGCACTTATATTCAATATTGGATATTCATTCACCTATTCTATTTTATATTTCTCTTATATTTAAGATGTACAACACCAATATTTTTCACCTACCTTCTCTCAAATTTCAAACTAAAGATTAATTTGGAAGGAAGTTCAAATATCTGAAGAAGACTGTTAGCCAATTGAAACTGTCATAAATTAAATAAAGCATTGTGAAAAGTATGTAATGAAAAATATGATGACATAATAAAGTGAAAGATGTTTTAGTTTTTCTAACATATCTGGAATCCATATTTAACCAAGCAGTACATTTATGAACTGATGCTTGCCACAAATAATGTTCTCATTTCTTATGAATTTTCTTTAGAGTTTTAATTTCTAAAACTACGTTCCAAAGTCTTATTAAATTTAACTATGATATAGGCATGTTTTCAATATAATATCCTTTCTTGTTTCATGGCATATGTGTTTTTAAAATTATATTATATACTATTCTTTTTTTAAATCAATGATATAATATAATGTAAAATATCTTTATATAACAGCAATAATACATACTAATAATCATACACAAAAAAGCTCTTTTCAGCAAATATTAATTTTTGCCCTTTTTAATGACACTGCATACATAGTGACATCTATCTTTTTATAACATTAAAACCATACAATATTTTTAAAACATAAAAAACCTGTATAAATGTATATTACATAAACTTCTATTCATTTATTATTAGCTAATTATTAGTCAAATTAATTGATGTTTTATATATCTTCATACAATTATTCTTTATTACAATTAATATAATTGATTTCATATATCTTTTTTCTATTAGATTCTTTAATATAATTTAAAGGTCTTATATTTTTGGCACAATCTATTTTATGTTTGTATTTTAAATGATGAATATATAAGACAGATCTATCATCTCTTCTATTAATAGCATTATTATATTCTTTTGCTCTTTCATCAAATTGTTTCCCTGTATATCCATAGTAAATCATACAGCTACTTCCACAAATAATTTTATATACAATTCCCTTTTATATTTTATAGCATTTTTTTCTTTGTAATACAATTATTTCATCCAAGTATTTGAGAAAGTATGAAATATCAAAATTGAAACATTGGCACATATATTTCTTCTCTTGTTAGAAATAAATATTTTTCTTCATGGAAAATGTGTTTAATGAAATTGATCAAATATAATATCACTTTGATAAGACTATTCTTTTATACACTTTCTTTTTCCTCAATTCTCTTTTGATAATATTTTTAAAAAAAATATAAATCTTATCTCAAACTAACTAAAAAACCAAACTGGTGCAAGCTTTATTTTATATACCTGCCTTTCTGTTTCATCACATATTTATATAAATATTTTTACTCTTACACTTTTTGGCCTCATGATTGGAAAAAACAACATTATCCTGTTGTAAGCCTGTTTACAGACTTGCTGTAATAAAATAAATATTTGATTATTTTTTTATTTTGACTCTTCATAGATTTAATTTTTTAATACCAAAATTTGTTTTAGTTTTAAATAACTTTTTCAGTTAATTATCTGTTTACATAAATTATTTGAAGTTTCATCAACTTTTTACTTATAATTTATTTTAACATTATATATATTTTTATTTTAAAAAAGGGAATAAATAATTAACATTATCACCTCCCCTTCCAGGCAAAATTATAATTTTCTATCACTAATATTTATTTAATTCATAAATAATTAAATATATAATATTTCTATATCTTTTGAAATGTTAATACCATATATATATATATATATATATATATATATATATAAAGCAATAAAGTATATGAAATTTCACTAATTGCTCATACCATTATACTATCAATTTCTAATTCATACACAGTAAAAATACTGTTTTCTAATGTATTGCATTTAGTCAATGCAGCAACCCTGCGACCAAATCCTCTTAATATATTTATATATATATATATATATATATATATATATATATATATATATATATATATATATATATGAAAATACAGTACTTAATAGTTTATAAAAAATGTATGTATAACCGTCACTTAGAAGCACTTTCAACTAACTTGTAGCTTTGTCAACTATCACTTTTAAAATACAGACATCGATTTGTAATATATATATATAACTGTTAATATTATATAATATAATTTCTCTGTTAAACACATTGATATGTGTATGTTTTATTATTCAAGTTAACAGCAGTTGAGGAGGGTTAAAAAAATTTCTGCAGATTGAAAGATTATATATAATAGTTAATTACCAATAAATTTATTATTTTAATTGTTGTTACAATGGTTTTTAATTAACAGAAATTTTTTATTTGTATTAAATTGATGTGTGTGTAAAAATAATAAGTTTAATATTATTATTATGAAAATGTTTAATATCATTTTATTGAACTTATATATAAATATCTAATAAATCCATATGCGTATCATTCATTATCAATATAAGTCATATCTAATAACACAAAGTTGTCTCACCCATGCCCTTAACAAAATACTTAATAAGGAGCAAATTAATAAAATATACCAGAATTCATTGCAAGATTGCACTTGAAATCAATAATATATCATAATTCTCTCTGAAATGGATGCAGGGAGTTAGTTAAGTTGAAGTCATACTTGCAGAAGGCATCAGTAGATGAAAAGCCAATGCTTCATCCTTATTTTAAGTTATCATAAAATCGCAGGTTACTAAAAATACACCCCCATAGGAGAAGGTAATTTTACTAGCAAAGTAACACTAATATCAAATTGCACTGTCTATACAAAATCACTTTTTCTTTTAATAGTCAGCACAGTTGTGAGATCAGAAACTCTCTTAATTACAAACATAGGGTGGACAGCATATACTTTATAAAAATGTATTATTCTTGTTTCTCTTTAATTAACCTATTAAGTACTAATAAATAATGAGCTGATATCAATATCTGTTGATGATAAGATGATTGTTATGATTAACGATATTTAAGATTCAGATACTAGAGATTGATGAGCATACACATGGTTAACACGTTTTTCATAAAGAGAATCAAACCCAAATAGCATTGAAATATAATTAGTATTGAGGTAGCTATGAAAATAAATGCTTAAAGAATGGAGTGGTGATATACTTTATAAATGCAAAGGAAACTTACTCATAAAAATATAAATTAAGGTAGCTGCAGTAACTTTATTTAAGATTATTTCATGGTACATATTTATAAATATCAAGTGATTCAAACCTAACTTGAAAACTTTATTTAATATTATCAAGTGAATATATACACACATAATTTATTATTAAAATAAGATACACTTAATAAAACACAAGTTGACTCAACCATATTCTTAGTAAAATAATAAAGGGAAAATTAATAAAATACACAAAGTTTTATGGAAGATTACAATTGACATCAATAATATATAATAAACTAATAATCAGAAAAATAATCAATTCATTATAACATCTAAATATAAATATCAATAATAATTTTATACATAAAAACCTTTTTTCAATACGTGCCCTTTTCAAATGTTAATAATCTATTTAATGAACTGTTTCAGACATAAAACCATCTAGTGTTCAAAAATAGAATTAAAACAAACAATAACAATATAAATCATTAAAATAAATCAAAAACCTCATATATAAAATCAATAACTACAAAATGATTGACTATGTCATAACAATACATTAAATAAATGCTACTTGCATTTTTACAATTATATATATATCATTTTATATAATTTTCCATTCATTTTTAATTAACCAATTGTTAACCAAATTTATAGGAGTCTTGTTATTATTTTTAATATAGTATGTTTCATACATTTGTCATATTTTTGAATCTTTGATATAATTTAAAGGTTTAATACTTTTTGTAGCATCTATTCTATGCCCATAACAATGTATTAAATAAATATTACTTGTATTTTTTACTATTTTATATATATATATCATTTTACATAATTTTCCATTCATTTTTAATTAACTAATTGTTAACCAACTTTATAGTAGTCTTGTAAATATTCATTCTTTTCAAATTTTGATAATAAACTAAATATCTCTATCTTCTCAATACTTCAAACTTATTAATGCATGCAATATTAGTTGATTCCCACACATAAAACCTAACTTCCAGTCATCGAATATTGCTATACATCATAATTTACTCAATAATTATCCAAATACCATCATATTAAATTATATATCATTTATACAAGTTGTATAACCTTAGTTTGCAATAGAACGTTAAAATGTTTAATCTATTTAACAAAATAAAAGTATATTAACATTCTAGAGCATTTATTCTGCATTTCAAACTTATGCAAGTAAAACATTTTAAAATCTTCTTTAATTAATAAGAATTTTAATAAAAACGTGTGTATATGTCAAAAAACTTTAATAATTATTACAGAATTGATAATGACTATGCATAAAGGAAAATAAATAATAATTACAGAGAAAGTTATTATCATGAAAAGTTCATTTTAATATTTTAATATAAAAATTGTCTTTATTTTATTACCTAATCTAACTGCAGTCTTCAATTAATGATTTGTTAGAAAGCTCCAGCAGAAGCAATAAATGATAGTAGTCTGTGGTGAGATTCATTTTCAGGTATGTAATAATTTTGTTGTTGATAATGATGATGATGATGATGATACAATTATATGTATCTTAAGGATGTATGTTTACAGTATCAAATGATGGGTTTGAAAAATATTCATATTGTTAACTCAACCATCCACCCTCCAAGATGGAACAGCCATGACGTTAGCCAAGCATCATGAAAAATTTTATGAACTGATCTTTTTTTAATATGAGTAGATAGAGAATAAGTTTCTGTATTTCCAGAAAAGTTAACCTTGGTAGCAAGAATGGGTTATTTTCTAATTTTTAATTAAAATATTTACTAATAAATAATCACCATCAGTTCTATGTAAATCAATATTTCTGCATTGATAAAATCACAATAAATTAACTTTAACAATCTTCATATAGCAAAAATTGATTTTTAGAGGAACAGGACATTTTTATAAAATTATCAACAAATTTAACTTTTAAATTACAATTTCATAGCTATTAATTTTATTTAAACAAAAGATGCATAACTTAATTTAAATATCACAACTGTAAAAAAAAATATTAAAAAAACTTTAAATATACACCCAGTCTTTTATTTATATTATATAATTTTGTTTACATAAAATTTTCAAATATATATCTTAATGCACTCGTACATGAAATGCTATTCATATTGAATATCATTTCAATATATTATGTAATAAATAATAATTTACGTATTATTATTATGAAAATGATTTTATAATTACAAGATATATATAATTGTGCAGAAGGAAATTAACCTGCGATCATGCACTGTTTTATAAATTTCTGCACACTCACCCATCAGTAAGAACTCAAATGAATCATTTAATCTTAGAGCATATTCATATATATATCAACCCTTACTGACCATGCTTATATCAGGCCTGGTGTCTATTGCATGCCTGATGTTATAATTGATAATTGAATTATACAAATTTAGTTAACCTATCATAAGAGAAAGACAGGGTCTTATTTTAATTATGAATAAATGTAAATCTATTATTATTACATGCTGAAAAATCTTAACTATGCAAAGGGACTACCAATCATGCATTGTTTTTGTAACTGCTATAAATCTTCATGCATTCACCCATCAGTAAAAGCTTTAAAAGCTTAAGTGAATCATTTAAGCTTAGAACATATTCATATATACAACAACCCTCAAGCTTTTGAAGCTCTTATTGACAGATGAGTGCACAGAGATTTATGGCAGTTGCAATATCAGCACATAATCGGAGATTTTTTTCTGCACAATTACAGATATTTTAGCACTTAATAATAGAAGATGTACAGATATATAAAATAGTTGATTGTTATTGATATTGGCATTGTCTAAGTATTGACTTATATATATATATATTGTACTGCTAGTGAATATATATATTACAAACACACATATATAGCATCACGTTTCATCATTTTTAAAATATATATATTAGTTTTAAGATTTTAAAAATGTAATTTTCTAAAATAAAAAGATTTAAAACTCATTTTCTCCTTTTTAAAATAGTTAAATAAAATGGCTAAAAATAAACAAACGTAAAATCTTAAAATAAAATTTGTTATAAAAGAAACTTGTGAAAATATCTCATCGGCTTTGGAATGCAATTAAGTTTGCATGATTCCTGGACAATAAGATATTAGATTAATCTAAGCAAAAGATTAGATTAAAACAAAATGTAAAAATCAATTAATTAAAGAAATGTAATAATTAATTAAAAATATATATTTAAATTATAATTAATTAAATATAATTAAAAAAAGAACAAAGGAGAAAGGGATTTAAAAGTTTATATTGGCTATTGTTCTTTAATCAGGTTTGTGATATACAGTTCGCATTGCTATAAGTCCAGGGTTCGGGTACTTTCTAAAGAATTCAGAATATTCAGAAACTGTAAACACAGTAGTAAGCCAGTCAATAACTGCTGCAGCCAATATAATACAGAAGCCACAGAAGCCATAGGAGTATTTGGAAGGGCTTCAGGCCCAAAATTCTCCACAAATCAACTGTCCCTACCTGGAACCCTCACTGGAAACCAATGCCAAAATGGTGAAGTAGACACTGCCAAAAACTCTCTCTCCCTCTTCTCTCATTGTCATGACAATAAAACTTGGAAGGAAAGCCATGAAGCCATCAATGGAGAAACAAAAAGTCAACCAGTTGGCAAGTGACAAATGAAAACGTAGGTAAAGATACTTTTAAATATATTCTGATCACAGTCTAGACTCTTTATTTTAAATGAACTTTAATTAATGGACTATTATAACTATAGCCTAAAGTAATCATTTAAAATTTTATTATGTAAAATTTATTATTGTTATAATGTGTTCAATATATGTGTGCATAAATAAATAAATATTAATGTTGGCTTTAATTGTTATTTTGTCTATTTTCTCTTTCTCTGTTGTCACAGTGTCAACAGTAAATTAGTATACAGTTATTTTTATGTGTTAAATAAATGTGCTGGATCTGAGACAGAGTGTAAGCAAGTCATGGGATATGTCAAGCAATGGATTGTGTGCATGTCATCTGAAGCATGCTCATTATATAACCTATAATTATCTGGCATCTGAGATTGATCCTCAAAACAAATAAAATGCTTTGGATGGCAGGGATTTGAATCCAGAAGTCAAGGTGGGCCATGGTCTGGAAATGTGATTGTTATGTTTTACATAGCTCTATCTGATTGTGGGTATGGTTGATGGTTCTGCTATCAAGGGTATTCTTCTTTCTGCTTGAAGAGCCGATCTGTTCCCATGTTTTTAAAATTATTATTTTAGATGTTAAACCCAATTAAATAATAATTCTCTTTCTCTGACCTAGTTCAATATATACACACATGCCAATATGTTAATATATTTGCTAATCTTCACTTTAGTTATGCTTTGGCAAAGATAAGCCATAGTGAAAGCCTGGTTTAGCAAAGTAATAAATATTGTTTTATACTAAATTACCATAATAATCAACAATTATCTATATACTCTTGCAGAATTTATATACATATGTATGTAAATCAGGTTTAATTGATTAAAAATTCATCCTTTCTAACAAATAATATATATATATATATATATTCACACACTTACATACATATAAACATATGTCAAGTGTTTCTATACAAATAATATATATATATATATATATTCACACACTTACATACATATAAACATATCTCAAATAATGTGAAAGGCTAAAACCTTTGACAGATGTGCCCAAAAAAGGCTTATATGACAGCAAATCAGATGTAATAATGACTGCACAAGGAACTCTCAATTCAAAACACAAGGCAGAGATTTTACTAGAAAAATTTTTAATAACAAAATTCTTTATCTTTTCTTATCTCTGAATTTTAAGACCAAAATCTAGTAAAAAGAGTTTCAATAATAATAGCTATAAGCTTTATTAATGATTTTATGTATTCTAAAATTATTATACATATCTACTTATTGATGTATTTTATTTTATGAAATGTATTATTGTGGAACAATTCAAAATCATGTAATATTTTGTATGTTAAAAGGTTTTTGTTTAATAATATTTTATTCATAATGGGAATCCAAATATACAAACATAGTAATATAATTATACTTTCCACATGGATAACTGTGTTGTATAAATGTTGAAAGTGATAGAAAGGTAGCATTGGAGGAGTTGGATTTTCTTTTTAAAAATAATGATTAGTGCCCTCGATAGCTTAGAGGGTAAGATAAGTAGTTTAAAGCTTGTTTTTGTAAATGCTTTTACTTCTAATAATCTAACTAACCTTTTTCTAATTAATTATCTTGTTATATGTTATGTTTGAATTTATAAGGTTATAAAAGTATGTGCGTGCATAAAGTGTTTATATTTTTAAGGAAATATTTTTCTTGTGGATGTAAATTCTTAGTTATTTAGGTAATCGTCTGAAATCCGGGCAAGGCCGCTTGGGGCATTGATGCTATACAAAAATCAATCAAATATAATGTTACCGGGCTGTCATAGCTTTTTTTTTTATAGAACATGTTTTTTTTTTGATTAAATAAATTTTTTGTTTCATTTATAACATGATTTCCTTTGTTATTAAACAAATTTTTATATTCATTTTCGTTGTTTTTTTTTTTTTTAACCTGACATTTTTCTTTATTTAACAAATTTTGATAATTTAATTTTGTGTTTATTTTTTCTGAATTTTAAAACTTTGGACTGTTTCACAACGAAAAAACTTGTTTTAACCCCACCACCAAAAAATATAATAATATAATTATTTGGGACTTGTTTCAATTTTGTTCTACCCTTTTTTCTTTTTTTGGTTGACTAAATTGTTTTTCTTTTTATTATTAAATCAAAAGTAACTTTTGTGTTGTGTGGGGTTCAAAAATTGTTTTGAAATCCCCACCCCCACCTTCGGATCAAGAATTGTAACATAAAGTCAATAATTTTACTTTTTTTTTTAACAACTTTTTTTCACTTTTATTTATATTTTGTTTGAATTAGCCATTTTTTTAATTTTTGGCTTCTACAATAAACCGCTTGGTGGGGGGGGGGGGGCTTTCATACAGTTATTATTAACAAAAAGTAAACAAAAATAGTCTTTTATTTGAACCCCACTTGTTTTAACCCTGATGAAAAAATATAATGAAATTATTTGGGTATTATTTCAAATTTATTCAACCTTTTTTTTGGAGGGGGATTGACCAAATTGTTTTTTTTCTACGATAAAAATTAAACTTTTGTGTTTTTTGGGGGATCAAAATTTCTTTTAAAATACCCACCTCCACACTTGGAAAAATAATTGTAACAAAAAGTCAATAATTTTTTTTTTTCCAACAAATTTTTTTCACCTTTTACTTTTATTTATATTTTGTTTGAATTACCTTTTTTTTTTGGCCTTCTACAATAAACTGCTTTTTGGGGTGGGGATTACGTACTTTGTTATTATTAACAAAAAGTCAACCAAAATAGTCACTTATTTTAACCCCGCTGCAAAAAATATAATCCAAATACTTGTCAATTTGTAATGAAATGAAAAAAAAAAAGGACACAAACTTTGAACTTATTTCTTATTTTATTGCTGTAATAAAAAGTGTACATTATGTGGCTGACAAAAAAGAACATAATCTCACACACTTTCTGTACTCAGCAATTCTGAAAAGTTTAAAACTTGTATGTTCTTCTAAGACCTTTTATTGGTCTCATATATTTTTCATGCTGAAATGTGACTTAACACGTGATCTTTGTCGAAGCGTGTTTGAACATACACTTTGCCATTTTTTTTACATATTAACATTTTTTTAGGGAAGGGTGGGGACCATATGACAATTATTAGTAATTAAAAACATTATTTAAATATAAATGACATTACACTATTATGGAGATTTGAAAAGTTGTACCGACTTGAAATTCAAACACCCTCAAGCAATATGGTAATCAGCTATGAATAGAACAAATATGCATAAATAGTTTTGAAGCACAAAACAGGCCATAATATTTTTGTGCAATGCCATGTAAAGCGGCCTGCTGAAATGGGTTAATACAATATTTAATTGCTGTATTAACCGTAAGGCCTGGCCACAGAAATGACATTTTTATGTGTTTTGGACACAGAAACAACACCCCAAGCGGCCGTACCCGGATTTCAGACAATTACCGTTATTTATTATCCAAATTGATGCACAAACATTTTACTCTGAGAAACATTGGATACTGTCATTAAAGGGAAAGGGGGAAGAGTTTTAATATTAATATTGTGATTTAAATAGAAATAACTCACAATTATTGTTCATATAAATTTTCATATATATATATATATATATATATATCTTTAAATAGTATGTATATTTTAGTAGTCCAGTAATAAATGTTAATTTGTTTTATTAAAAGAGGTGTTTATCTTTATTAAGGGTATTCGTTGCTTTATTGATTATGATCATTCATCATCACTGTTGAATATTAAGGGTTAAGTTAAAATATAATAAAGTTAGGCAAATAATTATAAATTTATAAAAGCTAAATTCTATGTTAGGTGTTAGTTCTAAAGCTGTGGCTGAAAATATCATTGTCATCATCATCATCATCATGTTTCTAAATCAATGATCTAGTTAAATGTGTTTAATGGCCATAGATAAATAATAATTTTCACTGTATTTGGTTTATCATTTGTGAGTCATCATAACCATCATCCCAATAATCCAACATCATTCAAGGATGAATGAATTGCCACCATAAATCTATAATGTTTGATATGAGCTAGCAAGACTTATAAAAATGTTAAAATGCATTTATAATATTAAAATCTACATGATAATTTTTGTCTTATGAATTTTATATACACAACTAAAGCATAAAGATGTTTTTGTGTTTTCTTTCATGTTAGTGCAAATGTGATATGGTTCTAAAATCCAAAAATCCTATATTGTGTTATACATAAGGTACCAAATGGGTTCAAACCTGGTACATTTGAAATAGGTATAGAATATAACTTTGTCTAGGTTTAGTAACCTAGTGGTGCCCTGATTGATTATATTTACATAGTATTCACTTAGATATTCACTTAATAAAACTAAGAGATAAAAAAGGGATAAAATATTGTTAGATTTATTTTGAAATATTTTATTAGATTACCAATGGCTCTCACCCACCACTTGATACATCGTATTATTTAGGTTACAATGGCTGCCCAACTAGGGGCTGAAATAGGCCAGATATCTGAGATGAGGAGGAGTCAGAATGGACTCAGGTCCCATTGGGTTTGTAACACTGTTTATTCAGGTTACAATATATATATATATATATATATATATATATATATATATATATATATATATATATATATATATATATATATTAATGTCTTCAATTCTGTAATAATTATAAGCATGATTCTCATTTTGGCCAGAAAAAACAATAAACTTCTCATGACTATATAAGCTTGCATAAATTTTTTTGCCTAAACTTCAGGATCATCTACCATAAACCTTATTGTGGATAAAATAGGTACTCAGGTTTATAAAAGATGACTGTGGAGAAAAATGCAAAGAATTACTTCCAACAGTATATATTAAATGTAAGAAAAGTTTGTTTATGACCTATCTATATTGTAACAGTAGCTGGGTTCAAACCCTGTTACAAGAAAGTTGAAAGCACATACACATTATCCTCAAAACAAGTATATATTCAAGCTGTTGATAAAGGGTTAAAAATATATATAAAATTATACATATATACGTGCATGAATTAAATTTTGAACTCTTTTTTTTGTTATTCTTTTTTTTTTTAGAAAATAAATGGGGAAGGGATTGATTAGTAAGCATTGTTTATTTTAGAATGTTTTATCAAGAAATTTATTTAACACAAAATATACATAGTATTATGATATACAGGATAACAGGTTAAGCCTGTTTAAAAGGTTAAGAGTTCTCATGCATGTATTATTATGTGGACATTGGTCTATCTTGTACAACTTTGTATTGATAGTGGTTGCAGTATTTCAATTGAATGACATTGTGTTCCTGCAACAGGTTGATGCTTAGAGTGACCATAGAGTATTTATAGGGATGATAAATCTATTGCTTTTTGATGGTGGGTTTGATGTGAGTTTGTTGCAGTGTTTGCATTATTGTTGTATCGGGACTTCAAACAGTCTCCATGTCTCAAAGAAGGCTGTAGAGGTAGAGAGGATTTCATCCCTTTTTTTGATGTTGTTGATGATGTTAATGAAGAGTTGGAGAGGATTTAAATGAGCTCCTTCAAAGGCTAGCTTGCAGCGGATGGACCAGATGGAAAAGGTGAGGAATGTGGATAGTCTTATCCATGCAAATGTTTTTGTGCCAAGGCAGTGCTGGATTGAGTTAATTATTTGAAAGTTGATCTTTGAGTTTGTGTGGATTAATTGTCTGATACTGTTGAGATTGGGGCAGATGTTTAAAATGTGCTCAAATGTCTTTGATTCCTGGCCACAGAGTTGGCATAGTGGGTCAATGTTATTGAATCCTCTTCTGTTTACCAAAAACCATTTAGTTGGTAGGGCATCAAGATTTATTTTAATTATGAAGTCCAGGAATTTTGCTTTGAGGCTCCAAAATTTAAACTGTGATATGATTTTCTTGTTGGATATGTTAAGTCTGGAAATATGAGAATATGTTTGAGGATGCTGTAGATTATATGCATTCCAGTATTTCATTTTGGAGGAATAAGCAGTTGCCGGACAGTTGTAAAGGCATTGAGAAGCAGAGGTTAAGGATGATATCCAATCCTGTTTGAGAGGTGGTGGTCGGTCGGTGGTGTCAACTGGCATATAGACTTGGAAGTTGTCAAAAATAAGGGTTAATTTATGAATAAGATTGTGGCTTTTTGGAGAAAAAATGTATAGGGGGAGTGGAGTGAAAGACCATTCAGCCAGCAGGGACGGTGCATGCCTTCTAGACTGATGGCAACAGTTTTCCCACCCCAGAACAACCTAGAACAAAGTGAGTTAATTTTACTGATAAAGATTTTGGTAGGTTTAATAATTTGGAGGTAATAATTAATTTTGGGGAAAAGGACCATGTTGAGTAAGGCCACCTTCCCATGAAGTGAAAGGTAAACCTTAGCAAGTGATGTTGTTATTTTGCTGGCAGATTTTAATATTTCATTTTGTATTTGTGATGTGATGATAGTAGGTGGTTTGTGAAAGGGAATACCTAGGAAATTCTGTGATTGTCCAAGGAAGTTAGTTGTAATCTTCTTCCCTGTAGCAATTCTCCATGCAGATGATTTTTGAAGATTGAAGGAAAGTTTATATTGGTGAGTGTAGTCATTTAAAATTTTGTTGAGATGACCAAGATATTTTTGTGATGACAAGACTATGAAGATATCATCCATATATGCGAGGATTCCTATCTCCCTCTTTAGTCTGGGAATGTAGACTCCTGGAAGTTGTCTTTGAATGTCTAACAGGAGTGGATTGATGTAAGCAATAAAAAGAATCGCACTAAGAGGGGATCCTTGTGGAATTGAATGTGATGGTTTGAAACTGTCAGAGGTTCTTCCATCTAAGGACATCAGTATGTGTCTGTTTCTAAGAAGATTACTTATGATTTGGAGGTATGGCTTGGGTACTGCATAGTCAGCCAGAGTTTTAAGCAGGATGTTGATCCTGACTGAATCAAATGTGGCAGCTATGTCCAATTGAACAGCAATTGGTTTAAAATATTACAAATTGACAAAATTACAGTTGTGCGCAAATATTTTATATATTATTTAGGATTGTTTAAAATATTGATTTAAGTTTCAATTATATTTCAAATTAATGAGGGTAACGAAAAAGAAATATTGTATATGCCTTCAAGCAATTCTGTGTTGTATCACAATCATTAATTACTGCAAAATAAAAATTCCAAGAAAAGCCAAAGAATGTTTTGCCAAAAAGAAAAGATACCAGGAATGACGGCACCGCCAAAACAATGGAAATGTAAAATAAAGAAGTAAAAGTAATTTGGAAAGGAAAATGTATTCAAAGAAAAAGAACTAGATTGGAGATCTGATAAAATTCCTTTTTCTGAGAAAGGAAAATTAATTAGGCAAAAATTAATTAATGAGAATTTGAGAAAAAGAAAAAGACAGGTATTCAGTTAGATTGTGACTGCTGAATGAGAGAGACTCATAAAGATATATGAAAAAAATGTTTAACATGATGGGGTAAGCACCATACATAAAGGGCTTCACCACCTGCAGCCGATGTGAACTGACTCTAAACCACCTGCCTGCAGAAGAACTTAGGAACCTCATGAATACTCCGTATTGCTGAACATAGGACGAATTACTAATATAATGTCCGACATATAAATATACTAAAAGGTAGTCTTACATTCAAAATATTTTTAGGATTTCGGTACCTTTGCACTAAAAAGAGAGAGAAAATTTCTAAAGTGGATTGTGTCCAGATACATTAAGTCTAAGATTTTCACTGAAAAAGTTGTAAGCAAAAAACTAGACTATTGTGATGGTAATATTATCAACTGTCAATCATTGATTGTTCTGGCTCACACTAGATGACTCTGTGTCAGTGAAAAGACATGTATTCAAATAAATTTTGTATAATATATAATTTTAATGTGTGCATGTTACATCTCAGAGCCTGAAATTAAAATTAATAGATAATTAACATAATACATAAAACTTGTTATTCCTTTTAAGTATCATGCTTAATTTATTTTATTTTATCCAGTTTTAAATATTGATTTGTCAGATTCATTAATTTGCTAAAAAGCATTGCAAGGTTTGTCATTTTTAGAACTAATAAAAAAAAATATTTCTAATAGCATGATTTATCTGAGATGTCGAAGTAATGTATTTCAAGTTAAAAAAAAAACTGAAAATACTTATCACGTAAAACAATAAAAGCTTTCAAATCTCGCTACCTAAAAAAAATATCATTAGCACATGCCAAATATATTTTTATAACGGATAGTTAAAATATGATCATGATTAAGTGAAGTACGAAATATGTAGATCTTAATACTTCAATCGTGAAAAATAATTATTTTAAAATATTAAAAGGACTGAACTGAATTCAAAAGGCAGGCTAGATATTCGTCATTCTTTTGACATGTTTTAGTCATTAATCTGCATGAAATTTGAAGAAAGAAACCTTAATAAGATTACTTAAAAAATATAATATTTATTAGCATTACAAACATTCCCATTTTTTAAGACTTATTTTGAAAGAAAAAATTTGTATATATCGAATGTAAGACGTAACTGAAGTTTTAGCATCTGGCCATTTGTGTGTAATATTGTCACTAGGGAGAAGATATACTTAGATCTTGGATCGTTGTTTGAGACAATTTAAAAAATCTAAAATCACTGTGCCAACAATATTTGTATAGGTTAATCCAGTCTATAAAAACAATATAATTTTCAATAAAATAATATCAATATAAGCAATACTTTCTGATAACAAATCATGCAAATATGTCTATGCGTGTACATAAACACGAACCTACGTGATAATGAATATATAATATTTTTAAAAATTCCCTGCGTAATGAAACTTTTCAACTAAATAGTATAATAATATTTTTTTTGAAACAGCGAAATATGGTTTGACATGTAAGATATGACTTTTACAGCAGTTTTCAAAAATTAATCTATTTGTGTATGTATATATAAAGAATCTATTAATGAAAGGGGTGTTGAAAGAGCGAAAAAGTTTTTGTACTTGATAACTTGCACTATATAAAGGCTGGTGATTTATTTGATCAGGATAAATTATGGAATGTACTAGGAAAAATGAGTGTTCCAAGGTTTTTCATCATTATTATGAGAAATCTCTAACAGGAATTAGAAGCTACAAAAGAATTAGATAGAAATTTATATTATCACTCTGCTTATGTAATGTTATACTGAATGTGTATTGAGAAATGTCATATTGAATAAGAACAAATGCTTTCATTTGACTTTCATATATATAGATGTTTTCCACTGGCATTTTTAGACAGAATCTTCCTATTGAGATTACTTATTTTATAGAATAATTTGCCTTTTGGCTTTATTACTGTCATTATTAATTGATACTATATATACATCATATGTCAATGCTATTTTTTTCTTTTTTTGGAAACTGGTCTTACTCTTAATTTTTTCAAAATCTCTATCTATGATCATTGTATTTTCCACCAGATATTTTTATGATATAATGGAGCAACCATATATTGTTGAAACCAAATATTTGAAATTGTTTTACTCATTTCATTTTTTTTTCTGACTTTGATAATTACCTATTTCTATTGTATGATAGAGCTTAGTTATATGTTCTGCTGTTCAACTTTCATTTCCAACCATAACTTGCTAAATATTTTTTGATAGATTATGTTTAATTATTTAAATAATCTGCTCTTCAGAAGCAACCAAAGTTCTTAATTTTAAGTTCTTCTGACAGATAAATTGCATGTAGTTTTCACTTTGATCAGGTGATACTTTTCTTGAAACTCTTGGAATTATATTGCAAGCTGTTTATCTTCTCTCAAAATATTATTCAAAATTATGTAAAAATAAAGAAAATGTAGACTTCCCAATTAAACAGTAATATGTCTAAATGCACTAAAATGCAGGCAATGGTAAAGCTAAGTACAATGAATACTACAATTTGTACTTAGCTTCACTACTGCCTGCATTTTAATGCATTTAGAAGTATTATTCAGAATTATATAACAAATTTCCATGTAAGTTAGGTCTATTGAGAATTAATAAAGATGATTACAAGTCACAGCAATCTTTTCCCTGTCTCTTAGCTCATTAAAAAAAATTTCTACAAACATATTTCATGGTGTCCTTATTTCACTATGAATTTCTAACTAATAACTAATGTATGCTTCCCCCAAAATTAATTCACTTCATAGTTAATTTTTTTCAAATTATTTTGATTTTAATTACCTAATTTACAGTTTCATTAGTTTTTTTTCTTTTGAAGGTAAATGTTTCGTTTAGTTTATATAATAATGGAAATTTATGAACTTGCAGTAAGTACGTCAGAGTTTCCATTTCTTTCTGCCTTATTTAAAATCTTTTTTAGGAAATAAACAGTTTGGATTTCCCTTTATATTTTTGTCACAACTTTTCAAATTATGTCCATTAAATTCATTGCTATTATTCTGATTTTTTCCTTTTCACTAATAGATAGATTATGATACTTCAGGATTTTTTTATGTAGTCTTCATTCATATTTAAGATAGTGAAGTTTTGTTTTAAGGCACTGAGTTTTTGATCAATTTGATCTATCTGCAGTGGCTTCCATAATTGCTTGATTTTGTTTGATTATCTCTTGATGATATTGACTTTCCATTGCTTTTTGTTTATTTTTGATACCATTCACTTATTTTTTCTTAATCATCATATTATTCTTAATCTTTTTTATAGTCTTTACTTTGCTTACCATTCTTGAATGTCTCATTGACTGTTTTTCTCTATCATTTATGTGTGTTTCCCTTGACATCTTTTAACTTCAAATCTACATAAATCCTTATGTTTTGTTTAAAAAGACCTTTCTTGTTTTCAAGTTTTTAATTTTCTTACTTTGCCCTTCATATATTTTTGATTACTTTCTATTTTCATTTTTAATTACATTTTATTTTACTCACAATTTTTCTCAATCGTTCCAATTGTCTTTTCTATACTCACTTGATTTTAATCATACTTTTCTTCAACTTTTCTCCACATTCATATGACTCAAATTCATATTTTTCTTCAATTCTTTTAACAGTTCTCATATAGGGTTGTCATTTACATCCAAATTTTTCATTTTATATATTCTTTTTTAAACAATAACACTATCTTAATTCAAATTATTTTCAAACCACTTTCTATGTCAGAAGTATTTATCATAATGATGTTCTTCTTACCATGCTTTGATTTCTTTTATATCTTTTGTCAACATAATTAGGTTTTATTTGTCTGGGTATATATTATCTTTGTCTTTTTTTTTCTATTTAGTGCCTCCATGTTTGATAGTTGCACCTTTTGATTGATAGATGTGCTCTATCCTAAATTTGATGTTCCTAATCTGGGGTTTTTTTAAGGTCAAATAATTTAATTGAGGGCTTATTTATGTATCAAAATGCAAAGAGATAATCTTTTTACTTATTATTGGTAAATATCATGGCACAACTTCTTAAAAGAGACACATCCAACCATGAAAGCCATGATCCACCCACACATTATTAGAACAACACAAGATTAGCAAGCACCCATCATAATGATATAATAGACTAAGTATTAAGATAGATGATTTTATAGAGGATCTTACTATAAAGCCAATCTAAACTTACCATCATCTAATTAATAAATATTCAAATAATTTATGACAACATGAAATTAATCTTATAAGTCCTGTGGGATTAACGAATAATAAAAATGTAACCACAAATGGATGTGACACAAATATAATTGTGATGATGCAATAAAAAAAAGGATAAGAGAGTTTCATTTTAAGAAGCTAATCATGAATATATAAAGAAGTTTCTTCTAAGATCAAATCACATACATTTACTGCCTGTCCCTAAGCTCAGAGTGTGTTTATATGTGTATATATAATTAATTAATTAATTGAACACCACAAAAATTTAATTGCTGAAATTATTTATTTAATTCTCTATAGAAATTTTCTAATGATTGGTAATATGTTTCGGTCACTTAAACTTAACATCATCAGTAATCTACAAGCCCAATTTCATATAATCTAAAAAACATAATAGTCCAATTTTGTATAAATATGCTTTAACAGTCAAAATGATCTTAAAACTTGATACAGATTTGGAGGCAATTTAACTAATGCCTTCTTTGCATTTGCTTAATACAGTCTGCAGCTTCAAATATCAATCCATTTTTAATTAACCTTGCTTAGTAAAGAATTTTTTACTTAATTAATTAAACATGACATAATTATAAAACAACACTGTTATTTACTTATGCTCTTTATAAAAAATTTCTGATGTATAAAGTAGCAATGTTTAATGAAAATATTAACTAATTTCTTGCTAGACATGAGCTTACATCAATCATATCTGACATCATCACTTGTTTAGAAAATTGATAGAGACTCCTACAAACATAGCATTCCAATTTCATATAAATACACTCTCAACATTTAATGTGAATTTAAACCTTGAGTGCAAATTTAATGGTGTAATATATATATATGATAAACAAAAATGCAAGTTAAAAAACTTGCTAACGCTTGTATTTATGTCCACAGATGGCGTCCTACCAAAAACACCTATCAAGCGTATTTTCGTTTACATAAACGTCAGAGTAGTTAGTATTCACTATCTCTAACTATAATTCCACTTTCAGATCATGATTTCAAGCTATTTGCTATCGTCAGTGAAAGACAGGAATAAAGAAACTAGATCTAAATACAAACTCTGAGCGTTTATGAAACAATTTCTATTCAGCTTGCAAGCGTGAATTTTTTAGACACGTAATGTCTTCAAACTCAGCATAGCAAACCAGATAGCTATATGGGTCTGATCTCAGTTCAGCATCACCACATAGTAGAAGCCTCTGCAATCTATATCATTGCAAGAAAGACCTCAAAGGTACATTTATGATAAACAAAAATGCAAGTTAAAAAACTTGCTAACGCTTGTATTTATGTCCACAGATGGCGTCCTACCAAAAACACCTATCAAGCGTATTTTCGTTTACATAAACGTCAGAGTAGTTAGTATTCACTATCTCTAACTATAATTCCACTTTCAGATCATGATTTCAAGCTATTTGCTATCGTCAGTGAAAGACAGGAATAAAGAAACTAGATCTAAATACAAACTCTGAGCGTTTATGAAACAATTTCTATTCAGCTTGCAAGCGTGAATTTTTTAGACACGTAATGTCTTCAAACTCAGCATAGCAAACCAGATAGCTATATGGGTCTGATCTCAGTTCAGCATCACCACATAGTAGAAGCCTCTGCAATCTATATCATTGCAAGAAAGACCTCAAAGGTACATTTATGATAAACAAAAATGCAAGTTAAAAAACTTGCTAACGCTTGTATTTATGTCCACAGATGGCGTCCTACCAAAAACACCTATCAAGCGTATTTTCGTTTACATAAACGTCAGAGTAGTTAGTATTCACTATCTCTAACTATAATTCCACTTTCAGATCATGATTTCAAGCTATTTGCTATCGTCAGTGAAAGACAGGAATAAAGAAACTAGATCTAAATACAAACTCTGAGCGTTTATGAAACAATTTCTATTCAGCTTGCAAGCGTGAATTTTTTAGACACGTAATGTCTTCAAACTCAGCATAGCAAACCAGATAGCTATATGGGTCTGATCTCAGTTCAGCATCACCACATAGTAGAAGCCTCTGCAATCTATATCATTGCAAGAAAGACCTCAAAGGTACATTTATGATAAACAAAAATGCAAGTTAAAAAACTTGCTAACGCTTGTATTTATGTCCACAGATGGCGTCCTACCAAAAACACCTATCAAGCGTATTTTCGTTTACATAAACGTCAGAGTAGTTAGTATTCACTATCTCTAACTATAATTCCACTTTCAGATCATGATTTCAAGCTATTTGCTATCGTCAGTGAAAGACAGGAATAAAGAAACTAGATCTAAATACAAACTCTGAGCGTTTATGAAACAATTTCTATTCAGCTTGCAAGCGTGAATTTTTTAGACACGTAATGTCTTCAAACTCAGCATAGCAAACCAGATAGCTATATGGGTCTGATCTAGTTTCTTTATTCCTGTCTTTCACTGACGATAGCAAATAGCTTGAAATCATGATCTGAAAGTGGAATTATAGTTAGAGATAGTGAATACTAACTACTCTGACGTTTATGTAAACGAAAATACGCTGATAGGTGTTTTTGGTAGGACGCCATCTGTGGACATAAATACAAGCGTTAGCAAGTTTTTTAACTTGCATTTTTGTTTATCATAAATGTACCTTTGAGGTCTTTCTTGCAATGATATAGATTGCAGAGGCTTCTACTATGTGGTGATGCTGAACTGAGATCAGACCCATATAGCTATCTGGTTTGCTATGCTGAGTTTGAAGACATTACGTGTCTAAAAAATTCACGCTTGCAAGCTGAATAGAAATTGTTTCATAAACGCTCAGAGTTTGTATTTAGATCTAGTTTCTTTATTCCTGTCTTTCACTGACGATAGCAAATAGCTTGAAATCATGATCTGAAAGTGGAATTATAGTTAGAGATAGTGAATACTAACTACTCTGACGTTTATGTAAACGAAAATACGCTTGATAGGTGTTTTTGGTAGGACGCCATCTGTGGACATAAATACAAGCGTTAGCAAGTTTTTTAACTTGCATTTTTGTTTATCATAAATGTACCTTTGAGGTCTTTCTTGCAATGATATAGATTGCAGAGGCTTCTACTATGTGGTGATGCTGAACTGAGATCAGACCCATATAGCTATCTGGTTTGCTATGCTGAGTTTGAAGACATTACGTGTCTAAAAAATTCACGCTTGCAAGCTGAATAGAAATTGTTTCATAAACGCTCAGAGTTTGTATTTAGATCTAGTTTCTTTATTCCTGTCTTTCACTGACGATAGCAAATAGCTTGAAATCATGATCTGAAAGTGGAATTATAGTTAGAGATAGTGAATACTAACTACTCTGACGTTTATGTAAACGAAAATACGCTTGATAGGTGTTTTTGGTAGGACGCCATCTGTGGACATAAATACAAGCGTTAGCAAGTTTTTTAACTTGCATTTTTGTTTATCATAAATGTACCTTTGAGGTCTTTCTTGCAATGATATAGATTGCAGAGGCTTCTACTATGTGGTGATGCTGAACTGAGATCAGACCCATATAGCTATCTGGTTTGCTATGCTGAGTTTGAAGACATTACGTGTCTAAAAAATTCACGCTTGCAAGCTGAATAGAAATTGTTTCATAAACGCTCAGAGTTTGTATTTAGATCTAGTTTCTTTATTCCTGTCTTTCACTGACGATAGCAAATAGCTTGAAATCATGATCTGAAAGTGGAATTATAGTTAGAGATAGTGAATACTAACTACTCTGACGTTTATGTAAACGAAAATACGCTTGATAGGTGTTTTTGGTAGGACGCCATCTGTGGACATAAATACAAGCGTTAGCAAGTTTTTTAACTTGCATTTTTGTTTATCATAAATGTACCTTTGAGGTCTTTCTTGCAATGATATAGATTGCAGAGGCTTCTACTATGTGGTGATGCTGAACTGAGATCAGACCCATATAGCTATCTGGTTTGCTATGCTGAGTTTGAAGACATTACGTGTCTAAAAAATTCACGCTTGCAAGCTGAATAGAAATTGTTTCATAAACGCTCAGAGTTTGTATTTAGATCTAGTTTCTTTATTCCTGTCTTTCACTGACGATAGCAAATAGCTTGAAATCATGATCTGAAAGTGGAATTATAGTTAGAGATAGTGAATACTAACTACTCTGACGTTTATGTAAACGAAAATACGCTTGATAGGTGTTTTTGGTAGGACGCCATCTGTGGACATATATATATATATATGGCTGCTGTTAATATATGTATATATCTATATATATATATATATATATATATATATATATTGAGATAACAATATTTTAGTTGATTATATGTTGTAGTTTCTCTATCATCTAATATTTAAGTGTTAAATATCTGTAGAAAAATTCAAACTATTAAAACTTTTCAAATACATTTATGTTATAATAGCACAAAAGTTAGTATATAACACAATGTTTTGAATAGCATTATTCTCTTCTTCAGTTACTACCAGCTTGACTAATGATATTACTAGCATGGAAATTGCACCTAGCTATTTAGATTCATTGAATAGTTAATTCAGGAATACTCTAAACAACTAGGCTATTCTCCTCAAAGGCAACAATCAGTAGAAATTTTAGATACTTATCTATGAGAGCTCTTCTAATTTTTACACTTTTTCCTAAGGGCAAGGTTAATGAGTGACTTTTAAACACTATGAAGTATTACACTATCGGCTTATGAGATATTTGCTATTGTCATGTGAGTACCTCATTTAAAATTTTCTGTTTTGTAATTTTTCCATACTATTCATTGTTTTTGCATTGTCCCAAGTGAATATATGTTCATTGATATATACATTTATCTACTACCTTAGATATTTCTGTCTTACTTGCTGATTTTATAATTATCATTTCATGTCCTTATAATCCTTTTCATTGCTTCAACTGATTTTACCAATAAAGATCCTTTCATATTCACTTGGTATATTGTAATCACAGATTTTGTTTTTCAGCATTTCAAGTTTAGGTTTTGTAGAGGTCAGATTTTCTCATGATATATGTGTTATGTTTGGTCTGAATTGCAGACTCAAACTGACAGTTACATAATATATGAACATAATATATGAACACTCATAATTTAATTAGTATAATTTATTAATAACAAATATAATTAGATAATATACAATCAAAAAACACAATACCATATATATAAATTTAGTTAATGCTGGGCTGGTCATGCCCAAATGACTACACTCACTTCCAGCTGTAAATAATAACTTGCCTCATGAGTTTTAGCCGAGATTCTTCCAGCTTTATAGACAGCTTGTCTTGAATTGGCTATAGTTTTTGCAGCTTTCAGTCCTATCATGGACTTGCCTCACTGTGATAGACTTATAGATTAATGACTATAATAGAAATGTTCATTGGTAGCACTGGTTTCAATTGAGAGCACGTTCAGTCATTTAAGCTAGACAGATGTTCTCTGCTTATGTCAAAAAAGGCTGATTATTTATTACCAAATCCCCAACCTTGCTGGCAGCCATCGGATTCTGAGAACATCACTGCCTATTGGTCAATACTAACCATTAGCTGTGTTTTAGGTATTTGTTTCCACATTGGTTAGTGGCAGTGAATGCTCAATCCGATCAGATAAGGAAGGAATCTGGACTAGTCCACTTATGGTGGCAAGGTGAGATATGACAATATGCATGTTGCCAAAGTTTCTAAGGTGATGATTTTAACCTTACTGTTATTATATCATAAATATCAACTACAATTATATTTATAGAGAGAGAGAAACATATAATAATTTTTATTTTAATTACAAATTTATTCATTATTTAACTTTGAAATTGTATAGAAGATGTATTTGATTAAATAAAAGATAATGAGAATTATTATTCTTTTAATCTGATTCATTGATAATTGTTACCATCAAGAATAACTAAATTAATCATCATTATTCAATCTCTGCATTTTCTATTACATTATTTTCCTATACTAACAATAACAATGGAGTTCTGTGTTTGCGAATACAGACAATTCAAATTTTAATATACAGTTTTTTTTTTCTTTTTTGGCTTCTGTAAATGGAGAAGGCCACTTTTTTATCTTAGGTTTTTTTTTCCTGGAGTTAAAATGGCTATATCTTACCAGTGATACTTATAATGATATTACCAAAATTAACATTTTAAATTATCTTTTTGTCATTTTTAAATACCTTCAATAAATATATAATTTGATGAACCTAACTAACATAGTAAGTTTAAATGAAGGCAACCCTCATGCTCTTCAAATCCTCCTCTCCTACCTATTACAATTTATGTAATTTTATTCATAAAACTTATATTAGTATTTTATTATTACCACTCGGAGAATAATTAAAGACAATATGTAATGACTACAAGGCATGTGTACCTGTTATATAAAATGGGGGGGGTGGTGCAAATTTTACTTTACAATAAAAATAATAAAAAGCTTTAATAAAAGCTTTAGAAATATGTTTTCTGAAAGCTTATTTCTATATACTTCTAATTATTATTGTTATTCTTACTTAAGTAAATGAATTTATTCGCAAGTATCAAACAAAAGAAGTTGCTCTTACAATATGCCATTTAATGTAATCTAAAATTTATTGTATAGAAATATAATTTATTCATAGTCTTATTTTAATTTTATTCATTTTCATATAAAATTTGCATAATTGCTTTTTTTTTAAGTTATTGGATTTTTATTAAATTGAAAGAACTTATTAAAAATTAAGTCATATTTCATGAGTGTGAAATTTTAATTTATGTTTATAAGTATAGTAACTTCTGCAATTAATTGAATTTGCTTAGATTGTCATATATATATATTGTACTGTATTGACTGATCAATGCTAAATTAACAGCAGATGCAAATAATAGTTTTTTTACATATGGGCGCACATTGATTTCTTACTGTGAACTTCATATAAAGAGATTAAAAGCGCTAATATTTTCCTATTTTAGCATAGCAACCAAAATTAAATGAAACTAGCACAGCATTGGTCAGTAATTAGATCAAAATCAGAATCACCCATCATAATCAATTTACATAGTTTGATTAATCAAAGTATGATTTCAATGAAATAAACTGAAGAAAAATTACATTTGCCTAATAACAACTACTCTTATTCTTTGGGATATAGACTAGTTCACATTAGCTTTATCTGTTGTCAGAGGTAAAAATAATTCTCTATCTTTTAATCTGCCTTTTCTGTATTCAAAGATCTGATAGTCTATTCTTGTTATTGCTTACATATTTGTTCTATCATAAGATGTTACCTATGGTCCTATGGTACCCATGGTCTAGCACAATTTGGAAGCACAAACTATTTTCTACACAAAGCTAAGCATTAAAAAAATCTACCTTTTCAGTGAGTATATTCATTAATTACCAGATATTAAATTGGCTCAGAAAAGAAAAAAATTGGTAACAATTGAATATACCTTTAATATAGAAGGTTATTATCAAGCACTGAATTTACTAGAGATATAAATGGTGACCACAAATACACTTCTATGCCGAAAACACATTCTTACATATAAATAAATGGACTTTAAATAGCATTTTTTTAAAATATTTCCAAATTTAAACGGTTATCTTTTATGCAATGAAGTAACATGACCTGAGTAGTATTATGATAATATGTTCTAAGTATAATATTAAGCTATAATTTAGTACTACTATTATATTTATTTTTCACCATTTCTAAATCACAGCTCCATAAACGTATATAAAATGAAGTTTTTTCCCCTCAGGATTTATTTCTATACTGATCTATGTGTATACAGGTTAATATAAATTTAAATGTTATTCTTCCATTTATACCCATTACAATCAAAAAGGAGCTAATTTACCATAACATTTCACCCAATTTAACTATATAGTGGAACTATTTGATGGAGTTGCATATTATTTACAATTGAAGGCATAGAAAATATTAGGCATCTGTTAATTGAGTGTAAATGCTTACAAGCAGAAAGGGTGCAAATAATGAAGTTGTGGGAGAATAAATATAAACAATGTGATTATATAGAAAGTGGGTTCTTGGTTTTTATACTGGATTTGGAAAAAGATAAGGGGGATTTAGATATAAAGACCATAGAATGAACAAAGATAATGTTGTGGAAATGGGATGGAGCAGGATAGAGAAGAATATGGTAAAAATGTAGAGTGGGAAATAGAAAAGGGAAAGGAAGGTGGATAACAGGTCTCTCTGGGTATAGCAGCTGGGAGATTTATAACTTAGAGAAAGGAGAAGCCACAGTGCATTGCATCACAATAAAACAAAAAGTAATAAAAAATAAAAAGTCTGCATTTATTTTTGAATTTATAGCTATAGTTATAGTTTAGATTGTGCTTTACACAAAAAAGTGAAGCTTGTCTCAATCTTATTAAAAGTTATATGGCTTAGCACTTTCAGAAACCTTGTGTCTCCATAATCATAGCCTACTTTTAACTGAAGTTTAGTTTTGGTTTATGTAAAATTTTATGCAAATTTTGTAATGACCATTTTCTGGAGATTACAAAGCACGATTCTTTCTGGTTTATTGCACAATTGTTATTTGCAATAAAGCATACCTCTTTAATTTTTCATTTTATAGCATTGCATTCCATGCATAGTGCCCTTGCCATAATGGGTTCGAACACATGGCCTGTTGTTTTTTGGTGCTCGAAGAATATGGATCTGTTTTCATCATTATTTATAGCTTTCCTGTACAAATAATGATGTTGAGATGTTCTTGTTGTAATGTTGGCATGGGTCTGCCCATAATATGCTGCTCTACATCCATTGGTTGGGCATGAAATTTTATAAACTGCAAATGACAATTGTGCAATAAACCAGAAAGAATCATGCTTTGCAATCTCCAGAAAATGGTCATTATAAAATTTGCATAAAATTTTACATAAACCAAAACTAAACTTCAGTTAAAAGTAGGCTATGATTATAGAGACACAAGATCTCTGAAGGCTCTAAGTCATATAACTTTTAATAAGATTGAGACAAGCTTCACTTTTTTGTGTAAAGCGCAATCTAAACTATTTACTAATCAAAGGTGAAGTAGAAAACGAGTATTTTATTTCAGCTATAGTTACATTAAATAAAATGAAAAAAAAAAACAAAACTTTGCAATAAAAAAAAAAGTATATTAAGTATAACAGTGCAAAAGATCGTCTGCACATAAAATTGTTTGAAGTAAAAATAAAAAGATAAATTATTCAGTATACTTTATAAATTCAACAATAAATGCTGACATTTTATTCTTTATGACACCAATTTTATGATGACGTTCCAATTTCAGTGACAATGTTTTTTTGCTTATGGAAGTGTAATTCAATTTAATACTTTTTTTCAATGGACTGACATAAATGGTTTTGTTTTTGGAATTTTATTTGATCTCTTATATTTACTCTGCCATATATTGCTTTAAGTTAAACACTGCCACTGACTAAATGTTCTTTTTTTTTCCTTTTATTTAATAAGACACATTTTGTGCATGAATTACTTTTTTGCTTATTTATATTTCGTACAAGCCTGCCAAATAAAAATATTATCATTGAAACTAGAACATGGCGGCACTATAAACCTGGAATTTATAAAATAAAATAAAACCTAAAATGTCTGCATTTATTGTATAAAATATATTAAATATTCCCTTATTTTTTTATTTCATAGGCATTTTACATGAGGACTGCCTTTTATTTTGTTTTATTTAATACACATTTTTAATGCAAATTTTATTCTTTTCTTGTCAATGCAAATTCAAGAAAAAAATTCAAATATTTTTTATTTATCAATTTAGCTTTTTTCTTGCTCGATGCTAAGACGTGTACATCAATAGAGTAGATTATTCACAATGAGAGCACCAGTACTTCATATATAATACACGCACACACACATATATATACATTGTAGTAGGGCACATCTTTTAATCCTTTTCTTCAGATTTAAAATTGTTTTCATTTCCTTTCAAGTAGTCAGCACTTAGATAGTTAACTATACATCCATTATTGGCCGGTAAATGAATACATAGATATTAAACAATGTTAGAAAAATGCCCAAGTATTCACCAGCTGAAAACTCTGTTGAATAATACTGTTTCTTCATGAAAAACTGTTGGAGAAGAATTTATCTTGCAATGTTCTATTGAAAGTCAGTTTGAATATATTACTATAACAACAATTCACAAGTCAAAATAAAAAAATAATTTTAACAAATCTATAAATAACGCCCACTTTCTCCTATCCGTGCTAATTTATAGACAAAAAATAAACACTTTCATCTAATTACCCCAATCTCATAGATGGTAGATGTTGTGTTTGGTCTAAACTGCAGAATCAAACGACAGTTATAAAAAATATGAACACTCAAAAATTAATTATTATAATTTATTAGTAACAAATATATATTAACACAGGCAAAATTCTCTATACAGTAGTGCCACTCAGTGCCAACCAGAGTAATCATGCAAGCATAAGAAGTGGTGATCATGTAGTGCTTAGTGGTTTAACAAATATATATATATATTATACTATCAATAAATACAATATCATGAACATAAACTTAGTTAATGCCGGGCTGATCTTGCCGAAAGACTGGACTCACTTCCAGCTATATATGATGGCTTGCCTCATGAATTTTAGCTAAGACTCTTCTGACTGTAATAGACAGCTTTCCTTGAGTCAACCCTAGTCTTTGCAGCTTTCAGTCCTATCATGGACTTGCCTAACTGCAATAGACTTATAGCATAATGATTATAATAAAAATGTGCATTGTTGGCAGTGGGTTCAAATGAGAGTGCATTCAGTTGTTTAGGTTAGACCAATATTCCCTGCTTGCATCATAAAAGGCTGACTATTTTTTAAATGATTCCCCAACTTTACTGGCAGTCATTGGATTCTGAGAGCATCTCTGGCAACCATTGACTGTATTTTACATATCTGTTTATCCAGTGGTTAGAAGCAGTGAATGCTCAATTGAATCAGATAAAGAAGGAATCTGGGCTAGTCCATTTCTGACAGCAATGTGAGATATGACATTCTTCCACCTAGATAAATTTTTTTGGGAGATTATAGTCATATAGATGAGCTAGATGATGTGTTGTCCACTTTGTTGGTTACACAGGTTTTTTGCTGTTCTTGTCTTGATCATCATCATTCTTGCTTAATGGTCTTGCCCCTGGATGTTCATCTGGGTTATTGCTGTATTTGGTTTGATCATCTTCCCTTGATGTACTTGTCCCTGGATGTTTGTTTGGTTTGCTGCTATCTTCATTTTCTGTATGATTCAGTGTCAGTTGGTTTAGGTGGTGATGATGATGATAACCATCTGCTGTTTGAACTACTACAGTATAGAAACCTTTCAGTTGTGTAACCACTGCTGGGATCCATTTTGCGGATCCATTCTATATTCTGCATAGCACATGAGTGCTCATTTACACTTTTATTTTGGTTATTTTCTTTTTGTTTGTAATTGGATCAGATTTCATGGCTGACAGGTTGGTTTGTACATGTCTATTGAATAGAAGTTCTGCTGTTGCTGTGCTTGATGTGGAGTGCTGTGCTAGCAATGTTCTGACAATCCTGGTATTCCAGCTTCCTATATATACATCTTTGTTATCAGCTTTTTTGCTTCTTGAACTAGTATTTCTGCCTGCCAATTGCTTTCTGGATAAAATGGTGGGCTGCATATTAGATCAATATCATTATTAGTACAAAAGTTTTTGAATGCGCTTGCTGTAAATGTTGTGCCATTTATCTGATACTATTGGTTTAGTTATGCTATGTGTTGCAAATAGCCTCAGAGCTTCTATTAATGCTGTGGACTGAAGTGATGGGACTTCCACCACCTCCAGCCACTTGGGGTATGAGTTAACTACTATCAATAGCAGTTCCTTTACATGGGCTTGCATGATCCACATGGAATCTAGACCAGGGCTCTTTAGGTTTAGGTGACTGAACTATTTTGTCTTTTGCTGGCATGTTTTGATTCATTTTGCACTGTCAGAAATGGTGGACTTTGGTTTCAATATCAGCATTTAAGGTAGGCTATCACACATATGATCTTGCCAACATCATTTGGACAATCCTCGATGCCCATTATGTAACAGACTGAGCATCTAATGTCCAGCTGGGGTACTCATAACTCTGGATCCCCAAATAATACAGTCATGTTCAATTGAGAGATTCATCTGGTTTTTTATTTGGCCAACCCTGTTGGGTCAATTTTTCTACCGTTTGGAATCCATGGTCATTAGTCCATACAGTCAGTATCTTACTGTTCAGTGGTGTATTTGATTCCATGTCAATCATGTTAATTGATTGATTTGATGTTGTTAGATTGTTTGCAGCCTCTGCTTTCACTTTAGTTCTCAAAGCCAGTTGAAGTGATCTCCACCAACTATTAATACATTTTATTTCTCTATTTAATGGTAAATGGATTGGTTGCCCTAAGTGCAGACCCATTTCTTTATTAAAAACATCTGAATAATTAGATTTTAATTTGTTCAATGTTGTGACCTGATTCACATTTGTTACTGCAAAGTCTATGTGATTGAACCAGTCATGGCCTAATAAGTTACTATGATCATCTGATACAACCACCAGTGGTAGGTATAAAGTCTTGGTAGGCATAGTAATTTTAATGGATGTTTGGCCCAACAGTTTTATTTTATTGCCCTGATAGTCTGTGATTGGCCTGCTGCTAGAATGCAGCTTATGTTCATTATTATTAATGATGATAGTCCAGGTCTTTTTTGAAACAATAGACACTGCAGCCCCCGTGTTCAGTTCAATTGTAACTGGCATATCATTAATTATAATTTTGTGTTTAAATCCAGACTGATAATCTTTTATATGATTTATACAGGCAACTTGTTTATTTTTCTTATAATTGCCTTTGCTTTTTTTTGGAAAGGGCTTTTTCAATTCTCATGTCAGCTATTTGTCTTTTTATTTTCAGACAAAGAATTTTTATATGCCTGACTCATAGGCATTTTGTATGTGTGTACATTTGTTCACTGCATCTAAAGAAATGCTTTATACCCATTGATGCTGAATTATCTGAGCTGACCGAGCATCTAATTAGCCAATCCAGTGTTTAGCTTAATTTAATTAGCCAATCCAGTGTTTAGCTCAATTTTTTGCACATCATAATTAATAATTTTTTAATGGCTTTTCCTGACTAGCTATAGATTCTGCTAGTATTGCTTAGGTCAAAGCTGATATTAAAATCTAAATATGGAATCATTAGCAATTTTAGTCTTAAGTTGTGATTGTTTATCCCATAAATAAAATGATCACAAAGTGCTTCATTCAGGAAATCTTAGAATTTGCACATTAATGCCAATGTTTGGATTCTTGTTGTAAAATCTCTGGCTTTTTCCCCCTGCTCTTGAACATAGAGATTAATGTAATATCTCTGCATTATTGTCAGAGGTTTTGGGAAGAAATAATCTGTGAGAATCGCTAACATTTTGTCAAAATCTAAGTCAGCTGGTGTTCCTAATGTAAATCGTGACTTCAGGATTTTGTATGTTTGAGGACCTATTATTGTCATTAATGTGGCTAATTATACCCCAGGCTTTTTGATCTGGTTAGCCTGTAGGTAAAATATTAATTGCTCTTTATAGCTTTACCAACTCTCAGGGTTGACTGGATCAAAAGCTTCCATAGAGCCAGCAAACTTCACCATTGTTTTACTTCACTCTTTAATTCAATAGAGAAATGAGTGTGAGTTACTACTCATTTGTTAACTTTACAACTTCCATTTATAATTATTCAAAAATCAATAATGACAAAGTTAACAATCCATGAGGGAAAGCTTCTATCACTTTGTTATGAGTAAAACTCTCATGATTGGTTTAGGTCTTCAACTGACATGCCTATAACATTTGTGGTCAATTTTTCTTTCAGATCTATGAATCTGATATTATCTGTTGAATCTGATATTTTATTCGAATAGATCTAAGTGATTTTAATAATCACCATTTTAAAAATACGATGAGTCTATTTACTATGCACATGCATATTTTATTTTACCAAACTGCTGAATCTGTTTTTGTTTTTTTTTAGAATCTGCCGATTCTGTTGGTTTTATTACTGAATTGTAAATATAATGAATGTGGTGCACACTTGCATATTTACTTTATTTTTCCAGTCATGGGGAAAATATTTCTTTTAATCAGACTGCACCAATTCTGTTATGTGTGGACTGAATTGCAGAGTCAAACCACAATTATAAAAAATATGAACAACCAAAAGTAAATTAGTATAATTTACCGTTAAACTATTTATATATATTATACAACCAAGAAATAAAATATCATGAATATAAACTTAATGCCAGGCTGATTGTGACAGAATGACCAAATTCACTTTCGGCTGTGTATAATAGCTTGACTCATGAATTTTAGCCAAAACTCTTCTGGTTGTAATAAACAGCAGCCCTAGTCTTTGCAGCTTCCAGTTCTATTGTGGACTTGCCTCACTGCAGTAGACTTATAGAATAATGACTATAATAGAAATGGGCTCTGTTGGCAGTAGTTTCAAATGAGAGCATATTCAGTCATTTAGATTAGACCGATGTTCTCTGCTTGCATCATAAAAGGCTATCCCCAATCTTGCTGGAAGTCATCTGATTCTGAGAGCATCACTGCCTACTATAGGTTCATATTAATCATCGGTTGTGTCTTATGTATCTGTTTACCCATTGGTTAGTGGCAGTGAATGCTCAATCTGATCAGATAAGGAAGGAATCTGGGCTAGTTCATTTGACAGCAAGGTGAGATATGACAGTAGATAATTATTAATATTTGAAGATAAAAATTTTAAACTAGTAATGATTTTTGTAAATTATTAAATAAGACAACTTATAATTCAAATAATAATTATGAGCATAAATTCTAATAATTTTAATAAGCCCATAAATAAATCATAGCTATTAAATGCAGAGCATTGGTAACATAATCGTATTAACAAAGCAACTGTCTAAATACATTACTATAATAATAATTTGCATATCACACTCAAAGAGCCATTTTAATGAGCTTACAAATAATGCCCATTTTTTTATATCAATGCTAATTTACCAGTTGAATAAAAGATAGTCACTTTTATCTAACTATTATGATCTTACAATCTTATTTTTCATAAATACATTAAACATCAATATTTTAAATAGGGGAAACTATATATATAAGTACTATGTTATTTAATATTTACACACACACATAAATATATGAATTCATAAAAATAAGACAACACTTAAGACAATATCAATAACAATCAACAATTTCAATCTGTTGTCAAGGCAACCTTTTTTTAACAATAAAGGTGGAATCTAGTTTTATTTATGCTCTAATATATTTATACAGACACTAAAGATTGCAACTTGACCACAGAGTCTGAAATTATTGATACAAAGAAGTTTAAATAAACCTCCTTAAATTACCAGATACAATTAATTTTTAAACAAAAAATTATCATGCCTTTTGTACAAACACAATCTTCAAATCTGAAAAATTTAAATTCCTATGAGTACAGTATTACAATTATATTTACATTACCAGAAATATGCTGTTATTTTAATTTTTTACATATCCAGAAACTTTTATTTTTAATTTTAAAAAATAATTATTTTAAACAAAAGATTAAATTCTAATTAAAGTGTCTATAAATGTACTATCACTATTAAGCATATAATACTGAGAATGTAATTCAGAGAGCGTACCAATAGCTCAAACAAGCTCTTAATTGATTATCAATTAAGAGCTCGTTTGAGCTATTGGTACACTCTCTGTATTACATTTTTGTAAATACAAGCTTATAAAAGTAGTATCACATTAAGTATGACTTGCTTTTTTGATTATTATAATACTGAGAATATAAACTTATTCATAGAACAATTAAATTTGAATATATTACTATAATAATTCACAAGTCAAAATCTCCAATAATTATTTTCTAATAAACTTGCAAATAATATCCACTTTTTCCATTTTATTGTCAATTTATTAGTCTGACAAAAATTTGATCTTTATATTGTTATAATAAATAAATATTATATTAATATTTGAAAAGGTTGAAACATTTTTATTAGTAGTGATTTCTATAATATTAAATAAACCAGATTACAATTTTAAATAACAAACAAGATAAAATTCTAATAATGTTAGCAAGTTCATAAAGAAATTACAGCTCTTACATAATTAATGCTGAAAAAATAAACTTATTCATACAGCAACAAAATCTGTATATAAAACTAAAAAATTTACAAAACAAAATTATTATAACAGGTAAAACTCTCCATACAGTAGTGCCATTCAGTGCCAATCAGAGTAATCAATGGATGCCAGAAGGCTTGTGCATAAAATCCCTATCTAGTGCCTACTCATCCAATATCCCCAGACTAGTTTCTGGCTTTGGCCTTCATCAGTGAGAAGCTTTGGATTTGAGAGTACTGATTTAGACACAGTGCTTTCAGATCCAAAGCTCCTCACTGATGAAGGCCACAAGCCAGAAACTAGTCTGGGGATATTGGATGAATAGACTTTAGATAGGGATTTTATGCACAAGCCTTCTGGCATCCATTGATTACTCTGGTTGGCACTGAATGGCACTACTGTATGGAGAGTTTTGCCTGTTTTAATAACAGTAATGTGCTAGCATAAGAAATAGTGATCATGTGATTTTTAGTGGTTTAACAAAATTATTATAGTAATATCTTGGATTTAATTGCTTCCTAAATAAATTCACAAGAGCTTATGAATGTAATTTTGTTAACTACATGCTGTTAAATGTAATTTTGGAATTAAATGATTAAAATTATATTATAACACTTCAAGATTCAACAAGTCATTTGACTATTATATCAATAAAAATACAATTTATTATAAATTTTATTAATTTACTCTGGTGAAAATCAATCCAAAAATCCTTAGTTCTTGAGTTTGCTGTCACTACCAGGGCACAGGGCATTTATGTATTAATACAATTCTACATAATACACTTTCTGATATTTAATCATTTTTAATTTGTCACTAGTCTTATTCTTTGCTTCTCTGTATGTGATTTATTAACTTCATCAGGCATAACAATGGATTTTTAATTTAAAACACTCTGTAATTAGAATTTATAGAAAGTTTGGTAATAAAATAAATTCATTTAAAAGCAATGAAATCAGATAGAAACAAAAATAAATAAAGAGCTCTTTAAAAGACTGTGGAATAGTCAAACTGTTAGCTAATTTGAAAGTATAATGTAAGAAAATATTGTATTATGTAAAATACAGAATAAGTGTTACCAAGAATTGCATTAGTAATTAATATGCTTTTGAGTACTTGGTACATCAATTGATTAGTATTGGAAGAAATAATAAAATTAATAGAAAAAATTGCAATCATAAAGAATATTTTCGTGAAGGTAAAAGATTAATAGATATTAAAATAAAATTTAATAAAAATGCTTTATCAACATGTCTGGAAAAGAAAGAAGAAAATTGAAGGTTTCAGAGTTTTGAATTTAGATGATAATAAAGAAAAGATAAATTGAAAAACTGATGAAAACGTGAAAAAAGTGAAAAGAGAAAATTAAGAAAAGATGATTTATTGTTGAAATTTAAAAACTGGAAAATTGGAAAAGAATTTTGGTAAAATATATCAGATAATGTAGTGGTAAATAAGAAGAGAGGTAAAAGAAGTTGATATATAATTTTTAAAGATAAATTAGCAATAAAAGTTTGCAAGACAAAAACAGAGTTGGAAAGGTTTAAAAATAATCTTTAGGAAAATGTCTCAAGTTTTTTAAAAAACTTGTACTATAAAGTATATAGTTTCTTTTTAAATCTTTTTTGTAAATTGAAGATATCTACACAGAAAAATTTAAACATTTATAGTATATCAAGGAATATGTATTTTACCTAATATAATGTATTAAATTACTTGTATGTTATATATAGGACCATCACATGTAGGTTCCCGAATTGTGCAGGGTACAAAGGTGTTTCATCATAGGGGTACCAAGATATTAAGATAATTTATTAAATTTTATATGTAAATAAAAATGTTTGCATTTTCAAATTACTTCATTGTTAGAAATATGTCCTGAGTGTAAATATTTTTATTTAAATATGAGAAGAATACTTGTACTTATTGTGACAATTTCCCAAGCCTCAAATTTTGAGATTTGAAATATACTACATATTTACTCTTATCAATACAAAACAGGCTGATGCCATTTTGTCATGATCATTAATAAAACATATATAAATATTTAAATTTCTGAATCACTTTACTGTTGAAACCCATTCTGATTATAAATATCTTTTACTTAAATATAAGAGCCATACTTTTTTACTTAGATTTGTTGTGACAATTATTCGCACTTTGAAATATACTTTATGTATACTCTACCCTTGCACAAAACAGAACAGACTAATGCCTTTTTGTCAATAAAATTTATGTGTAAATAAAAATGTTGAGATTTTCTAAACATCAATTTATTTAAAAAGTAACACATTACTATTAATAATTTATTTAAAAATACAATTTATTGTAAAAATATTAACACATAAATACAGTAATTTTACACATGAGGAAATAATATTTTGCAGAACTTGTATGTATCTGACAGTTTAGTCTAATGGTAGGGTATCTATTTCTCAAATGTGAGGTCTTTGGGTCAATTCTGCTAAGTAGCTTGAGAAAATTTTTTAAATGACAATATATTTTTTCTCTCCCTTTTTTTATTACGCCATATTAGCTTTTTTACATATTTTACTAAACAGCTTTTTTTAACACCAAAATATTTAATTCTTAACAAATTTCATGAAAACAATATTATTTGATGGAACTCTCTTATTATAATAAAACATCTACATGATTGTACTATTGACATAGTCTAAAAAATTTATTTAGTGGAACAAACCAAGAGTGTGAATTTTTTTATATAGTTATCCAGAATAACTATGAATAAACAAAATAAAGTGCAAGGTGTTTTAATGATTTCTAAAAATGTATTGAATAAACAATCTAAGTAAGAAAGTTTAATTTTTTTTTTCTTGGCTAAATCCTAATTGTCAAACTATATAATAAAGTGTAATATACATAATACAACTTGGTTATTAATAAGTGTTAAAAAATAAAATTATATAGGAGGTAAATCTATTTTATTGAATGAAAATAAGTAAAATTATTTTTGTTAATAGAAAACATAAACAAGTTTTGTGTGAATTAACAATAATTAAAGAATTTTTGAAACAAAGAACATTTTAACAAGAAGGTGCAAATAGGATAAAAAAATAAGGAAATGATTTTTAAAACAAAGAATGTTTTAACAAGAATATGCAAATGGGATGTAAATTTTTTTATCAGTCATATTATTTAAAATTAATCTACTTTGGTGATTCTAAAACATATTGAAATTTTATGTGATCAATAAATAATGTAAGTGTAAAAATTTAAAATATTAGATTATATATATATATATAATAAGTTGTAGTTATTAATAGAAGATGACACTACATAAAAAATTAAATAATAATGTAGATAATTTATCATTGAAGTAATATTCATTTTGATAACAGAGAACATGAATATGTTTATGCATGAGAGATTTTCAATGGGTTTCAAACAAACAAGAATTAAGTTTTAATGAATACTGAACAGCAAGTGGGCAGGATGGAGCTTAAAAGAAAATCATTCTAAAGAATCATATTCTGGATGTACATAACATTTGGTAAGTAACTTGTATAATATTTAATTACTTATATAATATCAGAGCTGGCTCAAGAAGGGGAGTAGAGCAATGCAATGGTTTCATGGATATGTGTGGTGTTGATGGTTTAATTAATATGATAAAGACAGTTAGATATTTAAAAAATCGTCTTATCTGCAGATATTTCCTAACCGTACTAGCATTTTCACAGGATTGTCCAAAAAATAATATAAAAACTTTTGAAAAAAAAAAAAAAAAAATTAAAAATTTCAAATTTACTAAATAAATATTTAAGTAACTAGAAGGATTTGAACATAGGAGTTTTCAGTCTAGATTCGTCCTCTATTTCATCTTAAACAACCAACACACATCAAATGATGTATGTGTGTTGATTGTTTGAAATGGAGTAGAGGACAAATATAGACTGAAAAATTCTAAGTTCAAATATCTCTAGTTACTTATATAGAAAGCATTCAGTAACCTGAATAAATGTAAATAAATAAATACTTTTGTTTTAAGGTATTATTTAATTATTGCTTCAAAAATTATTTTTTAAAACATTAATATGTTTTATTTTAGCATATGTTTTATTCTTTGTGTTTAATTTGAAATGAATAAAACACTTATGGTATTTATTGAACATGTTGAATGACTAAAGCTATATTTGCAGGTTTTTCTTGCTAAACCACTGAAAAGTCTTTTAATTTACAAATTTTATTTCATAGAATGGGGAGGGTGGATTCTAAAATTTATCTTGCACAAAGGCATTTTTTAGCCACATAGTGGGCCTGGTATATATATATATATACTATTTTAAGAGCGATGAACTTCTAGTAGTACTAGTTTTATTAAATATAATTAACACTATATCAAGACAGAAAGAAAACCTCGTTAATCATTCGTAATAATAATACTGTTTAAACGATCGATCGATAGATAGATAGATAGGTAGGTAGGTAGGTAGGTAGGTAGGTAGGTAGGTAGGTAGGTAGGTAGGTAGGTAGGTAGGTAGGTAGGTAGGTAGATAGATAGATAGATAGATAGATAGATAGATAGATAGATAGATAGATAGATAGATAGATAGATAGATAGATAGATAGATAGATAGATAGATAGATAGATAGATAGATAGATAGATAGACAGATAGATAGATAGATAGATAGATAGATAGATAGATAGATAGATAGATAGATAGATAGATAGATAGATAGATAGATAGATAGATAGATAGATAGATAGATAGATAGATAGATAGATAGATAGATAGATAGATAGATAGATAGATAGATAGATAGATAGATAGATAGATAGATAGATAGATAGATAGATAGATAGATAGATAGATAGATAGATAGATAGATAGATAGATAGATAGATAGATAGATAGATAGATAGATAGATAGATAGATAGATAGATAGATAGATAGATAGATAGATAGATAGATAGATAGATAGATAGATAGATAGATAGATAGATAGATAGATAGATAGATAGATAGATAGATAGATAGATAGATAGATAGATAGATAGATAGATAGATAGATAGATAGATAGATAGATAGATAGATAGATAGATAGATAGATAGATAGATAGATAGATAGATAGATAGATAGATAGATTATTATAACTTAATTTACAAGTTACAAAATTTTTGAAATCACTCATTTCAAAATAATTTTTTTAGATAAATATTATTTATAACTATCTCCACTAGAGATTATTATATCATTTTAGTCAATTAAAGTCTTTATATCTGGCATAGAATTTATAAATTAGTCTAATAAATGTTTTATAATAAGATATTAATGAAATAAAAATATCAAAAGAATGAGTTTAAAAAGCTTGACACATAAATCGAGTTACAGTAATTTACTTAATTGATAAATACAGAAAAGATAATTAAGTCACTTTGGAGATTTTGACCTACTGAAGAGTGTTGTTTTAGCCAAAAATGTATTTCAATCAGTCACTCTTCATTCGCATAATTATTAATCTAATTTAACATATAAGTTCTGCAACTAGCTCATACTATGTGTGAGTGGAAATAAATTTATATAATTTAAACATGTGTATAAAATGATTTTTACTTTAATTTGAATAAACTATTTAGTTTAAATAAAATTCATTTTTCAAATAAGGTAATTAACATTTAGATCTAAATAATTCAGCATTCATATTCGGATTGTTAAAATTACAATTATATTTTTTTTCTTTTTGATTTTAAGTTTTAAAATTTTCTAATGGGTAATATTAGCTAAAAGAATGAGTAACTTTAATTAAATAAAAATCTCAAAAAAAAAGAGAAAAGTTAAATAGATAGATAATTAAAAGCAAAAATTTTTTATCTCATGTTTACTAGATGACCAAGAATTAATGTATTTTTATTTTTGTTTGTATTCTGTAATTCTTCAACAGATATTAGATCATGTTTTTGTAACTAAATTTTTGTGTAATATTCTTAGAAATCTTTTGTCTAAGATCAGAAAAAGACTTAGAGATTATGTATTCATTTTGTTGAGTTCTATTGCCTGAGTCTCATATCATATAAAAAATTTCAATCAAAGAAATACCACACAGAATAAAAAGCCAAAGGTAAATTAATTTAATGTATTATGTCTAACTAATCTAAATCTTATGGAGTTTTTTTTCATTGTCAGCTCATTCAAACAGGTAAACAATATATGTCTTATATTCCAAAAGTAGTGTTAAATCAATTTCTAATTAGTCTATGTCACACCTTAGAAATTTACTAAATGGTAAGGTATTTTATATAACTTACCTTCATCAAATAACAAGAAAAGTCTCTCCTAATGAAACCTAAATATCTGAATGAAAGTATGTTAATATTTTTATTAGTTATTCATTAGACTAGAAATTATCCAATAATGGATAATATTTTTGTAGTGTAATTTTTACTATACCACTCTTGTCCAATGTAGGGACTGGTTGTCATTCATTTTTAACACCATGTGAAGGGATGTAATCATAAGAAAATGACCAAAAATATGTAAAAAAATATTTACAATCCCCAAGATACACATTTCATGCTGAATCAGTACTCATTAGTTGAACCAGATCACAATCTTTTACACATATCTTTATCTTTATCATTGTTCAGTGTATGTATGTATATATATAATTGCAAAGATATCAAGTCATATATTACATGACCTAATTTAATAAGCTTGTATTGCAAATGTTATCTAAGGAACATGCAAGTAGCTCTTAACAAGCTTTTCAGAATAACCCTAATCTCAGACTGTTTTCTAGCTTTTGGCTTTCCTCAGTGAGGTGCTAGGATATTCAAGCATTAGATTTAAAATCCCAGGTCAAGCCAGCACTTTATCTAATGGTTAACTATTAAGTAAAAAATCTGAAATTTTCAGACATTCATATGTCTTCAAATCCAGCTATCTAACTTAAAGAGACATATGGGACTGAATTATGTTCAGATATATCATATTTTAATAGCTTTAGCAATATAAAATTGTCAAAACCTTTAGAGCAAAAAATGTAATTGCAAAGAAATTAAGTCATATATCACATGACCTAATCTAATGAGCTTGTATTACAAATGTTATCTAATGACCATGCAAATAACTCTTAAAAACCTTTCATGATATAAGCTTATTAAACTAGGTCATGTGATATATGACTTGATTTTTTTGCAATTATATTTTTTTGTTCTTAAGGCTTTGGCAATTTTATATTGATAGAGCTATTAAAATATGGTGTATCTGAACTTAGTTCAGTCCCATATGGAAATTAAGTTAGATAGCTGAACTTGAAGACATATAGATATCTGAAAATTTTAGATTTTCTATTTAATATTTAACTATTAGATAATGTGCTGACTTGACCTGGGATTTTAAATCTAATGCTAGGATATCCTGGCACCTCACTGAGAAAAGCCAGAAGCTAGAAGAAATCGGTCTGAGGTAATGGATATTCTGAAAAGTTTGTTAAGAGATATTTGCATGCTCATTATATATATATATATATATATATAGAGAGAGAGAGAGAGAGCAAATTATTACAGTTTAACTGATAAATGACAAACATGCTGCCCTTACAACCTTGACACAAACCACTTAATAAAAGTATAACAATAATTTTTATTAGTTATTAATTAGACTAGAGATTATTCAATAATGAATAATATTTCTGTGCTGTAATTTTCATTACATCACTCTCACACAAGGTAGGGATTCATTTCTATTCACTTTTAACAGCTTGTGGAGTGAAAAAGATGTACAATCCCCCAGATGCACATTTCATAATGGATCAGCATTCATCAGTTGTTGCAGAACACAATCCCTGACACATATCTTTATCATTGTTCAGTATATATATTGATAGCAAATTACTACAGTTTAATTGAAGTGTGAAATGTGCTGCCTTCATAATTTTGACATGAATCACTTAATGAAAGTATATTAAATTTTTTTATTACTTTTAAAGGAGTTTATTGGCATACTAGCTACAATGAGATTTCATTACATGAAACAATGAGACACACATTTTTGTTTATAGTACTTGACTATACAACATATCTTTCAGTCAATTAACACCCATGCAACTAATACCATTTGTTATGTAGTATATGTGTTCACAGCATTATTAGAGTATCATAAATAATACATATTCTCACATGATGCTATACTTGTTGAATACTGTTCAATAAAGATTAAATTTAAGTGAAATAATTAGAAATCAAAACTTAGTATTGAAGTTTGACGTACAAAAGTTTATAAAACAAACTTAATGAGGATATATGTATGTGTTAAAGAATTTAAATAAATAAAACATTTAATGGATAAAACAACTTTAAACTTAATTGTAGACAGTGATACTTTTGAGAATTGAACAATTAATCTTTGTAGAATATACATAAAATGATATAATCATTATTTAATAAAAATGTTAATGAAAAATAGACAAATACAGATTTATGGCTTTTACTAAAATGCATATATTAAATTCAAATATCAGCCTTTTGAGCTAATTGTGCAAACGCTTTGTGAATGTTAATAATAAATGAATACTTTCTCACCAATATAAGATATAGCATTTATGCAGGAATAAAAGGAATCCTCTTATCCCTACAACTCAAATATTTATATATGAGCAAATCTGAAGTACTGGCAAAGAAAGCATGATGATAGAACAGTCACTTCAAATTACCCTATACGATGTCTGAATGAATGACGTCGATGAAATTGTCTAGAATTTGAGTTGTAGGAGTAAGAGGATTCCTTTTATTCCTGCATAAATATTATATCTTGTATTGGTGAGAAAGTATTCATTTATTATTAACACTTGGAAAGCGTTTGCCCAATTAGCTTGAAAGGCTGATATTTGAATTTAATACAATTGTATACAGACGCTATATAAAAATAAATGCTTTTTTAAAATGCATATAATAAATTCGCTAAGAACATATTGTATTTAAGTTTATTGAGATTTTTTTTTGTTTGTTTGTTTTTTCATAAGAAGAATCATAAGTAGAAATCTTAAGAGTCTCAGGTAATGCTAATTTCTTAGAATATTTGTTATGTGGTATATCAGTGATTAACAACAAAAATACCTAGTAAGGAATGAGTCAAATGTATAATTAAAAGTTAATGAATGGGTGACCGGAAGAAAAAAAAGAGTAAGAATATTTTAATTTTAATAATTATAATTACTTTAGTATCATGTCAATTTATTATAATTTTTATGAATAATAAAATGGGCTAAAAAGAAAAACTATATTATGTTACAATGAATAATATTTCTGTAGTGTAAAATTCACTACACCACTCTCATGCAAGATAGGGATTGGCTTTATCACCTTGCAGAGGAATATAATCATAAATATATGACCAAAGATATGTGAAAAAGATATATGATTCCCAAGATGCATATTTTATGTTGAACCAGCACTCATTAGTTGGCTCAAACACAATCTCTTACACATATCTTTTATCATTGTTTAGTATATATAGATAGAAAATTATTACAGGTTAATTGAATACATGTCAAACTTATATTATGTTCATTATACATCATCCTCTAATTTCTGAGAAAACTTAGTGATTACTTAAATTAAAAAGAGAAGAATAATTGGTGTATTTTTATAATAAAAATTTAGCCAGACACATAAATGAAAATTCCAAGTAAACTTTTACCATAGCATGAATATCTTATGGCTTACAACCAGCACAGTGCAACTTAGTCAATTTTCAGATCAAATTTTTCTTTCTCTTCCTATCTCATCTTAAGGATAGATGGCTATTAGATCAAAATGCTAGTGTGTTTTTTTTTATATGTCAAAGCATTGACTGGGAAGCGAACCCAGGTTGGCTGCTTGGAAGCAGCTATGCTAACCGCTATGCTACCAACACTTGACTAATGTTGTTATAGTATATTTTGATATTGTTCAAAAATAATATTTAAGCTTTTTTACTTGGATTTAGAGTAGATTATAAAATTAGATAATATGTAGTTATACACACAATATTTAAAGCATAAATATATTCATTGCAAGTCTTAAAATAATAATAATAATTTAACATTTTACACACACACACACACACATATATATATATATAATCAAAATTACCTTAATTCACAACTCAACCAGACTAGCCAAAAAATAAACTAAAACAACCAATGGTTTCACTGCTACAAGCAGACTTCTCAAATGTATAGCAGTAAAATTAGAGTTTGTTTTTTGGCTAGTCTAGTTGAGTTATAAATTTAGAGTAATTTTGATTATTTATTGACTAATTTAGCTTTATGCTTTCAAATTAAATTAAATCAATGTAAACAATTTTGTTTTTCATGTGCTGTTAATATCATTATACTATTCCCTCTTTGTTAGAATATCTGCAAGAATAAAACAATCACTTGTTCTTGCAATCTCAGATCTTAAAGTGATGATATTTCTTATAAGTCTTATAATTTAGGGTTAAGTTTAATTTCACTCCACAGGAAAACAGTCAAAACCCTGATCAGTTTAGTTGTGCTATGGTAGAAAGATGAATTTAAAAACTAAAAATCTTTGGATAAAACTCTATCATTTCTAGTGTTTAAATGTCATGTAAACTTCTCAGCAACTAATCATGAGATATAAAGTAAGAGATAAAAGATATAAAAATAATTGTGCTGTTAGATCATGTGACTTTAAAATACTAAGTATCATAGTAAACACAAAAGTTTTATTCAGTTAAAGAAATTGAATTTTTTTTTCATCCAGCTAAGAATGATTCTAAAAACTATTAGAATTCAAATTCACCATTAAGATGAGTTATACAAGGCAATAAAAAAGAGAAATAAATGATTGGTAATGTCAATTTTACTTGAAAAATTCTAAAATATATAAATTATACACTTTTTATAAAGTAGACATATTCAAAAGTACAATATAAAAGTCATTAAAAGACAAATAAGAAAGTTTATAATTACTTTCAATCTAAAAAGTATTTATTTTTTATGATTATATCATTCTTGTAAAAAGGATTATTTTGCCCAGAAAAAAAAACTTAACTAAAATGCAGTATTCAACATCTAAATGGTTCCATAAATAAGATGGAATAGGCACTAAAATGAGACATTTTTTGTATATATATATTAATCATTAAAAACCAATCAACACTTAAACAATCCCAATATCAGTAACAACCAACAATTTCAAACTGTTGTCAAGGCAACCTTCTTTTAATAATAACGGTGAAATCCTGCCTTTATTAATAGTCCAATATATTTATATAGACAAAGATTGCTACTTGACCACAGTGATTGAAATTATTGATTCAAAGAAATTTAAATAAACCTCTTTAAACAGGTAAATATAACCTGTTTTGAATGCAGACTAATAGTCAATTATAACATTACAAACTACAATTATAATTTTCAAATTGTACCCAAAATATTATTTAAATAATAAGTGTAATAATGTTCAAGGCTAAATGGGTTTGTAAATAATATTGTAATGGATAAATAGTTCTATAGATGACTTTACTAGAAGATGCCACTAGATAATAAATCTAGACTTTTTTCAATAACAAATTGTAATTTAATATTGTTAATTAATATAAAAAATAATATCAAAGAAGGAAGTTATGTTTACTAGCAAAGTCACAATTATTCAAAAATGTTGGGAAGTTATAAATTATAAAATGAAACTTTTCTAATTAATTATAAATCTTGAAGTAAAAAGACAATTTTACCCAGTATGAGTTACATTTGGACACCTATTAATTTGGTATATCAATGTTTTATATTTTATAATTTGAATAATAGTCAGTAATAAAAGAAACAAAATAATTTATTATAAAATAAAATACTTTACTTTAAAAAAAAATAAAAAAACAATAATGTCATTGTAATAGTCAACCAATATATAAATTAATACATTAAAACCAACATATACATATATGATTAACAATATAAGATATTGCCAAAACAAACTAAGTCAACCTTAATCCCAATACTTAATAACACAATAACCTATTCTCTGAGGGCTATAAAACTAAGCAATGGGTGAAATGCTTGTTATATATGAGATTAATTCTCTACTATAATATTCTAGATAAAAGCATAGAAACAACAACTACTCTTAAAACTTTATATATAAAATATTTGGTAGTTGTGACTCACACCCAATGTGGCCATTGGGTGATGCTGCATTACCACCATCAACTCCCAAGAAGTATGCAAGTGATAAATTTATATCTGGAACTAACCAACAATTATCAAGCTAATCATCAAATAATCATATCTCAATTGTCAATACATGCAACATTAGTCAAAGCCCATATATATAAAATAAATATTTATTACAAACAATCATTATTTCAAATTATAAATATCATTAAATAACACATATTATATATTTAACAGTTATACATAAGCATAAGATGTGGTGGTCATGTGATGTTTATTAGATTATATATTTCATAATCTGTACTAAAATATGACATCTATAAAATAAAAATAAACTATTATTTATCATATCTGGAATATTTTTAAACATTACATTTACAACATTTTGAAAATATTGTTTGCATATAATATTGATAGCTACACATATAATGATGAATACAATATTTAAGTATTGACAATTTATAAATAATTAATATCAGCATAAAATTATGTGAAAAACAATTTATTATAAATTTAAAAATATTTAATAAAGATTTATAAGTTGTTTTGTAATTTTAAATTATTTACCAGTAGAAAATGTTAATGTTCTTCAAATTTAAGATATAGCAGACAATCTCTTTCATTGTGGCACTTTATTTGAAATATAGAAGATAGGCCTAAACAAAATGAAGTTGTAGAAAAATCATGATTTTGCAGGATTATGAAGTAATCCTATTTATGATAAATGAAAATATGAAGAAGTAGATTATTCATTTGCATCCTGGTTTTCAAACTTCTGGGATAAAAATGATTTATTTACAAGTTAATTTTGAGAGTTTAAAATCCAATGTTTTCTTTTTAATTCAACAGCCAATGATCTTTTTCATGTGATCAAAGTTTTCTTGATAAGAAATCATTCTTGGGTAATTGCCAATAGAACATTAAATAAATATATAGTTAATTGAAAAGTATATTTCAATAAATAATTATCAATTCTTTCAATTAATATTTTTAAATTCAACAATTGAATTTTTTAATTTATAGCTTAATAAAATCAATTTTTATTAATAACAAGAGTATATAATACCTTTAAATAATAATAATATGATATTTTAAAATATCAATGATATCACACTTCTAAATTAATAAAAAAAAATGTCTAAACATTTTCTTAATTTATACCTCAATGAAACTATTTCAATATATATATTATAATGGTCAGATATGATGTGGAGGTTGAGTCTTACCATATCTGCACTACAGGGTGCCACCCTGTTATTTGAACCTAGAAAATTTATATAGTAGGTAGATATGTAAGTTATGAAAAAAAAAATTTATATATATTTTATTCCGACCATCAGCCCAATGCCATTAGCTCAGAGAGACACAGAGATTTATAAAATATAAATTCTTGAAATATTTTTCAATATTAAAAAAAAAATAAAAGAAGCCACTGCCAGTAATAACACACACAAACATTTATTAAACACATATAAAATTTAGCATTATTATTTTAGTATGTTTACTTTAATTTTTTTTTTTTTTTTTACAAACACTAGAACTTTACTTTGGATTTTAATTCACAATTTAACTGTTTTTATTTTATTTTGAAAGTTCACATAGATGAATTTAATATTTATTAGTGTTGAGTATGAATAGACTACATAGATTGCATTTGAAAAGAAAATATTCTATCCCTTATTTAACCTTAGGCCAAAAGTTCGCAGTTAAACTAACATCAATCCATCTGATATATCGATGTATTCAATGCAGCATGAATATGACAGTACAAATACCATACTGCCAGGAATGTACATCTGAACAGCATGGTTATAGAAGACATTGATTCTCATCCAGAACAGGAATATTATATCTGTCTGACGAGAAGAGCAATAAAAAAAAACTCCATAGGAAGAGACTGCATTTTCCATCTTACTATCCCATTCCATAGGCTAAAAAGGGATGATCCAAGGAGCAGGAAATACCGTCTATTTCTGTTGGTCAATAAGAAAGGCTTATTTTGTCCAAGTGCAGTGTATAAGGTGATCCTGCATGTAGTGAACTTCATACTACATTTACTAATTACACCAATATATCCAATCCATTGATCCAATTTAACTATGAAACAAATAATCTAAGATTAACCTTCCCTTAAACTAACATAACTTTATGAATCCATGCAGCCATTCATGCCCATCTTACATTTAACATTTATTAAAAGTTGTTTATACAAAAAGAAATCATAATAAAAACTTAAAAGAACGAAAAAATAAATTAATGGAAATGATTTAACAAACAAATAATACATTCAATAAAAATAATTAATAAATAATTTAGTTTGGTCAGATAGGAAATATTATTGCTATAATTTAAATACTGGAAAAGTTTTATATTTAATATTCATGAATTATCTAAAGTTCTTACGGTTTTAAAAGGTCCATATTTTGTAGTTGTTTGTAATTTTGAACGTGAATTCCCATGCCATCCCAAAGAGATTGGTATCCAGTTAGCCATTGGTCCTTTATGGTAGATGGTATTTTTCTGGGCCCTGATGTTTTGTGGTCTGCAATATAGGAAAACGATTGGTCATTTGTCTTTCTCTTTTTTTATAGCAAAACTGAAGGGATTGAAGAGTGCATCTTTCCAATCCCTTCTCCTTCAACTCTAGCACATGTCTGCTTTCACATCTCTACCTTCTCTACTTAATTTTTATTTCCAAACTTTTCCTTTTATCCAGTGGACATTACGTCATGATGATGATGATCTTTTCATTGAGGTCCATTTCCTGGGGGATTTCTTTTATTCCCTATTAGTTTCTATTGTTTTTTTCTCTCCTATCTGACCTTTGCTTATACATTTTGAAATGCCCAAGGGCTAACTTATTTTTAACTAATTAAAATAATCATTTCCATTTTACAATAGCATTAATTAATTTATTGTACAAACTTAAAGATATATTTTTATCTTTAAATCTTTACTGAAAATTTAGTTTTAAAATACTTTTTTTTTTTTTAATAAAGTTTTCTTTTAATAATTTTTCATCTGTGCGATTTTATATATTAGAGTTTAGATGATTTTTAACTTTCAATTTTGAATTCTTAAAAAAGAAGTTTTTATTTGCGAACTTTTATTTTTCATGTCTAATTTTTAGAAAAAATAATGTAATGGCGTATGTGCCTGTTACAATATATATATATATATATAGTAAATCTATTTATTTTTACTTAATAAATATTTTTTTCTATTGCATTCATGATTTTGTTCAGTAGACTATTTTAAATAAGCCTTCTCAATAATTTTAAAATAGTTTTAAAGCATGCCTCAGATACCAAAATTGATTAGCCAGACCTTGTCTTAACCAATTGTACAATTTATCAAGCCATAATTGTCTTTTATTGTTCATTTCTTTTTCATATTGATATTGCCTTTTATTTATTTACCTCAAATATTACATTATACATGCACATACTGTTAATAAGAGTACCAAACTCTCCTTATAGTAGTGTCACCGAGTGCAAGCCTTTGTAATCAATGGATGCAGGAAGGTTTATGCATAAAATCCCTAGCTAATGCCTACTCAAGCCTTTGTAATCAATGGATGCAGGAAGGTTTGTGCATAAAATCCCTAGCTAATGCCTACTCATCCAACATCTTGGGGATGAGTAGGCATTAGATAGGGATTTTATGCACAAACCTTTCTGCATCCATTGATTTCAAAGGTTTGCACTTGGTGACACTACTGTATCGAGAGTTTGCTACTTTTATTACCTCGAATATTATTAGTTAGTACCTTACTACTTTAGTAACAGTAAGATTAGCTATCCCTTAATTTGTAAATTTCTGCATTATTTTTCAAAGCTTGTAAAATAGAAATAAAAACAATGATTTATTTATATTTTTCATTATATATAAAAACAATCATTTGATCTGCTTTAGCAAAAATTTCAATTTTATTATGCTAATTTAGTCATGAGAATTGAAAAATTAGAAATGTTTAATTTCTTTTTATGTAGAATTCTTTATTATATTTAAAATAGTTATTCTGAGTACAGCAATTTAAAAACAAACATTATACTTTTATCTTAATTAAGCATAGATGTTATTCTTAAGAAAAGAAGTAAACTCTTATCTGAAATTATCCTGAAATGTTCATTTTCATTTGATCCAAACTGATCATTATTTTCTCAAATAAATTCATCTTATTTATTTTTTTTACTGCATGAATCACAAATGGGAATTATCTGTGATTCTATAATAAAAGATAATCATAAATATTAGGCTTAGAACCCATAGAAGTGTGACACCTTTTACAATAGTTGTGAAGCTATTCTACTGTAATCATGTTTTACTTAAAGTCAGCACATTGATATTCGTTTGATCAACTCAAATTAATCTGAGACTTTTATTCTCCTGATAAGAATAATTAGAAACACATTTGCCAATCAAAAATTAGAATATTAAGCTGGATTGTTTATGATTATCAATTTTAAAAAGATCTACACTAAATGACAAAAATTCTGGCATCCACTTGAATTTGAGTATGCAAGATAGTTCCCCTAACCACAAACTTCTACCTCCACATCCATAATCTATAGTATAATTTTATGCTGGATAAATTATATATATTTATTTAAATATATTAAATATATATAAATTATATATATATTTTTAATTACAGATTTCTTTTTTAGATAGTCATTAATAGCCAATTTGGTAACATTCCAATATTTCTTAGTAAATAAGGGTGTATGTAGTTATAGCCAAACGTGAAAAGAAAAATTATTCATTTTAGTTATCATCAAAATGCCAAGCCAATTGAATAATGCCTTTGTTTGACTATTACTTAATGGGAAATGGGAAGTGTGGGAAAGCCCTTTGCCTTGAAGTGGTCCATTTAAATATACGTTTACCTTCATCTGTATTTACATAAACACACTAAAAAGATTACTTTTATATGTTATATTTTTTTTACATATCTTTGTTTTAGTCTTTTTAATAAAAAGAAAGATATATTTAGTAATAAATATTGTACATTCACTAAATATAATGACATACATGTAATACAATTATATAAATACAATTAGATTTTGTTAGTTAACCCATAATAAAAATTATACCCATATTATGGTAATTAATATCATAATGCTGTAAGAATAATACATTTGATGTAACATACAATATTTTCTATCTATTTATGAACATATAGTTCAGTTTGATAATCAAAACTAAAATCTATATTTCCAGATGTTTATTTTGTTACTATAGTGACTAAAAAAAAATCAAAAAATTATTTTTTTTTTAAATTAGAATTACCCTGAAGTTATATATTTAAGAACAAAAAATGTAACAAAATAAATAAAAATATTAATTTCAAATAAAAACTTGTTTATAAAATATTCTTTTTAATTTAAAAAATAAAATAAAAAATATGAATGATATAAAAAATATTATAATGTTAAAATTGTAAATAAATTTGATGTGTTAAAGAGAATAACAATCTAAGTCAAATTTTTGTATAATTCAAATTATAAGTCTCAGTAGTAATGACTGAATTGATTAACAATTGCAAAAGGAAATCTTCTAGAATAGAGGAACTGGTGGATTTTATGAAACATTACAACCCAAAAGCAAAACTCATAACAGAATACACCGATGCAGAAATATCTATCAAATCAATATGTTGTGAACCTTTAAAGCAGAACGTTTGTGGTCAAAGTGACATTTCAAAATCACCAGTTTCTAATATGCAAAATATAATATAGAATGGGAAGTGTATTATAAAAAATATATTAATAGTTGAATAAAACACCAATAATGCTTTTCGTAATCACTGAAAAAAGTATTTATACCTAGAAATTTTTAAAAAAGATGCTTTATTTTCCACATACAAAATATGATGGTCAGAATATTATTTTTGAATATTTATTGGGTCAGATTTAGCCCATGGTATAAACATTGTTTTTAGGCAACTACACTATTTTTCAGGATGATAATGCTTCAATTTATAAAATCCATGTAGCCAAATATAAGATTTACAGACCACGGGATGTTACACATTTTCCATAGTGTCCCAACTTTTTATCACCATTATTTTTAACAATATTAATCAACTGCAGTCTGAGAGTCTTCCAATGTTTAATCCAGATTTTCCAATCCATAGCTTCTCTTCATTACATTATTCTAGTCAATATGTTACCTAATCATCATTACCTTTGCATGTTGATATTCTTCAAAATATGGCAATGCCACAGATCTAAATCTTGATAGCCCAATGTTTTGTTTATGGGTAATGCTTATAGAATTAAAAGCCTTTTCATAATCCATAAATATGTAGTACAGAGGAAATTTATACTTACTGGTCTTTTTTATAATTTCTATTAATATTTGAATATGATCTAAACATTTGTAAATCTAATTTACTTTTTTAGTTGGTTTGAGACTAAAGTTTATTATATATGAGTTGAAATTATTTTAATAAAGGTCTTATATAGAATTGCTAAAAGACTGATATGTGTGTAATTTTTAATATCTTCTTTTAATCTTTCTTAAATTTCAATTTCACTACAACCTTTTTGAAATTATCTGATACAGTTTTATCATTTATATATTTAATATATAGTTTTGGCAACAACTTTTCTATTTCTTTACTTACTTCTTTTACGATATCACAGTACTATCATAATTTTATAATCTTTTTTCTTTTTCATAGATTTAATTGAATATCCCACTTTTTTTTATTTAAAGTGACTGGTAATTCAGAATATGTTGTAACAGGAGAGTCTATTTTGTTATTATTTATTTATTACTTTTTTTTTTTTTTTAGATTCCACATATTTCATAATGTTTCTCTTCTTACAAAATGTAACATCTTTTCTTCTTATTGTTAAAACAACTTTCTTCCAATACCAATATGTTATTCTATACTTTTCATATTTTTATTTTTATATCTTTTCCAAATGCTCAACTCTTTTTAATTCATCATTTTTAAATATTTTCATATTTTTTTCTATTTTTGATATATTGTCTTGTCTGTCTTAAACAATTATTAATGGAATTGCTACATTTTGATATTATCTGTGTAACATTTTTTAATAGAATATCAATTATAAACAATTTTTGTTGTACTTTTATTTGGTTGTATGTGTCACAACATCGGCCAGGAAGTGACCCCGCTAACCCAGGACAACTGCTTGTAAGACAGCTATTCTGACCACTCGACCTTAGCAATTTTCTCAAAGAAGAAACTTATAATATACGTGATTTTTTTCCTTTGTAAATTCTACAAGGATGTGTTCCCTCTCATCTTTATCACTATGATCAAATTTATCCACTAAATTTTCATCTTTCAATTATTTTCTAAGTCTAACAATAAAGTGTTCCATGACAATTTTAAAATGTTATTTGATGTAACCAAAAGCATTTTTACTTTTAAATAAAAATTCTCGCCTTTTTCATCATATTGAAAACTTGTTGGAGCATAAACATGAATATTTGCATTTTGTATCTTCCAATAAGATAAATAGCTAATCTGATCTATTGACAATCTCTACAATGCTGTTCTTCATTTTTTATTTATAATAAATATCTTTCTATTTGCACTATCAATATGTATGTTATGTGTGTACATATTTAATTTTTGAATTATCTATTGACTTGTTTTCTAATTTTACAAATCTAACAATGTCTCATTTAATAATAGATAGTTCTTCCAATTCAGATAATCTTTCTTTATTTGAAAGTGATCTACAATTCTAGTTATCAAAATAAAATATCATCACTGAATGCTACCCTATGTCTGCAATAATAATTTCTTTAGTATCCTCTGTCTTGAGATGTAACTATTGACAGCATCCTGATTATCTGTTTTAAATATTGAGTCTCTAAAGATTATTTTTGGACAGTAAATGAGAAATGCGCATGTAACAGTGTGATTTTTTTTTTTATAAAACCTGAAGCTGTTCTTTATAAACAATAGTTTGATATTCATCAAAATATTGGTTAATGTTATATAATTTTTCTTTATTTAGAATTTAATATAAAACAGCAAATGTTTGTTTGATTTTAAAATGCACATCAAAAAAGATAGATACAGTGTGCATTAATAATTTTTATTAGTCATTCACTAGACTAGAGATTATCCATTTTCATCACAAAGTAGCCTCCTTGTGTGAGAATGGTGTATTACAGAAATATTATTCATTAAGTGAATAATCTCTAGTGTAATGAATGACTAATAAAAATTATTAATATACTTCCATCAAGTGATTTGTGTCAAAGTTGTGAGGGCAATAAGTTTGACGCTTATCACTAATACTAATTGACTATACTAATTGACTATCTATACATACTGAACAGTGATAACTATAAGTTTAAGAGATTGTGATGTGGGCCAACTAAAGAATGTTGGTCCAGCATGAAGTATGCATCTTGGGAATCATATATCTTTTTCACGTCTTTTGGTCATACGTTTATGATTATATCCCTCCACAAGATATTAAAAGTGGATAGAAACCAATCACTACCTTATATAAGACTGGTGTAATGAAAATTATACTACAGGAATATTATTCATTATATAATGTTTTATATATTATGTATATAAGCTGCAGTGTAATTATTATTTTTGTTGCGTCATTCTATTTATTTGATTTAAGGCTATAAGATTTTTAAAAATATCTAAAGTACAGTACTGTATAATAAAAAAAGAAATGGGGTCATATGATATAGGATTCTTTTATAATAAATGTTGTGAATTTTTTTTTTTCAATTACTACTTAGCAGTCTGAATAAAAATACCCCAAAATGAAATATGTTTTAATCTTTAATTTGTATTTATATACCTAGTAAATAAATTTTACAGATGATATATTAATCGGTGATATATTTTTTAAAAATTACGAAATAATATTCTGATTCCCATTGCAATTTCTTTTAAGTTACAAAATCAAGCTAAACTATAAAAAAAATAAATGCTAAATAAATAAATTTAATTTTATATTTATGTGGCTCATTGTGTTTATGCAAAGTAGAGGGTGGAGTGTGTATAATATGAATAAATCAGATTAATGATATGTATATAATAAAAAATATTGTAGTATGTTTACTTGAAGTATATTTCAAAAATAATAAATTTATGATGACAAATATTTTTTAATTGCACCATTATATATATTCCTTGGGGGGAAAAAGATACATCAGACTTCTATTTAAAAGAAAAAATAACTCGCAAGTAGAAATATGCAGATATGTTCGAGAATTAAAAACAAATCGTTTACTAAATACGTATTAAGGTATATGCGCACAGACTTTCTCACGACCCACCACTCTCCAATCAATCTCATAACACTGATACATTTGAATACATTGAAACAGTAAGATTCGTATTCGAATCTTAAGTTTCACCTTTTTCTGTCGTCTCTCACTGACCGATCTATCCCGCCCAAATTTAAACTTTTTGGTATCGAATTGTGTGTGTATCAATATTAAAAATGTATAAATCTATGTAGAATTCAGCGTAAACATGCACACATTTCGATCTCAAATTAAATGCAATAAATAGGGATAAAATAATATAATTTAGATTTCTTTTAGTTATATAATTTTGTATAATTTTAATCATTTATTTTGGATTATAAAGTTCGTATTTATTGCTTTGTTTAAATTTCATTTAATAATAATTCTAAAAAAATCTGATGTAATATTTAATTAAAAGTTAAAATAATCTTATGTTCCCTTTTTGTTTTTGAAATTTAAAAGCATCGGTCAGTGATAGATAGTAGATTAATTAAAGAAAAATTCCCCAAAAAATAATTAGTAAATGTAAAATGTAAACAATAGAACGGCAGCTTTCTTTAATTAAAAACCAACAAAATGCATTGATTATCCTCAGGGCAGATTAAATAGAACCTAAAAATATCTTAACAAAATTGTGAAAGATCAAGATAAAAAAAGAGGCCATCTTAGACTTGCTGGAGACATTCACTTAAACTTTAGCTTTGCTCTCGATCACTGAGAGTCCCCAAAAATATAAAATAATTTGTTCCTGCCAAGGTATGACTGAGTAAAGCACCTAGATTATTCTCCATCGGGAGATGGCCTATCGGATGCTGAACTTTCCATTGCCCGTCATAAATTCACCATGAAGATCTGCTGCCTGAAATAAATGAAAAAGCTGCTGCTGCTGTGAAATTAAATGAAATATCTAAATACAAGAAAGACTTGCCACTCGTGAACTTTTTGCTGCTAAACTAATGGAATCAGAAAACTTCTTATAAAACAGGTACCTGTCTGTGTTCAAACTCTAGAGTACTATAATAATATGCTATAGCTCTTCTTCATAATACTTATCTAAATTATAAAATGTAAAAACTACCATATGTATAGCTAAAACTGAATAATTAACTTAATGTGTAAATTTCTCTACTAATCTAGCTTACCTCATTCTATCTTGGGTGCGTATTTCTATAATCTACATTTCTATCTATAGTTATTATTTAATTATTGCATGCTCATAATTATTTCAATTTTCAAAGTTTAAATCTATGATCGCTTAAAACAATGAATGCGTGTCAAATTTTCATTAATATTTACTTTCTTTAATAACTTAACTTTCATATAAATCGACACGCATTCAATGCTTCATTTATTGTAATGCAGGGGTCTACAACTTCGCAAATGGCTGACGTATTAGTTATAATAATTCCCAATTTATATATATGTTTTGTATTTACTAAATCATCATGAATAATTCCAGAAAATTACATTTCTTTGAGAGTCGCCGACGTTCTTTAATAAATGTTAGTAATGTAGGATAGAGTCAGAAATCTATTTAAATCTCATCATAATCGTTTATACAGTATACATGTGTTACGTTTTAGAGACACGATGATCCATTCCCTGTGAAATTTCCGGATTCTTCAGGGTTGAAATTAACCCCAGTCGTCCTACACCAGCGGGCATAATGGGTGCTCCCGTAGGACTTGACAACATCATGCAGCCAGCTGGCAAAACTGTGACACGGACTGCTTGTCCCTGGTTATGCTTATGTGACACCTTACTTCGTCGGGTCAAGGCAGAGACCAGCCTGACATTCTTATAAACCCATTCGCGGCATTGCAGTTTCGATATACTGCCATTCCATATCGCCTTTCTAAAGCGTACCACGTGTTCCTTTGCTCAATTCTATTATTCTATATATCACTCTGCCTCTGCATTATCTTCGTAATTCACTCTCAAATAAATGTTTGCCCTTAGTCATAAGATAAATATTTTAATTAAATAAATATATGTCCACCGCTACTCTTAAATCTTACTTTAGACTCTTGCATTGCAAAGGTATAAATTCCCCAAGGCATGCATTAGAAATACTTACTCGAGAATTTTAGGTAGCTAGATTATGCTTTCAAATAAATGTATTCCTTTTGTAAACATTACAGTATCGGAAATACCGCTACTGAAATCCTCAATATAAAATAATGTCTAAATAAATAAATGTACTCTTTAAAATATAATCATGTCGCAAATTCCGCTACTGAAGCTTTCAATCCCTAAAATATTATTAGTCAATGTTTTATTAAAATGTATTAATAAATAATTTCAAACTATATGTCTACAGTTACGTTTCATTTATTCGATACCCATTCTATATAATATTTCCTCGATTACGTAAATATGAATGTTTAATTAATATTAGTTTGATTATTGGCTAACTCGAGAATAAAATCATGAATCTCTTGCATATCCCTGACCACTGTGCCTAAGGAAATATTTACTAATGTCGCATCAGATGCATTGTTTCGTGGATTGTATTGTGGAACCGATAAACTATGTTCGAACTCAGTACCACGGGTGGCTTCGCTACTCGATGGTGCTGCTGTTCTGTATGGTGGTCGAATTCTGCACTATGTTTACGAGTCACATGTTTTCTGACCATTACAATATATATGTTGAAAAGATAAATAATCACCAATATTCGTATTTCACGCTAAACCAGCAATCATCAGTTGGTCTAGATTATCATTTCTACACATATATACAATAAGTGCTCAGATATATATATCTTCATACTTTAATGGACAGGTTTCAATCCACTCCACACTCCAACTCTTCAACCATCCATCCAATTGAAAATCTGATGATCCTCAAAGACCACCCTGAGGTCGAGATCCTCGTCAAACCCATATTGACCTAAAGTCAATCTGACCTCTCATGTACAGGACATAATCCATTTAATATATATACAAGGGATGGGCAGACATTTCTACTATATAATAACTGAAATACAGGTTTATTATATACCTGTATCAATATATGTAATATACGTATATTGGTGATTATTTATCTTTTCAACATATATGTATAGAAGTGTATCAGGGTTATGAGGTAGAGTAGAGAGTGGTGGGTCGTGTGAAAGTCTGTGCTCATATACTTTATATATTACATATATTGATACAGGAATATAATGAGCCTGTATTTCAGTTATTAAATACATATTATATATTACTAATTACAGATAGAACTTTTTTCCTTATAGCCTTCATTAGAATATTTAAAAACTTATTATATACTAATAATTTATTAGAAATATTTTTTAAATATTATTTATAAATAAAAACGTAGTTCATTCTATTTTCTTAATAAAAAACTTTTACACAATATTTTTCATTAATTAACTTATTATTCGTAAGAGAGTTCACAGCCTCAAGTCGTGCGAACAGACGGGAGCAAATGACTTTACATCATATTCTTAATTTCACTTCATTTGTGATATATATTCGTTTGAAGTGCTCTTTCATATATACATTTATTTTTTATTTTGGAAAAAAAAAAAAACTACTTCGTTATTATTATTATTATTTTTTTGGAGTTATTAATTTTTTAAAAAAACAAACATTGTTTTTAAAAGTAAATAAGCGTGGATATGAAAAATATTTATTATATATAAAATGATATATCTGTGAAGACAACAAACATTATTCAATATAGAAAAGTATGCATACATAAAATGCTCTATATATTGTATGAAATATAAACCTAGCCAGTTAACTGAACTATAGAAACAATTGATTATGAATAAAGGGCTTTATTATTTTCATTTATTATAGGACTTCTTGCTTCTTTTAAAAATGAAATCTTTTAACTTTCTTATGTCATCCGCAGAAAGCGTGTAGAAAATATTCTGAAGAAAAGAATGAAAATAATTTTAAACGATATAACTTTATATTCATTATACATTAATTTAAAACTTAAAAGGGTTAGAACTAAGTACCGTATTGTTTTTATTCATTTTTTTTTTACCATTATTTATAGATTTTTATAATAATTTTTAAAAGAATCTGAACATTTTACTGAAAAAAATTGGGTGCGTGCTATTAACGTGTGTGCGATATATGTGCGAAAATACGGTAATTAGGTAAAGCAATTTTTAAAAAATTAGATGCTTCAATTAAAATTAAAACTATCGACTTTCATTGGTTTGATTTTTTATTTTTAAATTATAATTATTTAACCAGAAAAAAAAAAAATAGAACGAAGAAATCTTAAAAACATACAGTAAAAACATACAAGACAGCGAAAACTGGTAATTTTACTCTTTAGTTAAGCATCATAATTTTTTTTTAAAAATATATATTAGTTTTGATTTATTAAAAGTGCTAACAATAATATTTATGATTATAATGAGTATTTCTAACAAAAAAAAAAAACTGTTGTTACAAACAACAATAATATATGCATGTGTAGGATACCATTAATTTTATGTTTTAATGTTTTTTCTACTTTTAAATAATGAATTTAGGTGAGCCTTTTTTGAGTATTTAATTAAGAAATTATTACTTAATTATTTTTTTAAAATTTATTTTTGAAACAATTTTTTATCATAAACAAAAGATTTAAAAAAATATTCAAACAGTTCTATTTTAGTCTTTACAAATAAAAATGTTGAACAATTTTCATCAAGACAAAAAAGTTGAAGTTTTGAGATAAATGGGAACTGACAACAATAGTTGACTAGTTATAGTTTAACAAAAGAAATATCTGGATTTTGGGACCACAAAAAATAATTTGGTCATAGTTTTGACCCACAGATAGTCAATCTAGTGTGTATTTTGGGACCACAAAAAATAATTTGGTCATAGTTTTGACCCACAGATAGTCAATCTAGTATGTATGGAGCAAGAAAACAGAAAAAGAAAGATCAACTATAGAAATGTAATAAACAAAAAAGGAAACAGCATCAAATGGAATAATTAAATAGACTAATTTAAATAAAAATGCATGCGTAGTTAGTTACATTACAGTATGAATAAATTAGTATAATTAATTTGAGAGAGCTATTATTATGGTGAACTTCACCAAAAAGGGTACTCAGCTTTGTTTATAAAAAAGAAAGAAACTACTTTGTTACTCACAAGAACAAATGTATGCAAATTTGAATTACAATACAAATAAAGGAAAAAAATTAATATATGTATATTAAAAAAATTTTATGGACTTATAATTTAAACATTGAAAGTATTTAATAACATATTCTTTTTTATTTTGAGTTTAGCTATGAAATAATTAAGCACAGAACCAATTAAAAACTGGAATAACAACCTGAACATAGGTTGTCACTAGTTTTTAATTGGTTATGTCCTTAATTACATCATATCTGATCTCAGAATAAAAAATACTTAGAATATTTTCTTAAATACTTTCAACTTTATACATATATAAATTATAAGTGCCAATGGCTGACTGACAATTAAATATAAATTACATTACCATAACATTCATGCTTAAACAAATCAATAAAACATTAGAGCAATCTGTTGTTAAGACAACACTATAGTTAGAGAATAAATCCATTTGCTTCCTACTTGTAGTGTTGCCTTGACAACAAATTGTTATAAAATTATTGGTTTGATTAAACATTAGAACTGCAGTGATATAATTTTTATATATTTTGTATTAAATGAATATTAATTCAAATATTTTCACTGATAAAATATGATTATTTATTATTTGATAGAAAACAATGAATTAGTTTATAACAATCTTGATTAAATTTATCAAATGCCTATAAATAACATTCGTCTGCCCTACTTCACTACAGTGCAATGTGAATCTGACTGACATTAAAAAAAACATGTTATGAAACAAATGAAACAATTTTATAATATAGCAATTATTTTCCTACAATAACAAACACCCTTTTTGTCAAAGCTTGTTTTTTTTTTAATTACTCCAAAGACGATGATTGTGATTATATGAAAACATTAGCTATTTTTTAATTTAATTATTTTCTATGAAAGTATTTTATTTGATTTATAATATGTATTTTGATGGAAAAGTTTTCAATCTGGTTCACATAATACAGTATGAAAACATAATAGATTAATATTTATTTTAGACATTTGTTTAAGTTTAATCAAAATATTTTTAAACTATATACATTGATTTCTTCACCAAATATGCATAAGCAATTTTATATATATATATAACCATTAAATGTCTGTATTTTTAAATCATATAATAATAATTCAAACAAATATATTTAACACAGTATTCAAAATTAAATAATATATTCTTTACCAGAAGTGCTTTCAATTGTTTCACTGACAATCTTTATCAACTGTTAATATAATATATTAACAGTTGATAAAGATTGTCAGTGAAACAATTGAAAGCACTTCTGGTAAAGAATATATTATTTAATTTTGAATACTGTGTTAAATATATTTGTTTGAATTATTAATATATATATTCTACCTAAACCCTCTTTTACCGTCGTTCGTAAATTTTATAAAAACATCATTTATATAAATCAATAACAATGTTTTAATTTTATAATAACGACTCGATCAGAATTTTGTACCTCCCTCTTACACAAAATCCTATCACAGGGCTGTCAGTACCTCGGGTAGAGTAATCAACATCATTGGAAAACATTTGCCAATAACATTTATACTCGTTTACTAGACTACATATTAGCCAATCAAACTTTTTATTTATTTAAAGGAAAAAATCCTATGGGCGCCAGCCGACCTTGTCGACAAGTCTGCTTGACCAATACAATCTAGTACCCGCTCCCGCTAGCTCAGCTACAATAATCAATAAAATATATTCCGCCTACTAAAAAATCAATTTTAGAATCTTTCTCTGCGCTAATTTTCTCGCTTTCTCCTTTTCTTTTATTTAATTATTTAATTTAAATTTAAGTTGAGTAATCACTAAACCATGAAATCTCTATTTACGCTATTATACTTCATTTGGTCTTATAATATAATTCACTACACTTTCGTTCAAGTTCAGATAATATTTAATACAGTCAAAATTTCATATTATAAATACAAAAAAATACTTATACGCACACTTATAGTTGAAATCACAATAAAATCTCATATTATAAATACATTTTGGAAATAATCATACGCATACACTTATATTTGAAATCACACTGAAATACATTTTGAAAATTAATTATACGCAGACACTATCTTTGAAATCACACTAAAATCTCATATTATAAATATATTTGAAAATAATTATACTCATACACTTATATCTGAAATCACACTGAAATCTCTGGGTAATGGAGCTAAAGACACTTAGTAGTTATTGTTCATAAGATAAAGTTCAGAGTTTATTATTACGGCTTTTTATTAGTGAATTAGAAATTGAAATAAACATTACCTATCCTTCTCCCTTTTGCACGGTTCCGAGCGTTGCTTCTAATAGTATTTCCTTCGGTCAGTTAGCGCTAACTCTTTGCAATCCTTTTCCCGATGTCATTGGGATCCTGTGGGCTCCACGTGGACACTCCGTCTCCTTCTTGTTTTACACGACCATGATCGAAATTTGAACTGTCTGCTGTTGGTATTGCATGGAAGGATTCGGCCGGTTGTTCACACGATGGGTTTAACAATGCAGCATTTTACTTTAGACGTATACTCTCGATCTATGAAAATAATATAATTGATGAATGAATAAGAATAAGTAAGATTAAGCTGTGATTAAGTAGAGATGATTATTAGGTATCCGATGATGAATAGAAAATTCGCCCTTTTTATATTTTACAATCCTTATCTTGCGGATTCAATCTACAATACGTAACTAATCCTCTGGTGTTTCAGTTATGGTCCGTGCTGACTTTCTGGTGTTCGCATTGGTCATTTAATTTCTTTGTATTCTCTGCTAGAGTTATTTCACTTTCTTTATTTCACTTTCTTTGTTATAGTTATTTCAATTCCTTTGTTAAAGTTATTTTCAATTTCTTTGTTAAAGTTATTTTCACTAATTAGCCGTTTAATGGAAATTTCTTATGTTTGTCATTAGCTCCCATTGTTCATTACATTTATTTAATTACATATATTCTTTCTTTTTTTTTATTATGATTATAAGACAAAACGAATTCCACCTTGCTTTTTCTTTTTTTTTTTTTTAAAGCAATCTTAAATCGAATTTCAATTTAGTTAAATCAAATTTTAATCCTTTAGGTTTTATTTAAATACGATTCAAAATTATATATTATAAAACTATTTATTTTATGCTTTTAACGATAACCTGTCTATGTGAAAAAAAAATCTTTATTCTTATTGTACCCTACGAGATCTTTTATTTTTATTAATATTTACACAAATCGTTTATCAATTTATATTATTTTTTAAAATTATGTGTACCGCCGAAGCAAGCACACTCCTTCCTGATATATCTCGGTACAATATATATATACACACACCTTTTGGGGTTTAAATCCATACAAGAACTTGGGTTTAAAGTAAAAGAGAACCCCTCTTTTACTTCAACAAAAACTCCAATAAAAGATCTGTTATGAGTTAATGAGAAAGCTTGTTTAGCTTCAGAAATTGTCAATTAATAGTAATTGATCATTTTTTTGATAATATCAAAGGTTAAAAGTGACTTCTGTTTACATGATTATTATCTTACCATTTCACTCTATTATAATAATAATCCATAGAAATATTTAATTCAATATATATGTAATTGATGTCAAATAGTCCATTATAATACTAAAGGCCAAACACTTTTTTAACAGTCTCATAAAAAAAATAAAAGAGACAGAATAATATATTGTACCATCTACAAATAGATGGTCCAATGATATTGGGATTTAGAATATTTAAAAGCTAAAAAAGAAAAAGTAAATTTAAAGTTCTTTTAAATTGATGCATTTAAAATATTTTTTTAGTTTGCATAATTTTTTTTTTTAAATGTACAATGAAAGTTAAATTTTTTATTCATATGTAATTAAAAATAAAAGTTAAAATTGGAAAGAAAAAAAAGGCATGCAGATTACTAATCCAGATAAGCAAAAGGAATTCCAAAAGCACAAAAAATTATGATCAAGAAAATCTTTCTAACTCTAATTAAAGATGGCGGAAATGATTTGCTAAAAAAAGAACTTTGTTACAGAAAGTTAAAAATAAATATATAAGATAATAAACCTAAGTGTTGTGACAATAATAACATGCACAGAAGTTTCAAAACTGGATCGAGGTATAAAAAGAAGAGGACAACTTCGATCTGGATCTTTTCATTTACTTCAGGTTACATGGCTTAGAGTTGGAGGTTACCATGAACATAATCTGTAGCAGTAATATACTACTGCACAGATATGCCAATTGTTAAATGAAGCCATCATGCAAGAATGGAAACAAAACCTCATGAACACCATAACAAAGAGGTTACCATGACCAAGTTTCTAGCTCCAGATATAGCACAAACCTATAATTGAAGATGCCGGCAAGAGAGACTAATTATAATTTCTATGAACTCAGGATCCCATAAATCTAGACAAACTTACCGGTAAGCTAAGCTACTCATATCCCAATAGTGACTAAATTAAGTTTGCAAACAATTCTTAATATAAGCTTATAATATAATCCTGATAGAGACATTAAATTTTACTATTCAAGAGACTTTTGTTTACCTAAGAAATCTGAGTGTAATATGACATTCATGTCTGGATTAGTGTGCATGCTCTCCAATTTTATTTAACTAATTTATCTTTAAAATGTTTTGAGTTGTTAGAATAAAATATTTATTTATAATATCAACTTTTCATTGTGCATTATTAATGTTAGTTACGAAATTTATTAATGTTAATTTATTAGGATTTGAGTATAATTTATATTTGTCAATATTTATTGACTAAGCTCCGGGAATAATATCTTAAAAAAAAAAAATATTATCTACGGTAAACTATGACCCAGTTTTCTTTCAAAATCATTTTTGTTTTTATTTACGATGTGTGATGTGATGGATTTCAGCGGATTCTTTCTTGAATCTTGGTGCCCTTATAAAAATAAATAAAAAGCTGATTCCGCTGTTAGAGTACGTCAAAATAATTGGTAGGCCAGTTAATCAGGAAATATAGTTATGTTTTATAGAAATATGAACAAAATATTTGCACTTTCTGTATTCATAGCTTGATTAACTTTCACTAAATTTATGGTGAGTAAAAGATGGTCTACCAGAATCTATTAAAACATGGGAAATGTTACAATATAAATATATTGTTTAAAACAGAAATAATAAAACCTATAGTGCATGTGCCAAATATGGTGTATAGATTTTGATACATTAAACCCCTGGTTATAAAATAAAAAGGTAAAAAATGTTAAAGCAATATTGTAATTCAAAAATGATTTTTATTAATAATCAGAAATAAAATCATGTCAAAAATTCAGTGAATTAAATTTTTTTTTAAAAAATGTATTCCACATTCAATATATAAGTAGACACTTTACACTTGTCTAATTTTGAGGATTAATCCAAATGAGTTTAACTTTTATTTTATAATTGTTCATCTTTATTAAGCATTACATCTTTGTTCTTTATAAAAATTATTTTCATCAATAAAATTGATATAAAAAACCAAAACCATATCAGATTCTGATTTGAAAAATGATCAGCATAACACCAAACATGAAAGATTGATGAGTCCAAAATAGACTTAAACATTTTATTAAAGAAAATAATATTTAAATTTTAACATTTTTAATAATATAAAATATAAAATATTATTTATTTTATACAATAACCTCCTGGTGAAAAAATGTATGCATGGAGTGTGAAATATTGACCACTCTGACTTAAAATTAATTTCAATAATCAAATAGACATTCCATATATCTAATATATAAAATATAATTGAGTAGGCTAAAATTATACTATCACCCCAATTAAGATAGCAGAACATATTACATATATTCATGATTTATATCCTTTTTTTTTTTCATTTATATCAATAGTCAATTAAAAATACTCAAATATTGGTAATAAATTGACCTAAAAAAATCACATTTTTATAAATGTCATGAGAATATTAATTTTAATAAATTCTAGATAAATGATTAATGATTTATTATATATATTATAGACTTCACGAATTGCCCTTTTTATCTATAATCTCTATTTGATTCTAATCTGGATAAACGTTTTATCAGATTCCAATTAGACATAGAATTTTATTTTCAAATAGCCTATCCGTTAACTATCCAATATTGGTCAGTAAATGGTATCTAGCTATTTCTAGCTAGAAGGTAACGCAAGTATAAAAGCAGCTCAAATCCTCAACACACACATATATAATTTTAAAAACAATGAATGAACTTTCAATTTCAGTTATCATTTTATATTACGATCAGATAAGTCTATAATAAAAAAAAGATTTTTGAAATATTTTCACCTCTCCGAGCATTCTACTTTTATCTTCTCAAGAAGAAATTAAATCAAAAATATGTCAACATTAATTACTACTTTAATTAAATAAAATTATTTGCGATCTTAATATCAAACTTCCATTATCTCTAATCTTGTGCAAAAAGTAATTGCTAAAAACAATACCAATATTCTTTTTAAACTATTAATAGAGTTAAAAGCAACTGAAAAAAAAAAAGAGTCACACTAATGTATATCACCGGTACAGTAACTCTTAATGCATCAATCTTTCCTGAAAATGTAAATAAGTTGAACTCTTTTTGAACTTCGTATGCATACAGAGACTTTCTTCTTCATTATTTGATCAATAGAATGTAAAATTTTTGGTGGTCAGACTTTTATGCATGGACTATACAAAACAAATAGTAAGATTAATTTAAGTCTAATCTTTATGCATTTTCACTATCTGCTGAAGGCTTTCTTTTCATGGTAAACTACTGAAGATTGAATGTGTAAGTAATGGAAAACACATTTAATAATAGTTACAAACATTACTATGACTCCAAAACTTTCAGCCTGATCATAAATGAAAATAGCCACATACCAATGCGTATTAGTAAATGTTTGCTAGTGCAATAAATAGCACAACTACACTTGTAGGTTCGAAATGATAATCAAATTGTTTTTATTAAGAATTTTAAATTTAAAATTAAGCTAGAATCAGAGAAAAACAAAAATAATGTTGTGTTGTGATATTTGATAGATTTGTATAATTATTATCAACAAAGGACCAAATTGTAAAATCGTAATTGCTTCAAAAGACATCGCTATCTGATTTATTCTTTCTTTTTTCAATCTTATCTCTTGCACTTGATATACTGCATTTTTTTTTTTATTATCTCGATCTTTCTTATCTTCTTATATTTTTCTAGTCAGATTCTGAATGGTTTCTTGAATTTTTTTATTTATCTTTTGATAACATTTTTTCTTTTATGTTAAAACTTTTCTACTTCCTCCAATACCATTTGATTGCATTCATTAATCTTTTTAACATCATCTAAAATTCTTCATTGTCTTTTTTTTCATTATTACTATTTGATGATTTTCATCAATTTTTTTTATCATCATGTGGTTGTATTTATCAATGTTTCTGATCATCCTAATTTCTTTTTACCATTTTTGATTGTTTTCTTCTCTCTTTTGATTGCTTTTTCCATTTTATTCACATCAACTGAATTTCTTGTTTATATTCTTCTCTCTTTTGGTTAATCTCTTCTACTTTCTTCATCATCATTTGATTTTATTCGGTTTTTTGATTGTCTTTACCCTAAGTATCTCTTATATTTGTGTGATTGTAACTATTTATTTATTTATTGCTTTCTAATCTGAATGTTGATCTTGACTTTGATTAATTTACTTGCAATTTATTATTTGCTTTAGTCTATTTTATAAAATCATAAAAATTAGTATCTTGTTCCTTTTTCTCCATACAATCTTCTTCTTTATTTGCCTAGCTCTAAATCTATTTTATTGTGATCCTTGTTGTTTTAAGTTGTTCTTTTAAATATTGATTTTAGTTTATTGCTGTCAGGTTATTTTCAATTCTGTAAGCGTCATATATTTGCCATTCTCCATTCAATCTCCTTTATTTGCCTATCCCTAGATCTATTTTTATTGTGATCCTTGTTGTTTTAAGTTGTTCTTTTAAATATTGATTTTAGTTTATTGCTGTCAGGTTATTTTCAATTCTGCAAGTGTCATATATTTGCCATTCATTTTATCTTTTAATACTTTAATAATATTATCCTATTATCTATACTAATAATTCCTTTTAGCTCAACCATTTGTTTTTTATTGTTGATTCACATTTAGATTACAGCATAATTGACAGGATATTTTAGTTATGTTCTGCAGGCAACACACTACCAAACCATATTGGAAAAATATGTATGATCTTTTCTTTCTTTCACTGGTATAAATTTATTTTGTCATATATTGGGAGGCCAAGAATATTTTGGATCTCCTCCACCCAGGGATGTAAGTTTATCAGGCCTACATATTGTGGTGCCAAAATGTAAGAGAACTATCAGAATCTTAGTTATCCCCTTAGGCATATAAATTTATCAGGCCTACCCATTGTGTTGCCAAAATAAAACAGAATCTCAGTATAGTGCTAGTGATAATAGGTGATAATAATGTCTACTAAAATGCAATTGAAAAGTTTTATTTATTGCATACTAGCTATAAGAGCTGACTCTATGTGACATTATAAATACTTATATATATAATAGAAATTCATATAACATTACGATACTATTCAAAAAAACACAATTTTACTGAAATTCTTCCACAACCATGATTTCATCTATTAACAAATAGACCTTTTCAGATGAAATTCAACTAAACATAGAACATATATATACAAAACAAAATAGCCTTCCTATCATTCATTTCAAAAACTAACTTCCTTTAACATCAAAAGATTTCTTCATGAAAATGAAGTCCTCAGATTCAAAAAATTCTATTGTCAAAGTTTTTTTTTACTCTTTTTTTCAATTCACTTTTTTCAACAGGGTTGCATTGTTGATTATGTTATTTCTCCTTTAATGTTCTCTATATTAAATTTTTAGAGAGTAGTGTTATTAATAATGTTTCTGTTTCTTTAAAACTATTTGTTAGGTATGTTATGATTGTTTGTTTGTCATACAGAAGATAAAATGAAGGACTTTTTTAATAGAATGAATACTTTTGATTAAATTTCCTCTTGAGAAAGATACATTTGAAGTTAAGTTAAAATTTTTAGATTTAAGTGTTAATAAAATTGATAATATTTTATTTCGTAGTCATTTTATTAAAGCAAAAAAATTAAGAAATATGATAAGGCCAGACAATTATCAACCTTTTACTCATAAGAGACTTTATTTATTGAATTTTTGTTATAGGAATAGAAGGCTTACACAGAGACTAAACTCTCCATACAATAGTGCCATCAGTGCAAGCCAGAGTAATCAATGAATGCAAGGTTTGTGCATAAAATCCCTATCTAGTGCCTACTCATCCAATATCCCCAGACTAGTTTCTAGCTTGTGGCTTTCATCAGTGAGGAATCTTAAATCTGAGAGCACTGCGTCTAGATCTTAGGATATTGAATGAGTAGACACTAAATAGGGATTTTATGCACAAACCTTCTTGCATCCATTTTTTATTCTGGCTTGCACTGGTGGTGCTATTATATGGAGAGTTTAGCCTCTGTGTAAACAGCTTGTGTAAGCAAAAGAAATGTTTATCATGTGATGTTTATTGGTTTAAAATAAAAACCTTAATAATTTTGAAAATAATAGTTATATTCAGAGGGGTGCTTTAGACTATATTGAGTTAGGATATTATCATGAATTTATTAGAAATATTTTATTTAATAAAAATATCTATGAATCTGTTAATAATAATAGATTTAATTGTTAATGAGAATAAAGAATTTATTTCTTTACCATATAAGTCACCAGTTAGTAAATTGATTTATAATAATAGATTATTTTATTGTGTGGTATGATAGTAGCCTGAAAGAAAGGCCTGAATTTAAATTCATTACTAAATAGTTCCAAACAATCAATTGATTCCTTGCAGTTATTATAAAATTTATAGCATCATCATCATCAACCACTATCAATACACTGCAGTATGAAGGTTTCTCCAAGTTTCAATCCACCTCCAATCTTTAGCTTCTCTTCTCCACATCACTCCTGCACACTTTCTCATTTTATCCATCCATCTCACATGTGGTCTCTTTCTGGGTCTTTTAAAATCTCTTGGAATCCGGTTTAAGATTTCAATTGTCCATCAATTATCATCTCTTCTAGCAATATGTCCAGCCCAACTCCAATTCAGTTTTTTAATTTTTTCAATGAGGTCAGTAACACTTGTCTGTTTTCTTACCCATATATTGCATTTTCGATCTCTTTGTTACTTCCTAATTGCATCTCTCCATACTTCTTTGAGTGAGATGAAGTTTCTGTATTGCTCTTCTATTAAATGTCCAAATCTCAGATCCATAAGTAAGAAGTTGTAAAACACATTTATTAAAAACCTTCCTTTTCAAACACATAGGCATATTTCCTTTCTACCAAAAGCACTCCAAACAAGTTTAATTCTATGATTAAATTTCATCCATTATGTTTCCATCTGTATTAATAATCTGACCAAGATGTTTATAACTGTTAACTTCTTCTAACTCATCATAATCAATCTTTATATTCATATTTTGAGAAAATCTATTAAACGTTATTTTAGTCTTTTTAACATTTACCTTTAGTCCTACTTTCCTACTTTCATATGATAACCCCTGCAACATTTTCTGCAACTCTGAAGCATTATTTGCAAAAACAACTACATCATCTGCAAAATCTAAATGACTTAAATAATCTCCAATTACTTTCACTCCTTTAGCTTCCCATTTTAATCCACAAAATACTTCTTGCAGCACTGCTGTAAAAAGTTTTGGAGATATGGAGTCATCTGTCTTACACCCTTCTCAATGTTGACTTTCCCAGTATCATTATGTAATCTCATTGTTGCTGTTGCATTTTTATAAATATTCTTTAAAATATGACAATATCAAGGATCTATACCTTGATGATCCAATGCTTTAATCACTGAAGAAATATTTATAGAATCAAATGCCTTTTCATAATCTACAAATCCAAAGCATAATGGCAACTCATATTCATTCATTCTTTCTATAACTTTTCTCAATACCTGAATATGATCTAGTGTACTAAAACCACTTTTAAATCCAGCTTGTTCTCTTGGTTGGTGGAAATCCAATGTTCTCTGTAGATGAGTTGTAATTATCTTGGTAAAAATTTATATAGGTTAGAGTAAATAAAGTCTTAATGAAAATGTTAAAGTTCATAAGAGTAGAGTTAAAAATAGATATCATAACTCAGCTTTGTATATTCATGAGCTGAATACAGATCATAAAATATTATTTAACAATGCAGAAGTTATTGTTTATGAAAAAAGTGAATTGAAAAGAAGAGTAACAGAACATTGATGATAATTTTTTTTGAATTTAAGACCATCAATCCCTTGAAGACTTTCTTTGATGTTAAAGGAAGTTGGATTGATGGGAAGGCTATTTTGTTTTGTATATATGTTATGTTTAGTTGAATTTCACTTGAAAAGATCTATTTGTTAATAGATGAAACTATGGTTGTGGAAGAATTTTAATAAAATTTTGTTTTTTGTCTAGTATTGTGATATTTTATGAATTTCTATTTTATTTATAATTACTAGTATGGGGTTAGGTAATATTTTAATATATATTAATAAAATCAAGCCTTATATCATGTGACTTTGGCTGTTAAGGCTTTGGCTAAATTAGATTGCTAAAGCTATTAATATACGGTGTATCTGAATTTAGTTCAGTCCCATATGGCTATTTGAGTTGGAGAGCTAAATTTGAAGACATATAGATGTCTGAAAATTTCAGATTTTCTACTTAATAGTTAAGTATTAGATAAATGCTGGGCTTGAGTTTGTGTTTTGGATTTGGTGTCTGGATGTTCTAGCTCCTCACTGATGACAGCCATCAGCTTGAAAGTGGTTTGGGGTGGAGATAAATGTGTTCTTTTGCCGCATTTATCATTAAAAAAAATAAAATAAGCTTGTTTAGAGCTATTAATACATTCTTTATATATATACAATAACTTTGCATATGCATGTTAGTATGTCTAGCAAAGTATGTTATTTTTCTTTTAACATCATTTCATTCAGTTTGTTGCCTTTATACTGTCTGTTTATTATTTTTAATATGTCAAGGAGATAATTTACATATTCCACTAGTTTGATGATTGAATGCTATTAGCTCTTTTGTTTATAATATTGTTGATATTTGTGATGTACCAAGCCTCCTTTATTTTCCTCCTTCTGTCATTACAGGTACCCTAGTTTAACATTTTGTGGATTTAAGCTATGTCTGTGTTTTTTTTTTCAAAATCTAAAAGCACAGACATATATTCTGATCAACAATACCAAAGACAAACTACAAACAGAAAAAATCCTACAAATAGTCTATGAGATTCAGTGCAATGGCCCAGGATGCACACAAATATATTATGGAGAATCATGGACTAAAATTACCACAAAAATCAACAGCACAAGTACCTATACAAACATGCAGGGGAAAACTCAGAATATATGATTGTGTTCTTAGATCATGAAAAAGAACACAGATATAGTAGTTTTTTGTTTTCTTTTCTTTCCCTGGGAATTGAAATGACCGTATTCGTTTATGAGTAACTATTATATGCATATATCAATGCTTGGGAAATCACATGACACTTGAACATTGACAATGGAAGAGTTTATCTTTGTTCCAAGGATCTTTAACTTTGGAATCTTATTGCTTTATTGTGCAGGGCATTTAATTTATTTTTTTTAAAGAAAAAAACAACTTAATTTTAATAAATAATATTTGTTAATAAAAATCAAAGTACAGAATCAACATGGAGCATCAAAATAACAATATTTGTTGGTTATGAATTAAGTATTTCTCAGAATTATAATCTAACTAAATGTATTAATTAAGGCATGCCCCCATATATAAAAATGATAATTAACTCAAGTAAATGTAAATAATTGTTATATAATAATAAATTAAGTAGAAACAACTACTAATTATCTTTCATTCCATAGTTTAAATATCATTCTAAAATTAAAATACTCTCTTGTTTCAGAAATAGATAGACAAAGATAAAATATAAAGTCAGACATATATAAAATTGTACAGTTCCAAGATTATCACAATGAAAGAAAATAATAAACTAACAATTGTTTCAATAAACTTCATTCATTTTTAATGTTTTTATTTTTATTCATCTTATAATTAACATTACGTATTTTTTTAACCCATTTTTTTTTTAATATTTATTTATTACTTATTATTTCTTTAGTCCTTTGGGATTAACGATATGACGTAATCGTTCAGCGATAATTATTTTAATTTCGCGAATATATTTTCATTGGTTGGGAAATATTACTTTAGGTTTAGTAAACTTTATACAGTATTTAAAAAATGAGTTTTTGAATTGAAGTTAATTTAAAAAAATTGTTATGAATACGATATAAATAAAATATTTGTTTTAAATAAAATGAACGTTGAAAACTGTTTTTGTTTACTAATTCTTTTATCCAAAAAATATTTTATTTATAGTATATTCATAATAATTTTTTAAAATTAGGTTGAATTTAAAAACTCATTTTTTAAATATAAAGTTTGCTAATATTTAAAAAAATAACAGACCTAAAGTGTTAGAATAATTATCGTCAGACTATTAGTCACAGCAGCGCTAATCCCAAAGTATCTATTTTTTAATTCATCATATTTACACTTTTCATAATTATTAAATAGCGAATTTTCAATATTTCTATTCACACACACATATATACAGTATACCCATTTAGAACATATAGCAATGTTACTATTTTGATTTTCGTAATAATATTTATTTAAAAAGAAAAAAATAATAATTATTATAAACTAATACTAAAAGGGAATTTGAATCCAGACTTTCAAACTCCCTATGGCCATCCACACTATCTAATGTAACATTATATATAATATTTCTTTAAAAAAGACATTATAAATGAAGTTGTAAACTAATACCTAAAGGGATTTGAAACCAGACTTTCAAACTCCCTACAGCAATTACTCTAACCAATATAACTGATACACAAGACCACATACATGTAAAAAAGATAAATGATCACCAATATAATATTTCATGCTGGACCAGCACTCATCAGTTGGTTTGGCTCATCATCTCCCACACACATATATATAATCAGTGCTTGGTTCTATATTAAAATAGCAAATCTACAAACTTTAATGGACAGGCTTCAATCTTCTCCACTTTCCAATTCTTCAGTCATCCATATCACTGAAAATATGATAATGGAATGCTCCAAGCCCCTGATGACATCAATATTACAATCATATCCATGTTGACTTTAAGTCAATTTGATCCCTCATATGCAGGACCTTAATATATTTCATTTAAATACACAGAAAGATAGGTAGGATAAGGCTGAATATGTAATATTGAAATATAATGTATATACTTAACCTAGATGTAATTAAAGGAAATTTGAATCCAGACTTTCACGCTCCCTACAGTCATCCATTCTATTCAATATAGCCAAAACCCATGACCACATACCTTGTGAAAAAGATAAATGATCTCCAATGGTTCAAATCATCATCTCCCACACACGTATATAATCAGTCCTTGGTTATATATTAAGATAGCAAGCCTATAAACTTTAATGGACAGGCTTCAATCCTTTCTATTCTATTTTCCAACTCTTCAGCCATCCATATTACTGAAAATCTGATGATGGAATACTCAAAGCTCTTGATGAAGACAATATTATACTTAAAAAATAGATTTTTCTTTTTTAATAATATAATCCATCATAGATAAAATATTAACCTATTGCAGGTCAAAGGTCTCACATACATTTTCTCATAGAGAAACAGTCCAAAAAAGAGTGTTCAGTTAAAAACGTTTGAATAATTTTTTATTCTTACTATATTCTTTATTTAAAATTAATTAGATGTACATTTAATGACTATTATTGTTTCAAGCCTATTAAAAAAATCACGAGCACTTGTAATCTCTCAATAACTGCAAATGCACAACATATGGCAATAAACATTAAAACTAAACATTTTTTTTAAAAATTGCTCAATTTGCATGATAATTGAGATATTGTCTCAAAATTTAGAAGTCAAATACAAAATGGAAAAAAGACTTAAATAACCTTTTTTTTATATAAAAAATTTTCAATTATTAACAATATTTTGAAATTATTACTTGACTTTACATATTTTCAGTATAAAGTAATATTTGCCATTATATATACATAAATGTAATATTCAAAATTACCCCAAATTCACAACTCAACCAGACTAGCCAAGAAAATAAACTTTAAAAGACTACCAACGGTTTCACTGCTACAAACAGACTTCTTAAGTGCGAAGAATTACAAAATAACATATTTAAACTAAACATTACCCACAATCCCACTTACCTTCCAACCACCCTTGATATTAAAAGAACTTTTAAATAAGTTAATTTCTTCAAAATCATAAATTTTTAACAATAAGGATTCTTTAATTCTTCTTTTTTTTCATAAGTGTAATATATATTTTTTTTAAAAAGCACTTAATTTTATAGTCATCGCAAGATATAAAAGCTTATCTAACTAATACAATTGAGACTTAACGTTTTAATGAATAACTTCCAAGTCCACCTGGATATTTTTCAGCTACTTAATCCTCTGCTGAAGTTAAAAGTAGAGCACGGCTTGCATTTTTAATATCCAATAATTGAAGACATTCTATAATCTTTAATTATAGCTCTCTCCCATCATTTTTGATGACTTATAATTATAAAAGTACATACTAATGCTAATTAACTTTTTTTAAATAATATGAAATTCTACTACTTTTGGGCAGTTTCCTACTTCTATGTCTTTTCCAACAAAATGTTCATTATTAAAAATATTTTATTTAAGACTCGATAAATATGTTATAATTATAATAAAATTTTAGAAATCATTATGCTGTCCTACACCATGACTTTCAAAATACCTTTTATAAAATCCTGAAGAATGCTTCTTATTCTTTCAAAATCGTGAGTCAAACTGCAAATTATTAAAGTTTGTAACTACAGAAATGGTGGTCGAGAGGTCAGCGCGACTGCCTTGCATTTGCAGGCAGTTGCCCGGGTTGCGAGTTCGCGTCCCGGCCGATGCTATGACACTTAAAAAAAGAGCAAAGTATATCAACATATTTTCACTTAGTCATAAAATTAAAAAAATAACCTTTTCTATATATATATGTGAGTGTGATTAATAAGAGCATATTAATAAATAAATTTTTTAAAATGCTATTACTACAGAAGAATTTTTTAAAAATATAAAATAAAAGCTTTATTAATTAAATCATACAAAATATATTCATATTAACATAAACTGAAAATTCTAAGTTGGCAAATTATTTGATATATGTGTAATTAACTTATGAATACATATTGTGACTCATAGCAAGCAAGCTGAGCTATTTTATGAATTTAAAAAAAACAATAAAAAACAATAATCACAAATTTAATTGTAGTATTGATAATAAAGTGAATTTCAATACCTAGCTAAGAAAATCATTTACAACACTAATAGTTTTTTCACATATATTGTGTTCTATCTGATGCTCTCTTAAATTAGTTTAAACAATTTACCCAGACAACCCATAATCAAAAATAATTTTACATCTAGCATATTATATTGTCTTTATCACACTTTATGTTATTCTTTCCATGATTTTAAAGAGTGAAGAGGTTTTTGCAAACTTCCTTATCTTAATATACTATGTTCACTGTATTCTGATATATATCATTTTCAACCACTATTGGTCCATTGCAAGATAAAAGTCTCTCAAGCTCAATCCATCTTCGATTTTTAGCCTCTCTTTTCCACATTATACCAGCAGACTTCCTTATTTCATCCATCTACATGTGATCTCTTTCTAGTTTGTTTACAATCTCTTGAAATCCAGTTTAAGATTTCAACTGTTCATCTAGTATCATCTCTTCTAGCAATATGTCCAGCATAATTCCACTTCAGTCTTTTAATTCTTTCAATGCTATCAGTAATACCTGTTTGTTCTCTTATGCATGTATTTCATTTTTGATCTCTTTTTGTTATTTCTAACATACATTTCTCCATACTTCATTGAGTGGTCTGAAGTTTCTGCATTGCTCTTCTGTTATCCAAGTCTCAGATTTGTAAATAAGAATTGGTAACACATGTATTAAAAACTTTTTCAAGCATGTAGGCATATATTTTTTTTAATATTAAGTTATCTCTGCTGAAAGTACTCCAACCAAGTTTAATTCTATGATTAATTTCATTCATTATGTTTCCAAGATATTTGTAGTTGTTAATTTCTTCCAACTGATCATTATCAATATTTATTTTTTTATTTTGAGAAAATCCATTGAACATTTACCTTTAACATTTACCTTTAATTGTACTTTCTTATTTTCATTTGATAACTCTTGCAACATTTCCTGAAGCTCAAAGCTTTAGTTGCAAAAACAACTACATCATCTGCAAAATCTAGATGACTTAAATAATCTCCACTTTTATTTCCTTAGTTTCACATTTTAAAATCCACAAAATACTTCTTGCAAAATTGCTGTAAAAAGTGCTTGTCATACATCCTTCTCAATATTAATCTTTTTAATATCATTATATAGTCTAATTGTTGCTGCTGCATTTTTATAAATATTTTACTGACTATGACAATATCTTGGGTTTATATCTTGATGATTCAATGCTTTGATTACTGAAGAAATGCTTATAGAATCAAATGGCTTTTCATAATCTACAAATCCAAAGCATAATGGCAACTCATATCCATTGGTCCTTTTTATAACTTTCTCAATATTTGGATATGATCCACTGTTTTAAAACCACTTTTGATGCCAGCAAATTCTTTTGATTGGTTAAAATGCAAAGTTTGGTGTAAATTAGTTGTAATTCTTCTGGTAAAAATTTTGTTTAGAACCAGATGATTGGAAGAATGCAGCATTAATATTAATATTTTAAAAAGATGACAAAGAAGATATTAGAAATTACAGATATATCAGTCTTTAATCAATTATACACATATAAGTGTGTGTTATTTTGATAGAGATAGTTGCTGAACAAAATAGACAAATCTAGTTGAAGTTCCATTCCAGTTTCTTGATTTAGATAGATTTTAGTTGATAATTTACTTGAAAAAGGATTGATTGTACATGAATTAAGTTATTGTACCTGGAAACTTAGAATTTTAGAGTTATTTAACAACTTTTAAATGTTTTATATGAATAGGGCTAGAAATAAATTTTTCACCTCAAAGGACAGAATAGTCTGCTACTTTGATAGCTATAAAAAAGTTTGCCCCCTAAAAAACTAAGCACAAGAATAAGTGTCATATATCAAAATTATTGTGTTTATTTTCAAAGAAGTTTTTAACTTTAATAAATCACATAATTTAAGTTTGATGAAATCCAGGTCATCCTGGCTTGTGGATGATTTGGTTGATGTTAGTGAAAATAAATGTAATTTTTTGATATTTTGTTTATTATAATTTCAATGAATAGAAAAAATGTTATCCAGGGATCATAATATAATAATTAAGATATTTTTCAATAAAATATTCGTTATTTGGACTTTAATTAAAAAAAATATAGACTCATATAATGATATAGGCAGAATTTCTTCTGAAATTTTGCCAATAATTAGGTCAGTCAACTTTTTAGGTTTTGATATTGTCAAAGGAAATCACAAAAGTTTTTGTAATATCTATGTTATTTTTTTTTTTTTAAGTGTCATAGCATCGGACAGGACGCGAACCTGCAACCCGGGCAACTACCTGCAAATGCAAGGCAGTCGTGCTGACCTCTCGACCACCAATGCAAGACTAATATCTATGTTATTGAAGTGAAAGTTGTGAGATTTTTAATAATTATAATAATAATGTCATCTACATATGAACCAGTCTTGACTGAATAATCCAAAGAATATTCACTTTATTTGCAACATTTTACAGTTTACTGTTACTAAATTTATGTAAATAATAAACAAAAGTGCACTTGTAAGGGAACTCTGTGAAATAGCTCTTACATAAATAAAATAGTAAAATTAAAAAATAGAAAATAATCATTTAAAGATATATTTTGTTATTCTAAAGAATTACTGTTTGTTCTCAAATATTAAGTTATTTAATGTTGATAATAAAAACTTCTAATTTATTAAATCAAAGTCAGATGTAAACTCAATTTTGATAGCATAATAAGTTACAGTCATGATATTAGGGTTTTCTAAATCATTATTACTATATTCAGAGTTTATTATTTTGCAAAGAAGAATGTGAAAGTAAGATTCTACTTCCAAGAATTGATTATATATTCTATATAATATATTAAACTTTTTCCAAGATTATGAATCATAATTTATCAAGAAAAAGATTTATCTAATAAGATATATATCTTAACAACATTAGTTTGGCTAATATTTTATCAATTCGATGTCTGTTTACATAATTATGAAACCAAAAGATAAATATACTTTTTACATATGAAAACATATGTTATCATTAGCTAGGATAATATAATTTTTTTTAGTTTTTAATGCTCTGTATAATTACAGACTTGATTATAAAATTTTTGTCATTTAAATGTGGTAGTAGATTTTATGTTGTAATTTAATCTTACTATCAATTTTTATTTAGAATCATATCATAATTATGCAAAAGAAACTCCCAATATAAATAAATAATTAATTTAAATAACAAATTAACAAATAACAACATTAATAATAAACCACTAAGCATAACATAATTACACTTATTTATGTTTACACAGGCTGCCTCTGCGTAAACATTAATAATAGAAAGGATAAAAGTATGACTCATATTATTGCTTCCTATAAATAAATAAATAAAAAAGAGTTCTGAAAACTTTAAAATACATTTTAATTCTAATTTATGCTTCATTTATGTCCTGGAAATGATACTAAGAATAGAGGACAAAAAATAACAAAAAAAATTAATGTGTTCTTCACTATAATCAATTAAAAGCAGATGTTTCCAGTACACAAATCAATATATTATTTAATATGAAAAATATTTTACAGCTTTATGTAAATGAGATATTTATTTTATATAGTGCTATGTTTTATAAACTGTAATAGCAATAATCAGCCATTAAGCTAATGCACATGTGCTTTGTGGATTTTAACTTTAAAAGAATACTCTCACTTCCTATACATAAACATTTGGGTCGAAAAGATAGATTCATTCTATCTTTTCACAAATACTTTATCTTGTGTTTGGAAGTGAGAGTATTCATTTACAGTTAAAATTCACAAAGCTCATGTGCATTGGCTTAATGGCTGATTATTACTTTTACAGTTTTATGTTTGATTATTATGAATAAAAAACCAAGCCACATGAATAACCCTAATAAAACTGTGATTATTTGTGAAGAGCTCATCAATAGAAAGATGAAATAAAACAATCATGGATCTTTACCAATTCCCCAGTAACATTCAATTAAGTGAGCATTACAACCTTTAAGCAATTCATTTCCTTCACATTATTTTAAATCCAAGAAAAAAAAACCCATAAGTTCAAAAGACACTAAATGGTTGTTTTTTTACTAAATATGTTTTCATAACTTTGAGCTCTACCATTATAAATAACATATTACTTTATTTGTATTACATTTCTTTATATGTGTGTGTGCATGTTAAGATTCACTTGTATTATACTTTCTTATATACATGTTCGATACATGTTAACAGAGATTTAGTTACTCCTATAACCAAACAATGACATTTTGAATGACTTTATTGCTCAGGTACTGGAAGTACTGAAACTGGGCTGCAATCTGTGGATATTGAGCACCTGAGTTATAACTTTACTACTTAAACCATGCAGTGCATTTGCCTTTGTTTAATAATATCATAATATAACAGTAGCAACTTTCTTCATACAATAGTACCACCTAGTGCAAGTCATAGTAATCTTTGTATGGAGGTAACTGTTTTAAAAAATTGTGTATGCATATTAAATGGTGGTCATGTGAAGTTTCATTTGTTTAACATCTTGAGATAATAGAAATAAAAGATAATGCAACTTTAAATGATCCACCAAAAAGTAAATTCTTTTCAAAACTTTCTGTCTTATGGAAGGACAGTGACAAAATAATTACATAGATACATAGATTATTAATATCTGGGTGATGAGGATTTGTGGAATTCCATCTTTACTTTATCCTTTAGTTAAAAATAGCTATATTCATTTTCAGGCCAATATGGAATTGCTAGCTAAGTGATTTTGCTTATTATTGGGAATGTACACATGGTGAACGGCGCCACCTAGCGGCTGTAAGAAGCGTCGTCTGCTTTCGAGGCCTCTACCCTGTATGTTCTGTGTGCTAACACAGAAACAGCGCCTCTAGCGGCCATCGTGTACGTGGGGTTAGAGTACCACGCTACTACATCATTCCATTATCTTTCAATGGCATTTCATTCAGAGCATTTTTAATAGGAAGTAAATTTGTTGCTTTTTTTTTAATTGCATTTGAAGCCAATTTTGTAATGTCATCATATGAGAAGCTATACTTATCTTTCATATTAATCAATATTTCTTGTTAAATACTCTGTATTAAATGTATTCTTTAATACCAAATCCGTTTTGTTTTGAAGGAATTGAAGTTTTTCACAAATTTTATCTTATACGTTTTGGCGTTAATAAGACTCGACTATACCCATAATCTGTGTTCGAATTATGATCAAATAAAATTTGAAAACTTTTTCACCAATTTTATTCTATTTGATTTTAATCTGTCATATTTGCATATCAAAACATCAGCTACAGATTTATATGATTTGTTAATATCTTTATTTTCATTTATATTGGTTAATGAAGAAAGAAAATTCAAGTAATTCTTTCAAGATGGAGAAACTGAAAAGCTTTTAAAAAATATTTTCTATATTATATAATGAGCTTTTTGTTTTTTATAGAATCATTTATCTAAAAAGCTACTTTAATTACATTGTATGATCTTTATTTCAATACAGACGTTTCTTTTTTCTATACCATTTGTTAAAAATCTTTTTTGTTTTAACCGCTATTTCGTTGAAAATAATAAAATAGTGACAAATTGTGACTTTTTTTCTAATTCTGAAAAAGGTGACTCTACTTTTAAAGAATAAACTTTAAATATCAATTTTTAATTAATATGATAAAAATTAAAAGTATTAAATTAATATTTTAAAAATAATCATACATATAAGCGTATGTTGTTTTTTAATAATTAATCCATAAGATTTATGGGATGTCTGTCTGAATATTTTCATAAAAAAATATTGAAGATATCTCATGTTTCGGTTTTGACAAGATTCAAACTGTGTGTGTATATATATGTAGAAGTATTATGCGCGCGCACTCACAAAACAATATAAACTGTTCAATTTTTAAAAAGTTACTACGTCATCATTTAATAAGCAAAATTTGTACTTAATTAACCAACAAATAATTTTTAATACAAAATTAAAAAGCATAAAAGTATGTTAGGTAAACAATCAGATATAGTCTAATAATAATAGTTTACAGTACATTGTTATGCTTAATATTGTATTTAAAAGAAATACATCCTTTAAAAAAAAAACAATATTCCCTATTATTTTATCTTATGATTGAAAATGATGACCTTGAATTCAAATATAAAGCCAGGTTGCAAGTAATATGTTCCAGTAAAAAAAAAAAATACAAGAATTTAAAGAAAAAGAATTTATCTATTGCAAGAAAAGTATACAACTCTTGTTAATAACTGAAATACAGGCTTATTATATATCTATATCAATCTATGTAATATATAGGGTATATGTAATGATGTGATGTGACGTACTGTGACTTCTCCTTAAACGGCCCAGAGAAACCTGTTAGCCACTTTACCTTCCTTTTCCATTGCCCACCCTAAGTTTTCCCATAATCTGCTCCATCCCATTTCCACAACATAATCTTTGTCAACTCCATGACCTTCATATCTAAATCCCCCTTATTTTTTCCCAAACCTAGCATAGAAACCAATAACTCACTTTCTGTATAATCACTTTGTTCATATTTAACCTTCCATAACTTCATTATTTGTACTCTTTCTGCTTCCAAACATTTACATTGAAGTAACAGATGCCTAATATTTTTTATGCCTTCCTTACACAACTTGCAGACTAAATCACCCATATTTTTCCATTTACATGTATATTCCCTTGTTGCTAAAGATCCCGTTCGAGCCTTAAACAATAAACTACTTTCCTTACTATTATCATAAATTAACTCACACCCAATGTTCCGTTTACTTCTATATATATTTAAACTCATTTTACTTTCCATACTAGTTCTCCATCTTTCCAACTCCCTAGTTTTTATTAATGCATCTATTCTTCTATCCCACTCCTTCTCACTATAACACTCAACAATCCTCCTAACACAATCATCCCATCTTTTGTACAAGTATACTGACATAACTTCTTTATCCAAATCTTCTGCATACCGCATTACCTTTCTCACCCATCTTCTTCCCTACCCTTTACTTGTAACCCAATTAAATACTATTTTGGCTATTCTTTTATTATCCATAAACTGCAATCTACAGAAAATTTTCAATTTTCTTTTTGCATCTCTCGTATAAAACTTGACCATCCCATTTCTCCTTGAATTACCTCTTTTGCTGTTCACACCTCAGCATCTAATGCATGTCTTCCTACTTCCCTTTGTACTTTTTCTAAGCAATCTAATACCTCTTTACTAACACATAATGCATCATTGCTGTATGTTAACCCTGCTACTGCCACTCCCTTTCATACAATTCTAGCTACACCATATTTATTATATGAAAACACTGCTAATTTCTTTATCAATCCCTTTCTTTTCTTTGCTTCATTTATCCGTTTTTTCTCCTATTCATCCAAGCAATTTTTCTTATCACTCAAGATGATTCCCAAATAACTATATCTATTCACCACACTTAACTTTATATCCCCCAATAAGAAATCTTTCTCTTCTCTTTCCACAGTATTCACCATCATTATATTTGATTTTTCTTCACTAAATTTAATCCCCATATCTTTACCCACCCTTGCGCATGTCCTCAGCATAACTTTCATATCTTCTCTTCTTTCTGCACACAAAAAGACATCATCTGCAAAAAAAGACCTGACAATGTATATTCTCTCTTGCCACCTGTTAACGATATCTCTATCCCTCTTCCTAGACTTTCTATTGCTCTCTCCATTTCACTCCAATACAACACAAACAAAATAGTGACATAGGGCATCCTTGCCTCAGTCCCACCCCATTTTTAACTTTAACTGATTCTATATCCCCTAATTGATATGTATAGTAATTATTTTCATATAATTTCTTAATAACACTCACTAAAGCTTCATCCATTCCCAGATTTTCTAAACTTATCCATAATCTATTTCTATTCACTCTATCATATGCCTTCTCTATATCTATAAAACTCATATATAACTGTCTACCTGAATTTCTACTCATATCTATAAATTGTGTAACTACAAATAAACTATCTCCTATACGCCTATCTGACCTAAAACCTCCTTGCATTTCCACCACTACATTATTTTCTTCCATCCATTTTGCAACTCTTCCAGCCACCATATATGAAAAAACTTTATATAAAACTGATGTTACTGCTATTGGTCTATAATTATTTAACTTTCTATGATCCTTACCTTTTCCTTTAAATAATAATCTTACTCTTGTATTACTCCAACTATCTGGAAAAACTCTCTTCTGGGCCATCTTATTAAAACATGATAGTAACTTTACTTTTGCCCTATGCCCCAAATTCATAATGAGCACAGACTTTTATATGCCCCACCACTCTCCACTCTATCTCATAACACTGATACCCTTGAACACATATATGTTGAAAAGATAAATAATCATCAATATACATATTTCATGCTAAACCAGCAATCATCATAGTTTTTATATACCTAATATTGTTTTACAAAATTGGTTGATAGAATTTCAAACTTCTTTTGATATGTAATTGATAGATCTGTTTTGTAAATTTTTATTATTTTATCTTTAAAAAATTGTAAATTTCCTCTTATTAGCTTTTTAAAAAGTGATGATAGAGAGGGAGGGTGAGAGTGATTACCTAATTCAAACAATGTTTTTTGATTTGTAATTGACAGATTCGTTTTGGAAATTTTTATTATTTTGTCTTTAAAATTTTTTAATTTCTTTTTTCTTATTGACTTTTTAAAAAGTGAAGGATAGAGGGGATGAATTGTACTATTTAATATTTATTTACTTATAAAATTAAATAATGTAGGATTTCAAAACGTCTTTAGATTTGTAATTATCAGATTCATTTTGAAAAATTTTATCATTTTGTCTTAAGTTTTTTTAAATTTCTTCTTTCTGCTTGGATTTTTAATAAATGATGGAAGAGAGAGAGAAGTGCATGGGGGTGCTTTATGGACTTGGATGCAGCTACATTCAATACAAATCCAATCAAACACTCCAAATAAAAATGAATTGACTGGCTTTGAAACAACAAATTAACCAAAAAAAAAACCTTTTTATTGATTTGGATTTCATCTTTTTTAAAATTAAAAACTAAAAAAGAATACAATAATTTAAATGAACATCTTTTCAAAGAAAAACATTTTAAATCAATAATATGATTAACACAAAGTTTATTTTCAAACTACTTTTTAACAAGTTAAAAAAATGTATTTTGACAGGCCAGGAAAATAATACTGTTTCATTTTTTATTTTTTTAAAATTTACATTGAATTTACAAAAAATAAAAATTCATCAAAAAAAAACTTCTGTCAATAAAAACTAATACTAAAAGATTTTAGATTACACAGTAAATTTGGTCATAGTAATATTACCAGTATAAATATCAAGTCTAAACTGTAACTCTCTGCCCCCTCCCCCCATTTTTGAAAAAAGAACGAAATTTAAAATTTTTCTAAAGACAAAAGAATTCAAATTTCCAAACCAATTTTTTTTTCAGTTAAAAATAAGAAAATGGTTACTTAAGTTTATCTATATTTTGTAAATCAATAAAAGACAGTATTTTTTGTTTACTCTGATCTCTCTCCCATCCTCCAGTTCCCTCTTCTCTAAACTCAATAAGAAATTGAAAAGAGAACAAAAGTCCTGTTAATAAAAATTAATACTAAGGGGTTTTAGATTATACAGTAAATAGATAAATCCAATTGTAATACTATTATGATTAAAATAAATCACCATTCTTGCAAAAAAAAATCTAAAATTGATCAAGTAGTCATCCCAATATTTAAAGCAGTGTTTAAAGATAAAATTGAAATGTAAATAGCCAACTAGATTGATACCCAAGATATGTGCACTTTCAATAAACATCACATGATCACCATTTTTTATACTTGCTCTTAACTGTCATTAATATGTGTAGAGAGTTTTGCCTGGTTTTAATATGTGTACTGTATGATTGTAAAATTTATAATATGCATAGACTATAATTCTTCAGAATTATGAATGGTTTAATGAAATTTTTTTGCTGCAAATCATGAAAGTTTTACACAAAACATAGTTAATGTTTAGCTTAAAATTAAATTAATACAACATTCAATTCCATGTATGAAAGTGCTCAAATAATAAAGATTTAGTCAGTTTTAAAAGTTCTTGTAAACAATACTAAATTAATTTATATTAAAAGATATTAATTTTGTAATCGCAGTTTATATATGATTTTAAAATTAATGTATTATTTTATGTCAGCTTAGGTTATTTAGCTTAACACTCGGCTATAGAATAAGAAGTTTTTAAATCATAAATACATTAAAAGAAATATAGTAGTGTCTGTTAAAAACTTAGTATGTCAGCCATATTGATTTTGGCTAGTGGTAGATGTTTTTGTTAATTCATTTTGAAATGTGCAGATATAATATTAATATATCATAATTATTAGAAATTACAAGAAATGACTCTACTTAAGGCCAACAATTTGGAAAAAATGCAAAAAGAATTACATTCATGTTATTGGATAATCAAAATCACTATCATTGATTTTTATAACTTTTTTTTGCAAACTTAACCAATGAATATACTTTAGAAAAGATATCAAAGCCAAACAAACTTATATTCAAAAAATTGCTATCCAAAGCTTAAATATCTTTATTTTGAAGTCTTCCTTTTAACTAATAAAGAAGTAAATCAAATTATAATTAGAGTATCTATTTTTATAGTCAACACAGCATTTGTGATGACTGAAATTAATCTAAAATCTTTATATTTTAACTAACAGTAGTTAGACTGGTTGAGAGCCAGCTATATAAAAGTAAAATCCCAACCCTGCTTATAAAGCATAAAATAATTTCAAAAGTCTATCTGGTCCAGACTTGAAACCAAGATCATGAATTTCATATGTGGATGTACTGACTTCTATGTTTTTACAACATATGGTATTGTTTAGTAAATTTATTAACATAATTTACATTTATCTGGGAATTGTTTTTTTTTATCAAAAAAGTTGGAATAATAGGTCATTACCTGCACACTTTTCAAATATTAGGATGGTGAAAAATTCACTGAATATCTAACATTTTGAAAAAGAGGATACCAAGCAATAAACAGACTATTTGAAATCAAACATGAGAATCCAGTAAATATATGATTTCTAAATAAGAGGATAAAATCTTCAACTTGAAAAATAATAAATATGCTCATTGCAAAAGTCATATAATTTGAGATCTAATAAAATTATTCCATATGTTATATCTGCTGATTATGAGAGGTCTTTGTTAAACAAGATAACTATGCTGAAAATAATGTAAAACAAATATTGACAAACTTAAAAAAAAAAGATTATATGGCAGACGTTAATAATAGAAACTCCAGAAGTCACAAATATCTTATGGAAAAATAACAATGTACTTATGATCTAAATAATGAACTTGCATTAAGAATGGTCTAATTGGGAAATCCTACATTTATTTCTGATCTTATTAGTGCCACTTTTACTGTAACTAAAATTCTTGTCTGGCTTTCCTTCAACATGCCAAATTACAAATGTACATATATAGTCTTTCCTTCTCATAAAAACAACTCGGACATCATTATATACTAGAACTACAACTTTGCTATATACATTAATAAAAGATTTTAATATTTACATTTTTGTGCTCCCTTAAAAAATTTGTTCATACAATTTACTTACAACTATAATCTAATAATTCAATTTTGCCTCATCCGAAGGTTTTTTTTTCCCATCACAACAGAAATAGAATAATACATCAATCGTTTCACTTTTTTTCTGATCACAATCTATTCTATACTGACATTCAAACTCAAACTACAATCGATGAAAACTTTGAGGAAAAAAATATAGAACTGAAACTAAGAATGTATGTTTCATAATTCTAACTTTTAACATAGAAGTTAATCAAAAGATTTCTATTTCAGTTTTAATGAATCTATTACAGTTTTGTAAAAGTGTAATGTATAATAGATCATTCCAACACATCTCTTTCCTCTAAACATTTTATTCTACCTAGTATTCATATGAAGCATATAATCTGAAAAATCATGCTTCCAATCTTTCCAATCAATTCAATAGTGTTAGCCTATAGAAATTTTATAAAACAATCTCATTCTTATTACGAAGTCTCGTTAAAAATTCCATTTTATTTTTGACACTATTTCCTCTCTTCCGAAAATGAGAAACTTGCATGTTTTTGTCTTTCTTATATACCATAACTTATGATTCTTTTCTAGAATCAAAATTTCTGATTCTCCATCATTATAGGCACTGAATCTATTATCAATAGTTAATGAAATTAATACTCAGAAGTCTGTTTATTTTCAGAGGCAGTTGATCCATCAATATTATTCAGAGCTATCAAGTGCAACAAATAATAGCCTCCAATATTCTTGGAGACTTAAGTTGCATGCATTAACTCTAGAATTATCTGACCACATTCCCAGAAAAGTAAGATGTGAATGAATGACTGATTTGTAACCATTGAAAAGCAAATATTATGTCTTTTTATTTATTTATTTTAATTTGACATATGATTTGATTACCTGCATTAAAAATATCTAATTTTTACCAAAACCTAACTCAGAAAATCACTAATATTTCAAATAATATTTAATGCTTCCTTTTGTCTTTTGTATTCTTGGTCATTCATATATAACTAACTACTGCTAAAAATAATATACTTTTTTTTTAAGTGTCATAGCATCGGCCGGGACATGAACCCGCAAGCCGGGCCACTGCCTGAAAGTGCAAGGCAGTCGCGCTAACCTCTCGACCACCAATGCACTTGATATTGCACATATTTCTTTTTGTATATTAAGATCTAAGCCTGCTAGATGACATGACTATGATAAAAAAAAGTCAGGTGAATCTATCTCCAGTTAAATCAATCAGTTTTCAGACCTTTTCCAACCTAAATAAACTTATAATAAACACCAGAAATAGGCTTGTGTTTAAGGCAAGTCCTTGAGATCATTTATAGAATTGACTACAACAATTCTTCTTGCATTGCAGTTTATTATGAGGAGTTGCACATTAATATTGCCATGAGATTGGTACAACATAGATATCTCTATAATAGTCATGAAAAACAATCCTAGTTATAAATCAATGTTTCTCAAGGATAAAATAAACTCTGGCCATAGTTTTGATCTACAAAATGTTAATATAATGTGTGCTGAATGCAATGATCAAAAGAGGAAGATCAAAGAGGCATGGTTCATCACTAGTGACCCTCACACGCTTAAAAAAAAGACTCTTGCATTGCTTTGTTCAAAAAGTGGAACATGTAAATTTATAAATTTGCAAAACCTGTTGTATTTGTATTATAAATTCATTATGAACTTTAGCCACTGAGTTTGAGCACTATGAATTTGACTGATTAGGCAGAAAGCATGCTCAACTATATATTGAAAGTTTAAAACAAAATAATATTTTCTTTACAAGCAGGTAAAATGCTTTTGATAGAATTATGAGGATATTAGTTTCCTTTATTTTATTCTAAAATTAGTTATCATGGCATTCATTCACTAGATAAACTTTACTGTCATCTTTCTCAAGTCTTCTATGGAAGTTTTTGACAATTCCTGTTATTACTTTTTTTTCAATAAAATTAATTCCTGGCTATTAACTCTATCAAATGTGAAGTTCAGAATCTCTTAAAATGCTCTATTGTGGCATTATTTAAATTTAAAAAGCAAAACAATATATGCAAAGCAAAACCACTTATCACCAAATTTTGCTGCAGTGGTCGTATAGAAAATTTGATGATAAAGATTCATAAATTGTGACTTCACTTTGTCATTTCCATTACTTAAATTTCTTGTGAATCCCTGCAATAAATGATTTGATTATTTATTATTAATACAAAATCATTTAAAATGATGTATAAAAATCTTCTAAGCAAATCAATATAATGTGGGCATTGAGAGTTGACACAGATAACATTTCTTTTCAAATAACTAACTATTCAAATAGATTACACATACACTTTCTAGTCACAAATATGTATGTGCTTTATCAGCATGTTGCAAATAAACTTAAGCAGTATATGATGCTTAATTATGAATTAATATACTGCCCAAACTTATATATGGCTGTTTTCCAATTGCTATTTTCCTCATGATCACAGATTTGCATATACTGTCAAAAAAATGCAATAGTTACAACAAATCAGTAATGGATTTGTATGATTCTAGCCCCTTTTTTTTATCAATTTAAAAAAATATTTTAAATTCTTATCTAATGAAAAACTAATCCAAGTTCTGATATTATTCTTTGTTCCTAATTATAAGAATAAGGAATCTCTACGAAAAAGATGCACTTCTAACACGTGAATTTATAACCATATTGTAAGAAATAATTCAAATTCTCAACTTCTTTTTTAATCTATGAAGTTTATTCTTATCCATTATCTATAAGATTGAAGTATGAAATGGTGATCACTTTTTGAAGTCTCTAGATGAGTTATTTCAAAGAGTAATCTTTATAAATTGCAAATTGTTGATAGAAACCACTTTCATGACTTTGTCAACATGAATGTATCTTTCAACTGCTAATATATCTAAATGCATTAAAACATGGGCAATGGTGAAGCTAAGTACAAACATAATATTAATTGACTGAGCACTTTTGAGACGTTTCACAACTGCTTGCGTTTTAGCGCATTTGGACATATTCTTTGCTTAATTGGGAAATCTATATTTTTATTATTTTTTTAACATATTATCACAAATAATTCCTTCTATGAATATTTATATTATTATAATTTGTTGGATATGGAAATAAAATAAAATTTCCATTATAGAGTAATCATTGTAATAAAATCATAGTAAAGATAACAAACAATAACTTTTCAATTGAAAACCATTTAAGTTTAAATTTAATGGAAGTATCATCAGGTTACATTCCAAGATTCATGAATTTTAACATTATCACATTGTTTGTTAATTAAAAATATCTTATTTCTATTCAATTCTATTTAGAAGGTAATAAATGCTCTTCACTAGTACCGTACATAATATTAAAAAGGCAATGTTAAATGTGAGGATACTCTCATTCCAGCCATAAGATAAAGATTTTGAGAAAAGAACAATCATTTTATTTTAAACCTAAATATAGACCAATCTTAATTGTCTTGAAATGAGAGCGTGAATATATTAAATCATTTACTAAACATCCATTTTTTAATAATCTTATTAACACCTATGAAATGTTGTAATTCGCTTTGTGCTAACATTAGAAAATGTTAAACTATGTGATAATCAATGAATTTTACTAGCATAGTGTCATAATTCTATTTAGAAGATAATAAACCCTCTTCACTAGTATCATACATAATATTAAATCAGTTATGTTAAATGTGAGGATACTCTTGTAATTGCCTACTTAATTTTTTCTTGCATTATGATTACTCTTCTTATGAAGAATTTTAATATTTTCCAGATTGAAATTGAAAGCAGACTCAAATGTTTTTTCATAATCCAAAAAAAACCAGGTAGCATCTGTTTTTTTATTATTATAAAAAAGATATGAAAAACATATGAGTTTACTTTCAATTTTGATCCAGAAAATACTAAAATTCTTCATGAGAAGAGAAACCATAATAAATGGAAAAATTAAGGACATAATTTTGATAAATAAAAATAGCAAATCTTTAATTAATAGGCAATGTGATAGCATTAAAATTCACAGATCAGGAGATATAACATATTTACTACTGCTAAATTTGAATTTAAATGGTTTTTGATTGAAGAAGGTTAAGAAATTAACTGAAAGTACTTCTATGGTTTAATATAGATATTTATAAAATATATTATCCCCATTATAATTCATTATTTTTATTACAATTATATATACATATATATATATATGCAAATTAATTATATTAATTCAAAAATAAATCACAAACCAATACATATTCAAAAATTTATTACCAATGGTTTTCTGCCAAGCAGACTTCTCAAATGAAAAAGTGATACAAACAACATATATACTACACTATCGGCTCACAATTCAAACTAATATTCTAATTATCTTTAATATAAAAAAAATTTTGAACAGTTATTAGCTTCAGGTTGATAAAACTTTATTAAAAGATATTTTTGTAGCAGCTATAATTATTTTATTATATTTCCCCTTGGTTTATTAATTTATTTCTGTAAAAGTTTTTAAACATAAATAAACTTATTTTTACATAAAACATAGAACATGAATTTATTTTGAAAGCTAATATATCAATAATTTGATTTTTTTAAAAGTAATTGATTTTAATATATAAATTAGTAGGCACATTAATAAAAGGAAGTCATTTTTTTTTAAAACGGTTAAATTATTAAGGTAATGGCAGCCTTTAAAAAAATATTGTATTGCTTAATTACTGAACATGAAAACATTTGACATTTTTGCTTTAAAATATAAATATATATTTACTTTATACATTTATTATTTTCTGTTAAATGTTTTTCCTCCGTTTTCAGACTCTCTGTAATATAAATCATTTGGAATTTTCACCTTTTTTTATTTAATAAAAAATAATTATACATATTTTCAAATATTTGTTATTATCAGTGCATCTTTCAGCTTAACTTAATCTTATTGGATCATCCATCAGCCCAGAATTCAGACTAACCTCAAACACTATAAAATTTGAAATACCTATTTCACTTTTTCAAGTGAGCAAAACATACATGGCACATGTTATAATTTAATTTCACATATATATTATTTACATATACTTAAATGTAACTTCCTATATATATATTTCAAATTTCTATCACATCACTTATTCCTGAAAATGACCAAAGACACATGAAAATAATAAATGATCCCCAAGATTTGCATTTCATGCTGAACCAGCATTCATTATTTGGTCCAGATCACAATCTCTTACACATAACTTAACCATTTGTTTAGCAATGTATAAATTGCAAACTACTATAGTTTGATTACAAGCGTCAAACTTTTTGCACTCAGAACTTTGACACAAATCACTTTGTGAAAATATACTTACTAATAGGGATTATTTTTAGCCCAAATATGCTTTAATTATGGATATGTGTTTTCATTATGGATTTATTATTTTCTGTTACTCTATTTTTAGACTCTTAGTAACATAAATCATTTGGAAATGTTACCTTTTTCTATTGAGTAAAAAATAATTATATATCAACTACATGTATCTGATTTGGTTTATTTTTTTTATCAACCTGGATGATAATAATCAAAGTGATAGTTGGTTATATTTTCCAACAATCTTACATCAGGGGTAAAGCAATAAGCTCTCATCTCTAAAAGTATTTTTATAGTGTAGTTACCCCCACCCAAAGTACCACTTTCATTGTTAAAAGAATGCCTCTAGGATATTCCTCTGGGTACCATTATCATGAGAATAGTATTATATATATATATATTAGGAATATTAATCCTCTCCATTTACTCTATTCAAGAGCTATCTATTGTAAGATTGAGAAACCAATTACTTCATCAGTGAAAGTCATTAAACTATTTACAGCAATTCGTCAACATTAAACCACTATTTTTTGATAAAATTTGTTATTTATTATTTAGCATAAAAATTAATTTATACACATTTTCAAATATGTATACGTTTATGTTTTTATCATATTCTATGGGACAAATGAAAATTCCATAGAGAAAAAACAATAGTAAATAATATTACATAATAAACAATAAATTATGTGCATTAATATATACACATCAATAATTATATTTTTTAAAAAGTTGTATCTATTTTAAAAGATACAATTTTATATTTAATTAAATTAACTTTACATATCTATTTTATTTCTACTTTTGAAATATTGCATTACATTAACAATAATACTTAATTCTATTTATCATACAAAAAAAGCTTTTTGTCAACATTATCTTTATATGTAAAATTTCTGTTTAAATATATAATTAAACTTACTATTGCCACTAGTTCTATTCATTATTGGTTTTAATACTCCTCTACATATAATTTATGAATTCGGGTATGATTAGTGTTTATTGATTATTTAAGATTACAAATGATGACTCGGAATTAAAAATAAATAGTATGGTTTACCACTTCTAATGTAATTCTAAAAGTAAAATGGAAGAACTATGTGATACTTTGTTAGCTGTACAATATCTTTTTTTAATACTTTCTAATTCAGAACAAGACAATAATTAACAAGAATAGAGATGAGAGTTTTTTTTTTTCAATTTAAATAATTTGTGCAATGTATTTAAAGATGTCTTAAATTGACTTCTTTCAATAGTTGACAAGGTGGGACTTTTTTCAATTTAAAAGTTGTCAACAATAAATTAAACAAATAAAAATATGTAATAGAATACCTCCGATGCATTAATATATATATATTTAATATTTGAGAATAAGACGCATATCTCTGTACAGTAAATACTTTTTTAAAATACTCTCTAATCCAGTGGTTTAAAATATATAATATTCGTGATTAAAGGTCATACTACTGTTCAATAATTCTTTTTTAAAAAATATTGTCTAACTTATATTTATTGAATAGTGGAATGAATCTTAACCTCAAATATTATAGATGTTAAAGCACTGGAGATATTCTATTACTTATTGCATTTCTTTAAATCATTGTTGGCAATGTTTAAATTAAGAAAATTCTCAGGCTTGTCAACAATTGAAAGAAGTTAATTTGAAACAAATTTAGATACATTGCATGATTGATTTAAATATTCATCTTTTCTCATCTAAGTGTTTGAGACAAATCTCTCTATTAATAAATGAGATGCAAGAATATAACTGCTCTATTCTTGTTAATTATTGTCTTATGCTGAGTTAGAGAGTATTTTTAAAAAGTCTTCATCTTGAAACATTATATATATTAAAGCACTGGAGGTATTCTATTATATATGTTTATATTTAGTAATTTCATGTTGGACTATTTTCATAATCTTATATTAATTATCTTTAAAAAAATTCATACTGTATTTAAACTTTTCAAATACATTCAACTGTTTATAGTAGCATACAGGTTTATATAACACACTGTTTTGAATGTTATTATTTTTCTCTGTTTTTCAGGTATTGCTAGCTTATATTAACATGGGAATTAAATCTGAACCTTTAATTCAAGAATATTGAATTTAAGATTACACTCCAACCAATTAAACTATTTCTTCAAAGGCAAGTCAGTAGACATTTCACATATCTATCTATGAGGATCTTCCTAATTTATTCATTTTTTTCCAAGCAAGGTTAGTTAGTAGTTTCTAGACATTGTGTATTATCATGCTAGATTGACATATGGGATTATTTGCCATAGTCAAATGAGTAGCTTATTTTAATTTTCTTCTTTGTACTTTTCCTCTCTATCCAATAATTTTATACTTCCCCAAATGAACATATGTTTATTGGTATCTACATAATCTATTATTTTAGATACATCTGTTTTCTCTTTTTTTGATCATCTGTTGGGTTCTTTCAATTGCTTTTCAATAGGTAACTAGTCTCACTAATATACATTCATCCATATTATTATTACATACAGTTTTTATTTTTCTACAGACTGTTGATATTGGTAGAGAATCTTAGTTGGTTATAATATCACCTTAAATTTAATATTCATGAATTTAAAGCTCCAGATTTAATGGCCATGCTATTATGATTACTAATCAGACAACACCTAAATAAGGGAGGATACCAATACCAGTCAAAATATTGTGCATATACTAACCTGTCTGCTCTTACTAACAGTCTAATGTATTTGAAAAATTTAAATAAAGTTTGCATTTTTCTGAAGAGATTCCATTTCTAATATTAGTTGATTGAAATAGTGTTTCATCCTTGGATTTTCAATGATATGGATGGCTGAAGAGTTGTAGAGTGGAAAAGATTGAAGTCTGTCCATTAAAGTTTAAAGATTTTCTATTTTAATATAAACTGAGCATTGCTTGTATATATGTGTAGGAGATGGATCTGTACCAATTTTAGCATGAAACATGTATATTGGACATCATTTATCTTTTTTACATGTATCTGGTCATGTGCATCAGTTGCATAAGATGGAGTAGATAGCTGTAGGGAATGTGAAAGTCTGAGTTCAAATCCCTTATAATTACATTAAGTTCAGTTTAGACAAAATACTTGTATTTAAATATTGTATATTCAGCCTGTATTCTGCCCATCCTTTTTCTGTATATTTAAATGGACATATTAAGGTCCTATATGTTAGGGAACAGAGTGACTTAAAGTCAACCTGGGTATGACAATAATGTTGGCATCAACAAGGCTTTGAGATTTCTATCATCATATTTTCAGTAATATGGATGGCTGAAGAGTTGAGGGTGGAGAAGATTGAAGCTTGTCCATTAAAGTTTAAAGATTTTATATTTTAATGTAACCTGATCACTGATTGTATATATGTGTGGAATATGGTGATCTGGACCAACTGATGAATGCTGGTTCAGCATAAAATATGTATATTGGCAATCATTTATCTTTTTCATATGTATGTGGTCATGTGTATCCGTTGTATAAAAAGGAGTGGATAGCCATTTGGAACTTGAAAGTCTGGGATCAAGTCCTTTTAATTACATTAAATTTAGTATAGATAATATACATATATTTAAATATTATATATATATATATATATAAGAAAGAGAAACAATGCATAACACTAGCTGAATTCAGTATAAAATATTTGAAATGCACCATATAGCTACATTATTTCAACCATAGCTAAAATTTGAGCTTTCTTTATTTAAAGGGGGAGTGTGACTAGAATAATGTAACCATGGGGCATTTTATATATATATGCAACCCATGAAAATCTTCGTATCAACATATATATATATATATATCCTTGTGCTATAGCCACTTGCTTATCATATATATATATATTACATCATCATGACATTCACATGCTTAAACAAACTAATAGAATAGTAGCAATCTGTTGTCAATGCAATATTTAACTAGATAGGAAATTTTAAAGCTGCTTTGAAAATAGATTATTAATATTTGATGCATGAGAATTGAGATAGCGGTAATTTATGTAAATACATAATTTTTCCCATTAGTCTTAAATGTGAGTTTATTATTTTATTTGTTTCTTAGCAAAATAAAATTCTAAATGATCACATAATGAAGATTCAACTTTTCAAACATATTTAACTTTAAATTCATTACTCTAAATATTTATCTTATAATAAGTAATGGTATTACTACTTCGGATGATCCACACCACTCAATGGCACTGTTTCTAGTCAAAAACAAATGGATATAACGTTACCGGCTAATTTGGACTTTTTACCTTTTTAAAACAAATCTATATAACTTTGTTCTTTTATTTTTGTAAAACTTTTTTTTTATTTGTAAACAAATTATAATTTTGCTCTTATCTTTTTAAAAAAAAAATTTTTTTTTGGGATTTACATTCTTCATTTTTTTTGTTAAAACATTTCAGTACCTTTTTTTGTTAAATAATGCTTTCACAGGTTAATTTTTTTAATTTTGGATTTAAATTTAATTTTAGAAAAATAAATTTTTCTTTTATTTCATATCTACACAAACAAGAACATTTCACTGAAAATAGGTCCCATTATGTAGATCAGACCTTTAACAGCATTGACACGATTCACATTTCATTTCATATCTTTTACACTGCCTTAATGTCATTACCCCACTACAAACACAGTTCTTCTCTGTGTGCGAAATTGTTTTTTTGGCTGAAGGAAAGCTACCACATCTGCTTCTGTAGCAGGCAAATCCAACAACTTGAACAGTGAATTTCCTTCTGCCATTTTACTTTTTCGATCTCGCAAAGTTTGTGCAAAATGCGCAACTTTTGCATGAAGTTTGCCGAATCGCGATTTACAGCTAACAAGAAAAGTAGGGACATTTGTGAAATAGTTACAATTTGCAGTACCTCATACAAATTACACTACATTTAGCAATAAAAATTTGTGATTGCATATTGCTACACTTTTCATCATTATAACTACAGAACCTTCATATACTAACAACTATACAGACTATCATAACACATCGATGGTAATGTTCACATGCTAGCGATGATGGGGTATTTCTGTGCTTTTGCATGGAAACAGTGCCATCAGGTGGTGTGGATTGTCTGAAGTTGTAGTATCTAAGTAATTTATACTATTAAAAATAAATGTAGCTGAGATTTTGTTATAGGTTAGATAGAAATTCTACCAGATGACTTTTTAAAAAAGATCAATGAATCTGTTTTACAATAAACATATTTTGATTTACATGTTTTAGTGTAGTAGTGAGAACAGGAGACTCAATAATTTAAAAGTTTTTAAATCAATTTCTAGCTAAAGAAAGAAATAACTTGAGGATAAAATAAATCTCAGTTTGGTTAATTGAATAGAAACTGTTATAGTCTACTGGTCACTTGGAACTTAACCATATTTTATTGTGCTTTTTGACAAAATGTCATCACATCTACTGTTTTACAATATGCTTCCCAATGTATCATTTAACATGCATTTCTAGATACAATTTTAAGATGTTCAGATGCTGTCTGCTAGCATTTAATTTAATCACATTATCTTGGGAAATATTTCTATCTAAATTCATTGAATTGTTTTACAATCTTTAAAAATATAAAAATAACAATATATACTATGTTCATAGATTTTAAATTTTTTTTTCACTATACAGTAGCTGTGAAATAACATTATGGTTTAATTAATAATAAAGATTTGTGAATTTATTTTTCCAAAATATTGAAAAAAAGGATTTGATTGTTTTACTACAATCTAGTACTTCATCATAACTCAATGCATTTATCTTTCATAAAACCATCAATATTATTCACCAAGATCCACAGGAAATTATTATTGGTTGCATTTTGTCATTATTGATCAGATTTTTTAAGATAATTTATATTAATACAATATCTGTCGAACATGTTGTAAAATGTTGGCTGCTAAAATAATATCAACATCTTACTCTAATTCTACAGATGTTCACCACAGCATGATCTTTGGTCTGAGGATGACAGTAAATATATAAAAACAATAACATGTGCAACACACTATTGCTGCACTTTTTTCCAAACACTTTTTTTGATTACCTTACATTTCCATTTATTTCATATATTTTCTTTTGATTTTCTTGTATTTTCTCTCTCTTTAAAATGGGGGGGGGGGGATCTATATATTCATAGTATAGGGTTTTTTTTATCTTCTTTTTTAGGCTCTCATATTTATATTATTCCAGACAATTAAAACATTCTAGAGTAAATCTACTTTTTTGGAATACTTATTTCATCTCTGATATATACATTCCTTCCTGTTTTATGTAAGTGCATATGAATTATAATAAAAATATACAAAAAAACTTATCATAAAATGCTTTGATTGCCAAATGGAGGTGGTAGTGGCGGTGGTGGGAGCAGCTGCAGCAGTAACAGCAATATTCAAGAAGATATGGAATGGTTAAGTTTTTATATGAGAGATCCAAAAAGTAAAATGAAAATGTTTGGTAGTTTGCAGTTTATGGATAGTAAAAGAATAGCCAGAATAGTGTTTAATTGGGTTATGAGTAAAGGGCAGGTAACAAGATGGGTGAGAAAGGTAATGCAGTATGCAAAAGATTTGGATAAAGAATTTATATCAGTATGCTTGTATAAAAGATGGGATGATTGTGTTAGGAGGTTTGTTGAGTGTTATAGTGGTAAGGAATGGGATAAAAGAATAGAAGCATTAATAAAAAATAGGGAGTTGGAGAGATGGAGAACTAGTAGGAGGGTAAGAAGAGTTTAAATATATATAGAAGTAAATGGAACATTGGATGCGAATTAATTTATGAAAATAGTAAGGAAAGTAGTTTATTGTTTAAGGCTCGAATGGGATCTTTAGCAACAAGAGAATATACATGTAAATGGAAAACTATAGGTGATTTAGTGTGCAAATTGTGTAAGGAAGGTATAGAAAATATTAGGCATCTGTTGATTGAATGTAAATGTTTGAAAGCAGAAAGGGTACAGATAATGAAGTTATGGGAGAATAGATATGAACAAAGTGATTATACAGAAAGTGAGTTATTGGTTTTATGCTGGGTTTGCAAAAAGATAAGGGGGATTTAGATATAAAGGCCACAGAGTTGACAAAGATTATGTTGTGGAAATGGGATGGGGCAGAATATGGGAAGACTTAGAGTGGGGAATGGAAAATAAAGTGGCTAACAGGTTTATCTGGGCATAATTGCTGAGATATTCTTGACTTTGTTTAAGGAGAAGCCAAAATACATCACATCACAATAGTAGTAGTAGTAGCAGCAGCAGTAGAAATAGTAGCAACAGTAGTAGTAGCAGTAGCAGCAGGAGGAGGAGGAGCATGTGCAATATCAATAGCAGCATCAGTAACACAGCAGCATCAGTAATAATAATATTACCAAATGGTTTACTATTCAGGAATTCATAAGTTTGAACACTACCATTATTTATCTGTTTTCATCTCTAAAATCTGCCACTTCACAACTGGACTAAACCATGCAAAGCACATATATAATTATCTTACTATTGCTTAAATATTTAAAAAAGAAATTAAATAATTAAAAAATAATATTAAAAATAGTTATAATATTTGGAACATAAATGATAAGTTGCATATCAATCTCTGTTACCATCAGTGATTGTATAACAGTAATATTCTAAAATACATTCTTCATTTTTACAAAGTATTACATGTATAAGTTAAATTATTAAACTTCAACATTAACTTTGTGGTCTTAATAATGAGATAATCACATATTCAGTTTGGTGTGTGTCACTTTATGATACATATTTAAAAAAAGAATCATATGATGATTTGCTTGGAGATGTGATACTAGAATGCCCAAGTGGCAGATTGAGTTTATCAGTTTCACACAATTTACCAAACTGAGAATCTTTTACTATTTTCATCTGAAAATTGAATCAAACACTTTTTGCTCTATTCTTCTGCTAAACCATATACATCACCATAAACTCTTATACTATCTCTAAATTCTGTAATAAATATTTTAGAATTTTTTTCCAATGTAAATAAAGTATGAATAAATAATTATTTATATATTTGTCTAATAGTTTGTGATGGGTGGGATTTTGTTTGTAATTATAGGTTGAATTGTTACTATTATCTAGTTTTAATTGGTAAATGTTTTTTTTAAATTTAAACTTAAATTTTTTAAATACATTCTTCTATTAGTTATAACTCACAAATTAGTATAGGATGCAAGATTTAAGTGCTATTATATTGTTCTCTTCTTGACCAATCAAGTACTAACTTAAAAATTAAACTGGTGACTTTTGGATTTGTGAATATAAGTAATGCTCTAACCAACTAGGCTATTTTACTGACCATAGCCTTTGACATAACAGTCTACATTTGGTTAAAGAATCACATTAAATTCAACATTCACAAATCTAAAGTTTACCAGTTTGATTTCCATATGAATACTATCACTGGCCAGGCAAAAAAACCTAAAAAACCATTTAAAACATTTTTTATGCTAATCTGCATGTTATTTACTATAGAGCAAGATATTTGACACACAAGTTTACAGAAAAAGGTCTTATTTTTATTATATATGAATAAAGACAATTGGTAACTTTAAGAGATATCATCATTTATTTTTGGTATGAAGAGCAGGATTTGTGTTTCAGATACTTCCATAAAAACTAGACTACCATCAGCCTTAAAAGAATCTCATGATACAATGGTTAATGTATCTGGTTGTCATACCAATCACTTAAGAATCAAGTCTTGTTTATATAAATCTCAAAAATATTTACAAGTTTCAATGAGGTGTGGATTTTTTTTAAGTAGGTGGCCTATAACTAACTTTAACTAGCCATTCAATAATGATTAGTGCATAGAAAGCTATTAATAATAATAATAATAATAAAAATAACAACAACAACAACAATAAAAAATAATAATAATAATAATAATAATAATAATAATAATAATAATAATAATAATAATAATAATAATAATAATAATAATAATAATAATAATAATAATAATAATAATAATAATAATAATAATAATAATAATAATAATAATAATAATAATAATAATAATAATAATAATAATAATAATAATAATAATAATAATAATAATAATAATAATAATAATAATAATAATAATAATAATAATAATAATAATAATAATAATATATTCTTATATACACTATACCATACTTTCAAAAATCACTGATAGTTTTAACTGGTTAACAGTCTTCTTCAGATCTACTTTATTTAAAAGAAATCAATTGTTAGTTATTTAAATATTATACAAAATAAATAAAAATATAGTAAACAAACTACTATTAATAGTATTATATATAAATGCACATGGACAGAACTAATTCATGAGGAATGTACTTTATAATTATATATATATATAATACATTCATTTGGAAAGTTTTGAAATTTTTTTTAATTATTTTTACTATTATTGTATTTAATGAAGAGTTAACAGTTTATATTTCTCATATACTAAATGTAACAGACATAGTATGAGTGTTTATATGCATTCATAGAGAAGTTTAGTAATTCTATAAAAAATTATAGCCTGAATGCTTTTAAGAACTTATAATGTTCTCATATTCATAGCAAGATAATGTTAGAAAATAATAGAGAGATGAGTGTGCATGTATATACAGTTGATGGAATTCAAATTTATTTAAATTACAATGTTAATTATTTAGATTAGCATGTTCATTTCTTGGAGAGGGGAAGAATGAATCTTTGTGTCTGATAACATTATTGAAATTGTATATATAGCATGCTTCTCTGATTTTCCTCTTTCGAATCATTTCTCTCAATATATTTGGAATAGTTGCAGAATAAATTGGTGTTCTGTTTTCTTTTGGTGTTCTAGTAAGATAGAGCTGTGTTCTGATTTATCTGAGGTTCTTTTGCATAGGTATTGATGCTGTGTAAGGCGTGTAGATAAGGATGCTCAAATTTGGGGGCATTTAATTTTATAAACAGTACTAGGGGTGAGTTCAGGTTTAAGCCTATTCTTGGAGTTGTTGAGTAATCTATTAATAGAGATGGGGAGGGGATATGAAAAACAAGACAATAAGTTGGAGATAATGGTTTATTAAAATATTTTGTTAATGTTGGAATGCAAGAGAAGCCATGATTTCTCATCGGGTTAGAATTTAATTTGTTGTAAAATTGTTTTTATTTTTATTTTTAGAAGACTTTGTTTGAATCCAATGGATATTAAATCTTTGAGGTATAATTCTATGTTTGCCTTGCAAGATGATTCATGTTTATATAGAGCAGGATAGACATGCCAGTTTGTAAAACTGTGGAACAGTTTTAAATTAAAGTGAATGAATCCATGAATTTTTCACTGGTTTAATATGCATGGAGTAATCAAAATGAGATATGTTTCTTTGTATTATTAAATCTGAATATCCTGAGACATTGATATGAGTTTTCCCAGTATATTGTAAGCAGCAAAGCTGACTGGCTCTGTAGATTTGCTTTAATATTCTGAATTAAAAACTCTGGTTCAGCAATGAAAATGTCAAGGACATAATGTGTGTTTATGAGATCTGACAGGTGCCTGATGAGAAAT